>BTHU01000019.1:27794086-28204086 GCA_036184795.1 Tokudaia tokunoshimensis | reverse complement strand
ACTGCCAGCCCTGCCTGGCTACTGGAAGTGGCCACTTCGGGATCCATATCCCCCACTGCTAGGAGGCTCAACTAAATTTTCCCCCATAGTTCCTTTGGAGTCTCTCCCCATCCCAGGTCTCTGGCATGTCCTAGAGATTGCCCCTTCACACACACACACATTGATCTCCCTTCTCCCTCCCATGCTACCACTACATATGATCTCCCCTTGCCCCAATCTTATTATTGTTTTGAAGAACTTTCTTTTTACATATAGCATTAGGATTTGAGACAAAATGTTGACTTATTGTCTTGAAATACTTATGCCAAAATCTACCATTGAAACTATTTTAACCAAATGATTCTAAGTTATATGTTATGGGTTTTTCAAATGATGTTTGATTGAACAAAGATTGATTTTTAACAAAAGCATTGGAGTACTGAAAGTTGACATTTTCTTTCCTTAAAAACAATTAAGTGCAACAGCAGGGTTTGCTGAAAGAAAACACTAGTAAAAGTGAATTAAGTACAAATATGAGAAAACCTCTGAAATTAATATGGCAAAGACAAGCAAAAGATAAAAGCAAGTGCACAGTGGCTAATGTGCCAGTATAACTTATGGTGCTCAGTTGTGTATAATTTCCACTTCAAAACAAATTCTTATGTGTTTCCAATTTTGGGTAGAAAGCATGAAATAAATCAGAAATTTAAACCAAGCTTATTTTTCTAGTAATGTTTAGCCAACAGTTGCCTTGGTGATCATTGGAGCTGATCAATTTAATTAGATGTCAGAATCAATGAACCACAGGCGACTGAGGTGAATTATAACTATGTAAGTGTAGCCTTTTTTTTTCTCTAAGTGATACATTGAATATCAGGAGTTCTGTCTTAACTGTTCGTGATTTAGGTTTACCATCCAGTATGCAAGCTTCTCTACTAAAAACCTGCAGTTCTCCAATGCCTGGAGGTTGTGAATTGCACCTGGTGCTTTCACAGATTTGATTCTGAGTTATCGAGCTTATCATCCAGGCTTATTTGAAACCATATAGAACCCTCCAAGGATAAATGCTCCTCAGATATTTGCCAGCATGATTAATCCAGGATGGAGGGAGGAAGCTAGAGTCTAAGAAATAACGGATGGACTTCAGCCACAGCCTTTCTGATATAAACACACATTGCAGATAGCACTGTAGTCAGTAAGTCGTACTGATGAATGAAGGTGGACAGGTAAGGAGACAATAAATCTTAGCAGGTCCCCAAGATGTAGCCAGCTCTTCTGAAGAAGACAGGGAGCAAACAGTGGCATAGCGGAAGAAACTGTGAGGAAGAGGTGTTTCAGAGGACTTGGGTGTACACTGCAAAAAACATTTAGAAAAACCTCAGCACTGTTCACAGAATCCAGCAAGGCATCAAACCAGCACAACAACCACAGTAAAATGTACTTTACAAAGGCAATATAATGACTAATAATAAATATTATTTCAATTTTTTATAGTTTTTGATATTATAATAAGTTAAATCATTCTCCTTTCTCTTTTCTCCCGCTAAACCCTCCCATCTACCCCTCCCTTGCTGTCTTTCAAGTTCATTAACTGCTGCTACACATATGTATATATAAGTTTTATATAAAATATATTCTTGAATGAATACATTTTAAACAGTTTTTTAAATACATGCCCAGATTAAAGATAAACACCATGATTAGGAAAAACAATCATAAGTTCATCGAATTTCAAAGATTAGAGCATTCCAGAAGAACTAGCATTTAAAAGGAATGTGCTCTGTTTTTTGGTTTAAAGATGCTATGACTCTCATATTATTTTTGGTTGTGAACCTAACCTTTCAATGTCTGAGTCACCTCTCCAGATTATGATAAAAATATATTTAAATTTAAGAGTTGTTTTAAATAATAAAAATAATAGTAGTAAAACTGTTTTAAAATATGTTATGATTCAAACATTGATTACGCTTTGGGTTGAAATATTGTTTTCTATCTTCAATCCTCTTTGGTTTCAATTTTTAATCAGTTAATTGATGTTTTGAGGCAGAGCTCACTTTGTAGTGCAGGCTAGTCTGAAAGTTGTTTTTCAAGCTCAGGCTGGTGCAGAGTTTGCTATTTAGTCCAGGTTGTCCTGGAACTTGCTATGTAGCCTAGCTTTCCCTAGAACGTTCAATCCTTCCTTCTCAATCTCCTGTCTCAGTCAACTGCCTGGAATACAGACATGTGTCACATTATCCAGAGATAAATATGTCTAGGAAAATGTCTCATATTATGCTGAAAATTCACTATACACACACACACACACACACACACACACACCTCTGACACTACTGTGTGTGTGCTTGTGTGTGCTATACTATGCACATTCATTTATGGGGTGCACATGTACTTGTGTGAGTCCATGTGTCTGAGAACAAGTGTGGAAACCTGAGGCCTGGTTCTCTATGCCACTCTACCTTAGTTTTGAGGATAAAGTCTGGAATCCATCTCTGCCCAGTCAGTGCAGGGGTGACAGATGTGTTCCACTGCATTCAACATTTTGTGGATGTTAGAATTGTAAATTAAGGTTTTCTGGGTTCAGCAGCTGGTACTTTAGCTACTCTGCTCACACACTGTTTTTGGATTGATGGTCACCTTCTCCAATTTGATAACAGTTTTGATGATCCATTCGCCCCCACCCCCACCCCCCCAAAAAAAGATGATCTTTGATTTCATTACACTGTCTCTGGTTGATTTTAAAATTTTACTTGGCATCCTAAACCTTATATGAGAGATGCATTTTGTAATGGAATATGACCTAATTTATGGTTTAGTGATCTGATTTTTTTTTATTTTTTTTTATTTACATTCCAAATCATTTCCCCTTTCCCGTTTCCTCCCTCCCCGAAAGTCCCATAAGCCCCCTTCCCTCCCTCTTTTCTCCATTCAACCCCCTCTCGTGTCTCTGTCCTGGCGTTCCCCTACATCCAGTCTTTCCAGGACCAGGGGTCTCTCCTTCCATCTTCTTAGAAATCTATTGCTATGCGAATTGTGTCTATGATTTTTGATGCTAACTGACTACTTGAAAACTTCAAGGGTTGATTCCTTGGAGTACTGAGAAATAGATGACTAGACATTCCTGATTTCTGCTGAATTTCTCTGCCTCCCTCTCATGTAATTCTTGGAAACCACACATGGCTGATTTGTGAATTTACCCTCATCAATGGATAGTAAACAAGAAGAATAAATGAATTAATTATCAAACTATATATATATATATGTGTGTGTGTGTGTGTGTGTGTGTGTGTGTGTATGTGTGCGTGTAATGTTTATATATGTCTATATACTGTTTATTATATTTGTTATATATTCATATGTATAAATCTTTTTATTTTCCTTTTCCTAAATATCACATTTTTACTTATTTATTTTGGGGTACATACTAAAGTACATGTGGAAGGCCAAGGGACAACTTTGGGGAGTCAAGTGTCTTCTTTCACCATGTGGGTCAGCTGGATAGAACTAAGGTTATCAGGATACTAATGGATCTGCCACACCAGCCTTTTGTTCCTTAAGAGACAAACAGTTGACATTTATATACACATACACATACACATATGCCAACTTAATCTCACTTTGAGAAATCTTTTCTAATCTCTGAGAATCTTTTACCAATAAAAATGTGTAAGACCAAAACTGAATTACCTAGAGAACAAAACCCTGATATGCCCTGGCAGACAGTGATGTCTAAATATATGAAAAAATGGATCCTTCTTTATGTGAAAAGTCACATCTGCCAAAATTTTAAGTAAATGCCTTATTCAATCCTTTTGAGGACTCCTGAAGATAGAATCCCTGTCTTCTGAGTTAGGAACAAGAAGGAAGTTTGCTATCATCCTAACACTGGTCAGTTGGAAAGAGTCCGGTCCATGTTCAAGCCCAGAGCAACCTGCTCTTTCTACAACTAAGTGTTTCCTAAGAGGTTGCTGGGGAAAGGATGTTTGTCATGGAAGAACCACACTCAGATGAAAGTACAGACAGACAAACAGTGATGGATAGACAGACAGACGGAGAGATGGACATACACACACACACACACACACACACACATCATTTCCAACTCAATATATATATGCAAACATTTAAATAATAAGGTAGGAAAAAAGTGCCTCCAGACACACTATTTAATTAGGAAACTCTGAAGCATTTTAACAGAGAGGAAAAAGTAAGTTCTGCCACTGACCTCATTGAAGTTCATGTCCAAGGGCTGTAGGAGTCTTCAAACACTACAGAGGTATTTGCTCTAATACTCACGGCTATGAATGGGCCTTTTAGAATGGCCTGCTGATTGCAAGGAGTATTCTGTGAGTAAGGACTTGGGATTTATGGCCAAAACAATTTACTTTTGAATTGCCCACACTGGACAAAATGAGTACGAAGAAGGGGAGATGGGCACATGGTGTGAGGTTAATAACCTTAGCATGAGATGTCCCCATAAAGAGAGGATGAACAGACAGAATGGAAGATAACAGTTGGACATAAAGTGCTACTGGCCAGCACCTTAGGAGTCCTTGATTTTAGAATTAGAGTTCATTAGTTGGAAGTAATAAAATGGGCCAGCAGAACAAAGGCTTCAGAAAGAAAGAAGGACCTCTTGGTAATGGGTAAATATCAAAATGCATGTGATGCTGAGCGCATCCAGTTGCTCTAAGGATGATATAAATAGTTCACCTTTTATATATAAGACAGGCAAAGAGGAAAGTCTAACTGAGCAATGGAATGGTGGGAAGGGACAATATCTACATGACTTGGAAAATAAAGAGACAAGCCAACAACCTGTAAATGCATAGCAGTCCATTGATACATCTTGATAAGCATCTCAATTCTTAGAGCAAAGTGGGCCTTGTGAGCCTTCCAGGATCAAGAGGCCAAGTGATAGAGAAAACACTTTCATTCTGGGCAGCTGTGAGGATGCTGGAAAAGTCCTGTGTTCATCATGGCCTCCTGGTGAGTGAGAACAGCACTCAATTTAATTTTCCTTTTATTTTCATGAGACCATGGTGGATTAGGTGAGCCTGACATGAAAACTGAGAACTTCTGTGACAGTGTTCTGTATTTTCTGGGGTAGAAGAAAGCCTTCCCCGCACTGGGCCCAAGGTTTTATCTTCAGTGTGGGAAAGAAAGGCATTAGGGACATGTATTTAATATTGGCAGAACAAAATCAATCTGGCAGATTGAAAGGTACCCAGGAGGAAGGAGAGATGCTTCAGAGAGAAGTGATATTTTTAGGCCTGTTCCTAATAGGCTTGAGGACACAAGGAGCCCTAAAACAAGAAAAAGATAATTAGGAGAGCAGTCATCTGAGGTAATGAAAATGTAGGTGGTAAAACTGTAAACATAATTAAGAAATGGCAACAGTAAATGGAGAAAAATGTTTGTTTGGGGGATATAGGGATTGGGGGTGGTCTGTGAAGTATTGGGACTAGGGAAAAGCAGATATAGTAAATTTCTGAAGTGTTGTCAATGCAAACTCTTGGCAACTTCTCATGCAGTTGTATCATAGCAAATATATCACTAATTAAAATTATCATAATTTAAAAATACCTTATGTGTTTGTGTCAACATGATACATCCATGTTTATGGTCATGTATATAGAGATACAAGGTTGATATTTCTTCCTCTACATTTATTATTATTATTATTATTATTATTATTAATTATTATTATTATTATTTCATTTTTTATTAGATATTTTTCTTTCTTTACATTTCCAAACCCAGACACTATTGTGGATGCCAACAAGCGCTTGCTGACAGGAGCTGGATATAGTTGTCTCCTGAGAGGCTCTGCCAGTGACTAACAAATACAGAAGTGGATGCTCACAGACAACCAATGAACTGAGCACAGGGTCCCCAATGGAGGAGCTAAAAAAAGAACCAAAAGAGTTGAAGAGGTTTGCAGTCTCATAGGAGGAACAACAATATGAACCAACCAGTACCCCAGATCTCTCAGGGACTAAACCACCAACCAAAGAGTACACATGGAGGAACCCATGGCTCCAGATGCATATGTAGCAGAGGATGCCCTTGTTGGTCATCAAAAGGAGGAGAGGCCCTTGGTCCTGAGAAGGCTTGATGCTACAGTATAGGGGAATGCCAGGACTATTTCATTTTTTGAAAAAGTATCTCTCATTGAACCTGAAGTTCCCCAATGGACTAGATGGACTGTAAGCAAGCCATACCCCAGCAACTGGGACTTGCAGGTATACTTGGCCACACCCATGTTTTTACATTAATGCTAGGGATTTGAATATATGTCCCTATGCTTTTGCAGCAAATACTATACCAAATGAGTCATTCCCTGGTCCTTCAAAAACAAATGTTTTTAGTACACAGAAACTACAAAACCTCAAATCATCCCAAACCTATTTTAAATGTGCTAGGTATAGTTACATTAGCACAAACTCGAACCAAATCATATAACACAGTCTACCTAGAAAAATATTGTATACTTTCTGTAATTTTTTGAATATTGTACATAAAATTAGTAATTGGTATAAATAACTTTTCACCCTATTACAATGTATAAAAACAATGATGGCAACAAAAATAATTGGACCATTGCACAATAGGCAGGAACTGTCTCTATTTAATCTGTTTACCTACATACTGTTTCTTTATATGTACCTACCAGTGTCCATTTGGATTTATATGTTTCTTTACATGTATGTTACATGTTTTACATCTACATGTACAGTCAATCATGAGGGACAAACAGGTAAGCATAAAAAAGACTTCTGGAAAAACTTGGTTCTGACAGTATCCTCTCTGTCCTCACCCATCCTCACAGAGAAAAATGAAGAAAACAAGCCAGAGATTCAGGAAAAAGAGGTCAAAGTGCTGTGCTTTCTGTTTGAAGACGATATAAAGATAGTATTTCCCAAAGACAGCCCACAGAATTTGAGACAGAAAATTCCATGCTTTTGAAAACAGTGGTGAGGTGACACACAACCCAAAATGTCACCGAGGGTGTGAGACCAGCGCACTGAGCGTGACTGCTAATAGGAAGAAAGAGGAGCCAACACCACACAGGGTAGAAAAGCTAACAAACAATGCTCTTCCACTGTGCATGTGGGAGAGCACACCACAGCAAAAACCAGCATTCCATGTGGGGGCGGTGGGGGGAGGAATGGTAAGCAAAGACTACTTGCTAATTTTCCTTGGTCTGGGGTTAAAATCTAGAAGCAGGAGAGGTTAACCATGGAATTACATACATGCAGGAACTTTAGAGGAAGCTGGCTATTCGAGAAGCAGTAGGAGACCCCCCAAAAAAACAACTTGCCTTGTGAACATTCAGAAAGCCATCAGGCTTTAAGAGGCTGGCACAAAGCAATGGCTGTCTACTTGAATACAGCTCTGCAGGGCTTCCCAACTTAATCCCTCATCTGACCGCCTCAGTGAAGTGACTTCCTCGATTTACAGCAAAGAACTGGCACAGGAAAAATAAAGCATATTTTAAAATGGTTTAGAATTGATTATAAGGAACTTACTAAACATAACAGAAACACAGAACAGCAGCAGAAAGCAAATAGAAAGTGCAAGAAAATATGTGACCTTTGGGTAGTCAGACATTGTGATCTTCCTTTTTTTTCTGTTTTTCTCCCTCCTTCCCTCTTTCCCTCCCTCCCATCATCTTCCTTCCTTCCTTTCTTTCTTTCTTTCTTTCTTTCTTTCTTTCTTTCTTTCTTTCTTTCTTTCTTTCTTTCTTTTTCTTTCCTTCTTCCTTTCTTTCTTTCTTTCTTTCTTTCTTTCCTCCTTTCTTTCTTTCTTTCTTTCTTTTTCTTTCCTTCTTCCTTTCTTTCTTTCTTTCCTCCTTTCTTTCTTTCTTTCTTTCTTTCTTTCTTTCTTTCTTTCTTTCTTTCTTTCTTTCTTTCTTCCTTTCTTTCTTCAAAGAAAAATCTGCCTATATATGTGAGCTGACCTTTTGGTCCTGTCGCTCCAGCAATTCAAATGCTGGGGCAACAGGGGTACGTGAGCGTGTCCTATTGAATATAACCAAATATATCAACACTGATTAACAACTGCATGAAAGAACAGAACATATGAAGACAACCATGACTGTTCCAAGAGATTCAAGGGAAAAAGATGTGAATGTGAAGAAAGGATGGTAAAAGACAAGAAAGACCTGTGTTTATTTCTTCATGGCCATGGCCAGATGGCTGAGGAAACTGGAGAGATATGGTTCACTGAAGCAGGGAGGTATTTATTTTGTGGCCCCGTTTTCTGCTTCTTCCCTCCCTCAGGGTGTCCAGACCCTACTGTACACCTGGTAGGAAAGGATAAAGAGAAGTACAGAGTAGGTGAGGGTGAGTCTTCTAGGAAGATTTCAGTAATACAGCTCTTTCAGATGACTGTCAATGAAACAGCTTCTGTGCATACACTATATTCCAGGCGAGTCTTAGAGAGTGGAAAGGGGTTCTCCTTAGGGTGAAGTTTCCTTGGCTGAGGCTTAAAGTTCTGGAGATACCTCATTTGCATGGAGAAGCATTCCAGGAAGTTGAACCCTTAATTTCACCAAAGACTACCTGACATTCCTCAGGTGGAAGATTGGGGCTCAGGCTCCCCAGATCAGGCAGAGAAGAAGCCCCACTAAGAAAAGCGAGTCCTCCATTTTGTGCCAAGCTCAGGAACAGTGTTGGGACATGATAGACTATACGGCCTTCGCAATGAGGTGCAAGGTATCTCAGACCTTGGAAAGCAAGAAACAGCAGAGCAGTAAGGGGAGGATATGCAAAATACAGCCCCAAAGGTCACGCCTCCAGGCACCTACTTCCTCCAACACGGTCCAACTTCCCACAGTTCCACCTCCATCCAATAGTCCATTTTTTAAATCCATTTTTTTAAAAATATTTCCTTTATGTGCCTAAATGCTTACTGCTTGTTGCACACAGACAGCAGAAGATGGTGCTGGGTCCGCAGAAACCCATTTTCTCTGCAAGAGCAGCAATTGCCCTTAAAAACTATGCCATCTAGTCCTGAGTAAGTTTTCACATGTCTAACCCAGCACTGAGGTCAATCACTTGCAGAATTAAGTCAGAGCCATCCTGATTCAATAATGGTGGCAGGGAACCCCCTCACAGATACCTCCAGAGGTATGTTTTTTCTAATCAATCATCTTAGGTCTTCAGCTGATTCCTACCTCTTTCTTGACAGCTAGTCCAGTGTACAGTGAATGAAAACCTCTATGGGTCATGTGAATCTGTGGTTAATTTAAATCTGTGATCACAGGGGCAGTGGTCCAGCAGTATTAAACCCCATGAGAAGTGATACCCATAAAATTCTGCAGAAAGAAAGTGCAATTCAGGCATTTTATATGCGGCCACACTTTAATTCAAGGAGAAGGGCATAGCGAACTGATTGGAAGGGTATAAAGATAAGAGAACACTGTTTCTATAGGAACTGCTCAAAGCATCCACTACTGGACAAACATCAGCAAGCCAAATGTTGAAATGGTAGTAAAAGATGCATCCCTGTGATCTCAAAGAGCCACAGTATGCCAAATTGTAGGAGGGGTGAACTGTAAGACACATGGACCATGCACATTAAAAACTTACCTCCAACAGAACTTTTTTTGGATATTTTATTTATTTATATTTCAAATGTTATCCCCTTTCCCAGTTTCCCCTCTGCAAACCCCCTATCCCATCCCCTTCCTCCTGCTTCTATGAAGGTGCTCCCTCACCCCACCCACCCACCCACCCACTCCGACCTCACCTCCCTGGCATTCCCCTACACTGGGGCATTGAGCCTTCACAGGACCAAGGGCCTCTCCTTCCACTGATGTCCAACAAGGCCATCCTCTGCTGCATATGCATCTGGAGCCACGGGTCCCTCCATGTGTACTCTTTGGTTGGTGGTTTAGTCCCTGGGAGCTCTGGGGGTCTGGTTGGTTGATATTGTTGTTCTTCCTATGGGTTGTAAACCCCTTCAGCTCCTTCAGTCCTTTCTCTAACTCCTCCATTGGGGTCAACAGAACTTTTAAGGAGACTGTGTTGTTCTTATAACCATCCCTGCGTACATGTTGAAGAACTGGAAATTGAAACTTTAACATCATCAAGGAAAAGGAAGAGGAAAAGGAAAAGTGCCTGGTTTATATTAGTGTATGGGTCACAGTGACTCGCATGACAGTTTTCAGGCTTAGAGGCTGGTAAATAACACAGCATCATTATCTCATAACACAAAATGTAGAGACTGTCTATGTAGGCAGCGTCCATGATACACATTTGTATCAGATGTTAAGTCATACTCATCAGCCTGTGCTAATGAAGAAAAACAGATAATGATGTGAGAACCTGGTTTATCTAACCTCGCTGAGAGACACTGAGTTGTCATGTTAAAAATTAGAAGGCCCTTTTTATTTTAATGTTTAAAAATCATAGAAAGCACAGTTTGCGGCCACAAAAGGTGTTCAGCATCCAAGAAATTTTTAACAAAACAGAACTACAAAGGCAAAAGTTCTTTCAACAAAATACAGTTAGACAACTTGTAATCCCAGCACTGGGGAGACTGAGGAAGGAGTATTGTGAGTTAAACTCCAGTCTCAGCTACAGAGACATACTGTATTAAAAACAAACCAGAAACCAAAATAGACAAAGTAACACAAAGTGAAATTTTAAAAATAAAACATTTTTCAGAACTTTTTCTAATAATATTAAGGACAAAGAAAGAGCTGTTGAATAGCTAAAGAACTATGATATAAATAACTACATCCTTTTATTTCTTATTGGATATTTTCTTTATTTACATTTCAAATGTTATCCCCTTTCCTAGTTTCTCTCCCCCTCGAAACCTCCTATCACCTCCCCCTCCCCTTGCTTCTATGAGGGTGTTCCTCCATGCTCCCACCCACCCCTGTCTCACGTCCCTGGCATTCCCCTACACTGGGGCATAGAGCCTTCATAGGACTGAGGGCTTCTTCTCCTATTGATGCCAGATAAGGCCATCCTCTGCTACATGTGCAGCTGGAGCCATAGGTCCTTCCATGTGTACTCTTTGGTTGGTGGTTTAGTCCCTGGGAGCTCTGGGGGCTCCGGTTGATATTGTTGTTCTTCATATGAGTTTGTAAACCCCTTGAGCTCCTTTAGTCCTTTCTGTAACTACTCCATTGGGGACCCCATGATCCATGGTTGGCTATGAGAATCCACCTCTGTATTTTTAGACTCTGGCAGAGCCTCTCAGGAGACAGATATATCAGGCTCCTGTCAGTAAGCACTTCTTTGCATCCACCATAATGTCTGGGTTTGGTGACTGTATACGGGATTGATCCCCTGGTGGGGCAGTCTCTGGATGGCCTTTCCTTCACACTTCAGCCTCTACTCCACATTTTGTCTCCATATTTCCTCCCATTGGTATTTTGTTCACCCTTCTAAGAAGGACCAAAGCATCCACACTTTGGTCTTCTTTCTTCTGGAGCTTCATGTGGTCTGTGAATTGTTTCTTGGGTATTCCGAGCATTTGGGCTAATATCCACTTATCAGTGAGTGCATACCATGTGTGTTCTTTTGTGATCGGGTTACCTCACTCAAGATGATGTTTTCTAGTTCCATCCATTTGCCTAAGAATTTCATGAAGTCACTGTTTTTAGTAGCTGAGTAGTACTCCACTGTGTAAATGTACCACATTTTCTGTATTCATTCCTCTGTTGAAGGACATCTGGGTTCTTTCCAGCTTCTGGCTATTATAAATAAGGCTGCTATGAACATAGTAGAACATGTGCCCTTATTACATGATGAAGCATCTTTTGGGTATATGCCCAGGAGTGGTATAGCTGGGCCCTCAGGTAATACTATGCCCAATTTTCTGACGGACCATGAGACTGATTTCCAGAGTGGTTGTACCAACTTGCAATCCCACCAGTAATGGAGGAGTGTTCCTCTTTCTCCACATCCTTACCAGCATCTGCTGTCACTTGAGTTTTTGATTTTAGCCATTCTGACTGGTATGAGGTGGAATCTCAGTGTCATTTTGATTTGCATTTCCCTGATGACTAAGGATGTTGAACACTTCTTTAGAAGATTCTTGGCCAAATGCTTATTAAGCACTCTACCAATGAGATATATCCCCCAACCCTTTTAAAATCTTGAAATGAGGTCTCATTAAATTGCCCAGACCAGCATTAAACTCACTGTGTAGTCCAGGCTAGCCCTGAACATTCAATCTCTTCCTCAGCCTCTATGTAGCTAGGAGCACAGGTCTGAACCAGTAGCTCAAACCTAGACTAAACGTTTAAATTAAAAATTAAAGATTAAGCCATGTATCAAAAATCAGTGGGTACAAATTATGTGTTTTTAAGACATAGATGCTAAATTATTAGTGATCTCAAAAACATCAGTGAAAGTAATTTAAAAAGATGTTTCACCATTAGTATGCTGGTATCTTTAAAAAGAACAACATGCAGGTTGCTTTCATCCATTTAACCATTCAAGAAATTGTTACTCATGTCACAGGAATGCCAGACAGTAAACCATACGTAGAACAAACAGATAAGATGTCTGCCCTGAAGGAACTGATAAAGTTATTACCTTTTATCTATCTCATACACCACAGGCTGCCTTTTGCCCTGGGCAACCCTCCAGCTCTCACTGTGTCTAGGGCTTCCAATAGCAGAGGATTTTCCTACAGGAGACAGCCTCCAGCCCCTCCAACTGATCTGATCCATGAAATTTAGAGTCTCCAAAGAAAACACAACCTTACCTCCTCCTTAGTACCCACATCCTACGACTCCCTGGTATATATGAAAAGAATTATCTGTCATCAAATCATAGGATTTCTGCTCCTTGTTACGACTTTAGAGAGAGAAAATATTAAGCTTTCTCCTTGGGTATTGATTAGATAGTTAATAAGGGTATTTTATATATTAGATATTAGGCCCCTGTCGGATGGAGGGTTGGTAAAGATCTTTTCCCAATTTGTTAGTTGCTGTTTTGTCCTATTGGCAGTGTCCTTTGCCTTACAGAAACTGTAATTTTATGAGGTCCCATTTGTCAATTCTTGATCTTAGGGCATAGGCTATTGGTGTTCTGTTCAGGAAATTTTCCTCTGTGCCCATGTGTTCAAGGCTCTTCCCCAGTTTCTTTTCTATTAGTTTCCAGAGAACCAAATAACCCTATTAAAAAATGGGATACAGAGCTAAACAAAGAATTTTCACCTGAGGAATATCAAATGGCTAAGAAGCACCTAAGGAATATTCAACATCCTTAGTCATCAGGAAATGCAAATCAAAACGACCCTGAGATTTCACCTCACACCAGTCAGAATGGCTAAGATCAAAAACTCAGGAGACAGCAGGTACTGGCAAAGATGTGGAGAAAGAGGAACACTCCTCCACTGCTGGTGGGATTGCAAGCTTGTACAACCACTCTGGAAATGAGAAAACTGGACATAATACTACTGGAGGACCCTGCTATACCACTCCTGGGCATATACCCAGAGGATTCTCCAGCATGTAATAAGGACACACGCTCCACTATGTTCATAGCAGCCCTATTTATAATAGCCAGAAGCTGGAAAGAACCCAGATGTCCCTCAACGGAGGAATGGATACAGAAAATGTGAGATATATATATATATATATGTGTATATATATATATATATATATATATATATATATATATATATACACATATATATATACACACACACACACACACACACACACACACACACACACACAATGGAGTACTATTTAGCCATTAAAAACAATGAATTCATGAAATTCTTAGACAAATGGATGGAACTGGAAAATATCATCCTGAGTGAGGTAACCCAATCACAAAAGAACACACATGGTATGCCCTCACTGATAAGTGGATATTAGCCCAGAAGCTTGGAATTCCCAAGACACATTTCACATATCAAATGATGCCCAAGAAGGAGGAAGAACAAAGTATGGATCCTTGCATCCTTTGTAGAAAGGGGAAAAAATTACCCACAGGAGATACAGAGACAAAAGGTGGAGCAGAGTGTGAGGGAAAGACCATCCAGAGACTACCCAACCCAGGGATCCATCCTTACACAGTTACAAAACCCAGACACAACTGTGGATTCCCACAAGTGCTGGCTGACTGGAGCCGGATATAGCTATCACCTGGGAGGCTCTCCTAGTGCATGACAAATACAGAGTGGGACACTCTCAGCCAGCCATTGTACTGAGCACAGGGTCCCCAATGGGCAAGCTAGAGAAAGGACCCAAGGAGTTGAAGGGGTTTGTAGTGCCACAACAATATGCTTCACCCAGTACTCCCAGAGCTCCCAGGGACAAAATCATCAACCAAAGAGTACACATGGAGTTACCCATGGCTCCAGACTCATAGGCAGCAGAGGATGGTCTTGTTAGACTCCAAAGGGAGGAGAGGCCCTTGGTCCTGGAAAGACTTGATGCCTTAGTGTAGAGGAATACCAGGATAGGGAAGTGGGGGAGGGTTGATTGGGGAAGGGGAGATGGCTTATAGAATTTTCAGGGGAGGGGGTAACTAGGAAAGGGGACAACATTTGAAATGTAAACAAAGAATATATCTAATAAAAAAAGAAAGCACAAAGGATGCTGAGATTAAAAAAATAAGGGTGTTTTAGGGGTTTCTTGCAACGATTAAATAATAGTTTATTGAGTAAATGTCTGTGTAAGCTTTCATTCAAATGAACCTTTTATGGTAGAGTAGATGCTAGGGTTAGAGGATGAGTCAGTGAGTGAAAGTGCTTACCACACAATCAATAAGGAGGTGCGTACAAGTGTCCAGATTCAAAGCTGAACCATGAAGCATAATTATCTACAATCCCAAGACTCCTATGGGGCAAGGTGAAGTAGAGGCGGGGGCTTGTGGGATAACTAGTCTAGCTTAGGAGCAGAAAGCAAAAAGACACCTTTGTGTCAAACGACATGGAAGGTGAGGACTTACCCTGAGATGGTCTACTGACCTCCATACACACATTGTAGCAAATGTGAGCTCACATTTACACGCACACACACTTACACACACACACACACACACACACATAAACACACACATACTCTACACAACCACTGAAGACAGATTCTAAGCATGGGTTAAAATATTTTGCACAAAATTAGTCATTGTTGTTAGTAGCCATATACAATTTGAAAGCCAACATATTGTATCAACTGCGGAATAACTACATAAGTAACTGAATGGGTTTTATATGGGGTTAGCTATATAAGTATCATATAATTTTAATAATTTTGTCATTTATGGCCATCTTATTATTTCCATAGGAAAACATGAATACTAGCAAATTTGTTCAGTCTGTGTTCATTAGCCTATAACAGTGTAGTTGCTGATTAAATTTTTGAATTAAAAGTGCTGTTGTTATATTATGACTACTATCCTATCACTTTTTTAAAGATGTATTTTATAATTTTTTTAAAAATTTATTAATTTTTATTTGGTATTCAGAAATACTAGGTTTCATTATAACAATGTATACATGTATGACATAGAACTTCATTCATATTCAGATGCCTATTGCTTTCCCCTATTTCTTGTCCATGGGCTTCATTCTTGTTCAAAAAGTCCCCTCTTCTGCTTTCATGTTCTATACTTACAAATATGTATATCTGTATGTATGTATACATTTAAATGTAGAATCAGCATATGACAAAAAAATGTGACCTATTTATCTTTCTTCCTTTTATTAAGCTCCTGACTCCCTTCCTCCTCCTTTTGTTCCCTTTGTCTCTGTTCTATATTTACATCATATGTACACACACATGTACACACACACAGACACACACATGCACACACACATAAATAAACTTCTTTATCTCTGTAAGGTGATGATAGTTTTCTTAGGGAACAGACAGCATATGTTCATTTGTGCTTTTGTATGAAAATCTATAAAATACTATAAATGAATTGGGACTATTTTCAAGACTTGATGGAGAAAATACTAGACACCTTTAGGATACTATGGTTATTGTGACACAATTTCTTGAAACGGGCAGTCATCGCTCAAGGTCAGTAAATAAGCAATTTGTATTTTAATCTCTATTTCCATTTGCAATCACAACAACTTCCAATTCTTGCTTTATAGCTCTCTCTTAGATGCCAATCTTTCTGGAGAGGGAAAGATTGTGATTAAAGAGCTCTTGTCTCTGTATTAGTAGCTGACTCTGACCACTATGACAGCATGCTGAAGGGTTTTATAAATAATTTATGAAGCACTGGGGTCTGTTTGAGGGAGATATTTACCTGTTCTCCATCTGTGTGCCACACCTCATTCATCAAAACCAAACCCAGCACATGCAGTTCTGCCAGAAGATGGGTAAAGCTATATATTAAACACAAATAAACAAACACATCAACTCAGTTCTGTGGTTGACCAAAGCTCACTCGTGGTCATTCCAGGAGCAAATTCTTTTGACCATGAAACTTAACTTTTAGAGCAAAAAAAAAAAAAAGAAAGGTTGAAACTTTTTTTATATAAATGATAAATACTACCACATAAGGCAGAATTGAAAGGTTTGACTGTTAGTGGTACTGCTTAAGCATTAACTATGCCAGTAGGACCTGAACATCTGCTTTTCACACCAAAGCTTTCAGATGCTCTTTGCAACCTGTGGGATGTTTGAGACCTCTTGGGAATGTTTGCTGTTAAAAAGTCTCTCAAGGGAAATTCAGTTGCACATATATTGAATTTTTTTTTACTAACTTATACGGAATTTTAAAGATTTTTAAAAGGTAGAGCCCAAGGTTTGAACAAAAGACACAGCAAGCAGAAACTCTTCATACATGATTCATAAATTATTTCATTTTTTTTTATTTCACCCTTCCTAATAGGTTAAATGGTATCATGACTAGGTCTTTTCCATATTTTGAAAATGCTGTTCTTTGTTTGTGATGTATGGTTCATATTGCTGTAGATTAGAAATTCCTTGTTTTCAGAATACCCTAGACACAATTCGCATAACAATAGATTTCCAAGAAGATGGAAGGAGAGACCCTGGTCCTGGAAAGTCTGGATGTAGGGGAACGCCAGGACAGAGAAGCGAGAGGGGGTTGAATGGAGAAAAGAGGGAGGGAAGGAGAATTATGGGACTTTCGGGGAGGGAGGAATCAGGGAAGGGGAAATGATTTGGAATGTAAATAAAAAAACTTAGAAAAGAAAAAAATAATTAAACTGTTACTTTTTTTGATTTTTGCTTGTGATGTCTGAAAGGTTTTAAAATCTGTAAGATATGACATGATTTTTTTCCAGACTAAGTCTCCATTATATGTTTATAATTTTGACTTATTTTTCTTAGATATGATTTCCCAAATAGTATTTTATTTTGTATTATAAAATTCATGAGAATGAGAAAAAAAAAGAAATTCCTTGTTTTAAAGCAACAAATTCCATCCTAAACTTACCATCACTGATGACTTCTGCCCAATGGTACTAGTACTTTTAAAAATCTCAAAAGTTGTCTTAAAGAATTCTTTGAACATAATACTTGTTTAATAAAATACAATTAAATTTTTATTTAATGTTATAATACATAATGCTCTATAATTAGGAAACTAGTTATGATGAAATTTCCTAAAAATATGGGCCATTCATGGTCCTTTATTCTGAAGCAAGATTTACTTTCATAAATGCAAGGAGATTATGCATTTGCTTATCATGGAAACGAAGTTTATGGATTAATCATTAATTAAATAAATAATTGCAATTAATAATTTAATATGATACATAATTCTATATAATCATATATTGTTTTATAATCGATAATAATTAATAAGTTAAGTAAAAGTAGGTAGGATGCAATTTAGACATTAAAAGTGTGCATAATTTTTATTATTTATTTATTTATTTTAGATATTTTCTTTATTTACATTTCAATTGTTTTCCCCTTTCCAGATCTCCCTTTCAGAAACACCCCAACCTATCCACCTTCCCCCTGCCTCTATAAGAGTGCTCCCCCACCCTCCCAATCCAGTTTTCCCACCCTGGCATTCCTCTACACTGGGGCATCGAACAACCTCAGGCCCAAGGGTCACTCCTACCACTGATGTCTAACAAGGTCATCCTCTGCCACATATGTGCCCAGAGTCATGGGTCCCTCCATGTGTATTCTTTGGTTGGTGCTCCAGTCCCCAGGAGCTCCAGGGGGGTCTGGCCTGTTGACACTGTTGCTCCCTCCATGGGGCTGCAAACCCCTTCAGCTCCTTCAGTCCCTTCTCCAACTCCTCCATCGAGAACCCTGCATTCAGTCCAATGGTTGGCTGTGAGCATCCACCTCTGTATTTGTCAGGCTCTGGCATAGCCTCTCATGTTACCTGAATTTTTGATCTTAGCCATTTTGACTGGTGTGAGGTAGAATCTCAGGATTGTTTTGATGAATATTTCCCTGTTGACTGGGTATTGAACATTTCTTTAGGTGCTTCTCAGTCATTCAGTATTCCTCAGTTGAGAATTCTTTGTTTAGCTCTGTACCCTATTTTAATAGGGTTATTTGGTTCTCTGAAGTGTAACTTCTTCAGTTCTTTGTATATACTGAATATTAGCCCTCTATTAGGTGTAGGGTTGATAAAGATCTTTTCCCAATCTGTTGGTTGCCGTTTTGCCCTATTGACAGTGTCCTTTGCCTTATAGAAGCTTTGCAATTTTATGAGGTTCCATTTGTCGATCTTGATCTTAGCACATAAGTCATTGATGTTCTGTTCAGGAAATTTTCCTCTGTGCTCATATGTTTGAGACTTTCCCCCACTTTCTCTTCTATTAGATTCAGTGTATCTGGTTTTATGTGGAGGTCCTTGATTCACTTGGACTTGAGCTTTGTACAAGGAGTTAAGAATGGATCAAGTTGCATTCTTCTACAAGTTGACCTACAGTTGACCCAGCACCATTTGTTGAAAAGGGTGTCTTTTTTCCACTGTATTATTTTAGCTCCTTTGTCAAAGCTCAAGTGACCATAGGTGTGTGGGTTCATTTCTGGGTCTTCAGTTCTGTTCCATTAATCTACCTGCCTGTCATTGTATCAATACCATGCAGTTTTTGCCACTATAGCATCTGTAAATCAGCTTGAGGATAATTAATTAATAAGATAAATAGAAGTATATAAGATGCAATTCAGACTTTAAAAGTGTACATAATTTTTAAAAGATAAGTTAAAAATTATAATTACAATATAATGAAATATAAATAAATATAATAAAATGAAATTCTCCTAGTTAATTTGTTCTCAAACAATCTTGCCACTTGACCTTTATAATGTCACTGAAAAGGAATTAATAAATTTATCACATCTGATCCCTTTCAATAACGTGGGTATTCCTCTGCCTTTCATTCACATCCTCTATCTCATCTCTAACAATTATGGGAACAAAAAGTGTCTGAAAAGGCAAAGCTGATTTCCTCACTCTAGCCTGTAATTTACATTATATATTTTATATGTTATTATTTATTATTGTTTAGGTACAGAAGAAAATATTAGAAATGTTTTAATTATATTTGAAAGCAAAACAAATTACTGGTATTTATAAAACATAGACAATATTTTGTGTGAGATTTATAAATATAAATACATATATTAAGATAACTATTTCAATGTTTTTACCAAATAAATTTATAATAACAGAGAAGCATTGAGGAAATGAGCATAAAGGATATAGTTGAACTGTCTGGTATATCCAAAAAGTTTGTATCAGCATCTTCATCTTACAATTCTACACAAAGAATGTGATATGGTAGTGATATCAGTTTGTTTAGTCTCTTGGTTGCATATTGTACTCTGTCAAGCAGCTCTGTACTTGTTCATGGTGTCTTATATCTGAGTGGTTCCTGACACTTGTTAGCATTTAGAACACTCTGTGTCTTAATGACTGCATTATTTCATCTTCATCAAAAACCCTTTACTGATTTCTCACAACTCTAAGAAAGCTTTTCCTGAGCCTGCCAAGTCTCTCTTCAATCTTGTCATCAGTCAAATTCTATAATAAACAGTATTTACACATTATATATGTTCATGTCTTTCTCTTTATTTACTGGATGCATTCGGAAACCTCCAATACAGGGAGAGAAACAACACCCTGGAAAAAATGAGATAATAACCTTCTTGAATCAAACCCAAAAGTAGATAACCACTCAAACATAAAGATAGCGTCAAGAATGGCAGATGGCAATAATCACTATGCCTTAATCTCTCTTAATATCAATGGTCTCAATTCCCCAATTAAAAGACATAGACTAGCAGACTGGATACGTAAACAGGACCCAGCATTTTGCTGCATGCAGGAAACGCACCTCAGTGTCAAAGACAAACACTACCTCAGAGTAAAAGGCTGGAAAACAATTTTACAAGCAAATGGCCCCAAGAAACGAGGTGGAGTAGCCATCCTAATATCGGATAAAATTGATTTTGAACCTAAAGTCATCAAAAAAGACACAGAAGGACACTACATACTGATCAAGGGAAAAATCCACCATCAAGAACTCTCAATTCTGAATATCTATGCTCCAAATACAAGGGCACCCTCATTCGTAAAAGAAACTTTACTAAAACTCAAAGCACACATCGCACCGCACACAATAATAGTGGGTGACTTCAACACCCCGCTCTCTGAAATGGATCGTTCAGGAAAGCAGAAATTAAACAGGGACACAGTGAATCTAATTGAAGCCTTGGACCAAATGGAACTAACTGATATATATAGAACATTTCATCCTAGAGCTAAAGAATACACCTTCTTCTCAGCTCCTCATGGTACCTTCTCCAAAATTGACCATATAATTGGTCACAAATCAGACCTCAACAGATACAAGAAGATAGAAATAATCCCATGCCTCCTATCAGATCACTATGGAATAAGGGTGGTCTTCAATGGCAACAAAAACAAAAGAAAACCCACATACACATGGAGGCTGAACAATGCTCTACTCAATGATAACTTGGTCAAGGTGGAAATAAAGAAAGAAATCAAAGACTTTTTGAAAGTTAATGAAAATGAAGGCACAACATACCCTAATTTATGGGACACAATGAAAGCAGTGCTAAGAGGAAAATTCATAGCCCTGAGTGCCGCCAAAAAGAAACGGGAGACAGCATACACTAACAGCTTAATGGCACACCTGAAAGCCCTGGAACAAAAAGAAGCAAATACACCAAAGAGGAGTAGAAGGCAGGAAATCATCAAACTCAGGGCTGAAATCAATCAAGTAGAAACAAAGAAAACCATACAAAGAATCAACAAAACGAGGAGTTGGTTCTTTGAGAAAATCAACAAGATAGATAAGCCCTTAGCCAGACTAACCAGAGGGCACAGAGATAGTATCCAAATTAATAAAATCAGAAACGAAAAGGGAGAGATAACAACAGAAACTGAGGAAATTCAAAAAATCATCAGATCCTACTACAAAAACCTGTATTCAACACAACTAGAAAATCTTGAGGAAATGGACAATTTCCTTGACAGATACCAAGTACCAAAATTAAATCAGGATCAAATAGACCATCTAAACCGTCCTATAACCCCTGAAGAAATAGAAGTTGTCATTGGAAGTCTTCCAACCAAAAAAAGCACAGGTCCAGATGGTTTTAGTGCAGAATTCTATCAGACCTTCAAAGAAGACCTAACACCAATACTCTTCAAACTGTTCCACAAAATAGAAACAGAAGGAACACTACCCAACTCGTTCTATGAAGCCACAATTACACTAATACCAAAAGCACACAAAGATCCGACGAAGAAAGAGAATCTCAGGCCAATCTCTCTTATGAATATCGATGCAAAAATACTCAATAAAATTCTTGCCAACCGAATCCAAGAACACATCAAAACGATCATTCACCACGATCAAGTAGGCTTCATCCCAGGGATGCAGGGATGGTTCAATATAAGGAAATCCATCAATGTAA
The DNA here is from genome assembly GCA_036184795.1 of Tokudaia tokunoshimensis. Lineage (NCBI taxonomy): Eukaryota > Metazoa > Chordata > Mammalia > Rodentia > Muridae > Tokudaia > Tokudaia tokunoshimensis. The sequence goes on along the minus strand of BTHU01000019.1, from coordinate 28,182,218 downwards.
TCCACTACATAAACAATCTCAAAGAAAAAAACCACATGGTCATCTCATTAGATGCTGAGAAAGCATTTGACAAAATTCGGCATCCTTTCATGCTAAAGGTCTTGGAAAGATCAGGAATTCAAGGCCCATATCTAAACATAGTAAAAGCAATTTACAGCAAACCAGTAGCCAGCATCAATCTAAATGGAGAGAAAATTGAAGCAATCCCACTAAAATCAGGGACTAGACAAGGCTGCCCTCTCTCTCCATATCTTTTCAATATAGTACTTGAAGTTCTAGCTAGAGCAATTAGACAACAAAAAGAGGTCAAAGGGATACAAATTGGAAAGGAAGAAGTCAAACTATCACTATTTGCAGACGATATGATAGTATACATAAGCGACCCAAAGAACTCCACCAGAGAACTCCTACAGCTGATAAACGACTTCAGCAAAGTGGCCGGATATAAAATCAACTCAAGCAAGTCAGAAGCCTTCCTATACTCAAAGGATAAGCAGGCTGAGAAAGAAGTAAGAGAAATAATACCCTTTACGATAGCCACAAACCATATTAAGTATCTTGGTGTGACTCTAACCAAACAAGTGAAAGATCTGTATGACAAGAACTTCAAGTCTCTGAAGAAAGAAATTGAAGAAGACCTCAGAAGATGGAAAAATCTGCCATGCTCATGGATTGGCAGGATTAATATAGTAAAAATGAGCATCTTACCAAAAGTAATACACAGATTCAATGCAATCCCCATCAAAATCCCAACTCAATTCTTCATAGAGTTAGAAAGAGCAATTCAAAAATTCATCTGGAATAACAGAAAACCCAGAATAGCTAAAACTATTCTCAAGAGTAAAAGAACCTCTGGGGGAATCAGTATCCCGGACCTCAAGCTGTACTACAGAGCAATACTGTTAAAAACTGCATGGTATTGGTACAGTAACAGACATGTAGATCAATGGAACAGAATTGAAGACCCAGAAATGAATCCACACTCCTATGGTCACTTGATCTTTGACAAAGGAGCTAAAACCATCCAGTGGAAAAAAGATAGCCTTTTCAACAAATGGTGCTGGCTCAGCTGGAGGTCAACATGCAGAAGAATGCAAATTGACCCATCCTTATCTCCTTGCACTAAGCTCAATTCTAAGTGGATCAAAGATCTCCACATAAAACCAGACACACTGAAACTAATAGAAGGGAAACTAGGGAAGAACCTTGAACATATGGGCACAGGGGAGAATTTCCTGAACAGAACTCCAATAGCTTATGCTCTAAGATCAAGAATAGACAAATGGGACCTCATTAAATTACAAAGTTTTTGCAAGGCAAAAGACACCGTCAAAAAGACAAAGCGGCAACCAACTAACTGGGAAATGATCTTTACCAACCTTACATCCGACAGAGGGCTAATATCCAAGATATACAAAGAACTCAAGAAGTTAAACTCCAGAGAGGCAAGTAACCCTATTAAAAAATGGGGTACAGAGCTACACAAAGAGTTCTCACCTGAAGAATATCTAATGGCTGAGAAGCACCTAAAGAGATGTTCATCATCCTTAGTCATTAGGGAAATGCAAATCAAAACAACCCTGAGATTCCATCTCACACCAGTCAGGATGGCTAAGATCAAAAACACAGGAGACAGCAGTTGTTGGCGAGGATGTGGAGAAAGAGGAACACTCCTCCACTGCTGGTGGAATTTCAGGCTGGTACAACCACTCTGGAAAGCAGTCTGGCGGTTCCTCAGAAAACTGGGCATGACACTCCTGGAGGATCCGGCTATACCACTCCTGGGCATATACCCAGAGACTTTATCTGCATGCAATAAGGACACATGCTCCACTATATTCATAGCAGCCTTATTTATAATAGCCAGAAGCTGGAAAGAACCCAGATGTCCCTCAAAGGAGGAATGGATTCAGAAGATGTGGTATATTTACACAATGGAATACTACTCTGCAATTAAAAACAATGAATTCACGAAATTCCTAGGCAAATGGTCAGAACTTGAAAATATCATCCTTAGTGAGGTAACCCAATCACAAAAGAACACACATGGTATGCAGTCACTGATAAGGGGATATTGACCCAGAATCTCAGAATACCCTAGACACAATCAGCATATCAATAGATTTCTAAAAAGATGGAAGGAGAGACCCCTGGTCCTGGAAAGACTGGATGTAGGGGAACGCCAGGACAGAGTAACGAGAGGGGGTTGAATGGAGAAAAGAGGGAGGGAAGGGGGCTTATGGGACTTTCGGGGAGGGAGGAAACGGGAAAGGGGAAGTGATTTGGAATGTAAATTAAAAAAATAAAATAAAATAAAAAAAAAGAAAACACTAAAAAAAAATAAATAAATAAAATAAAATATAAAAAAAAAAGAATCATGTTTGATTTACATTCAGATTTCTGTAACTTCGCAAAGCATCTGATAGAAGTTTGGGATATCGCAAACACTCATTGAAGTATTATTGTTAAGGGGAAGGGTCTTTACAACTAATATAAAAAGTGAGCAATGAAATACACAGAGAAGAAACAAAGGCTATATGCCTTAATGCCTTAATTTTGTGGAAGTAGTGAACAAGCAATACCAATTACAGAAGGCCTGAGGTTTTACTCTGTTTCCAGTCTAACCAGAGAATCATTATCTTTTCATAGCTACTGGCAGAGGACAGAATATGCCTAAGTCAACAAAGGACCCCACTACTCATGACAAAGCACAGTATGAGCCACCTGCTCACATCAGCTTTCCATGTTCCCTGAATCCTGTGGGACTGATCTGGGTTGACTCAAAGGGATGCAAGGCACAAAATTGCCTTGATAGCTAGTTCAAGTATTTTATTATGGACTGCAAAATAAATGTGATCAAAATGTTTCCTGAAAAGGGAGACATTTTCTTCATTTTCCTAGACAAGAAAGTTCAATTCTTTTTCAGAAGAAGACTCTATTTCTAATTTCCAAGAGTATTCACCATAAGAATAACACTTGAAAAGACAATCTAAAACAGAAACAGCACAAGGTTCATATAGAACCTTGGAGACTCACTCTTAAAGCATGTGTTATTAAAACATCCTAAATGGCATTAACAACCCATTAACAATGGATTGACCAAAGCTATAAGATGCTGATCTTATAGAAGATTGATCTCATACTTCAGTTTATTTTTTAACATTTTATTTTTATTGGGAAATGAATACATGAGCCATAGTGTACTTGTCCAGGTCAAAGGATAATTGGCAGGAGTTATTTCTCTCCACCATTTTGGGTTCATGATTTGAATTCAGAACCCTTGACTTTGCAGCAAGCACATTTATCTACTGAGCAATCTAGTCTGCTTTCATTATTCAATTTTACCTGGAATTTCATTAACTTTAAATATTTCCTATCCCATATTCTAAAATTAATTTGAGATTAAAAATAAATAATTTTTTAAATAAACAATTATTTTCTAACCTCTATCTAGATTATTTAATGACCATATTTTCTGTGTGTATGTACACTTTTTCTTCTTTGTTTTAGTTGGTTTTTTTTCTTCTTTGTTTTGGTTCTGGTTTTAAGAAAATGTCTCCTTATGTCCTATTAGCTGGCCCAAAACTCAGAAATCAACCTTCTTAGTCTTCTCTGTGTTGTGATTAAAGGCATACACCAACATGTGTGTATCTGTTTTGACCTTTGAATACCAAGGTCTTTGGGCCTCTCATCATAGATACATATAATTTTAATAATATATGCATTTATTGTTTGAAAGTATCATACATATATAATTTATCTTGATCATAAACATGTTCTACTACCCATTCAATGAAAATGATTTTAATCTAAATCTCCTATTCTTTGAGAATTTCATAGATAAAAAGCTATATTCACATCACTTTTACCCCTTCTTGGATGGGGGCATCCAACTCTTCTCATATCTAATCCCTTTCTCAATTTTATAATCTCTTCTATCATTATCAGTTCATACACACACACACACACACACACACACACACACACACACAAAATTGACTGCTTGAGAGTGGATAACCTATCAGTATGTTTGCCCCTGGAGAATATTGCTTCTTCCTTTTCAAGAGCCATCGATTGCTTTTAGGGTGGGGAATTATGATGTTTCCTCTAAACCAGTGTCATATTAACTTCAGTTTCATGTAGGACTTATTTAGGCAAACATGTTCAGATTTAACGAATGCAATCACCTTGACACATTTGAAAGACTATCTTGAGCAGGCCTCTTGGCCTTTTTGCTCTTACAAACTTTCTGCTTCCACTTCCATGATTTTTTTCCCAAGTATTAGATGTAGGCATTTAATTATAGATGTATTAACTGAGACTTGGCACTCCACAGTCACTTCTAATTTTTACCCATTACAGATCTCCCTAGTAGCCTCCAAATAATACAAAAAGAAGCTAATTTGATGACAAGTAAGATACACATTTAACCATGAATACAAGGGTATTTAGGGGTACAGTTCAAAGTTATATTGACTTAGGAAAATGGAAGGAGTAGATGCTCATCTATGTTCCATGGCATCGTAAGCTCTGGGTAGTAGTTGACTGGGTTTATATTACCAGTCATGAATTTCCTGCTATTGAGTGGGGCTTTAGTCCAATTAAATAGCTGTTGGTTATCCCCAAGTCACTGTTGCTTGGTTGTAGCTATAATTCCAGATAGGATTTTTGGCTGTTTTTCTCCCTTGGCAGCTTGCATAGCACCTTCCTTATTTTCCTTTCCTTTATTTGCTTTGAATTTGTTTATTTAATTTATACCATAGTGGTACAATAGTTATTCACAATTTTGTCTTTCTATCACATATTCTCTTCTTTCAAAGAAATAAAATACAGACAGTAATAGAGAAATCAAAATGAGAGAAAACTTTGAAGTAGAAACTAGAAAAAGTTATAACAGATCCCCGTTCATTGAATCAATTGCTACTCTTTATAGATGAATTCAATATACAGATTGTATCTCTTCCTCCTCCTTCTTTTCTCCCTGTTTCTCTCCGTTTCTCTGTCTCTGTCTCTGTCTCTCTCTGTCTCTCTGTCTCTCTGTCTCTCTCTCTCTCTGTCTCTCTCTCACTGTGTGTGTGTGTGTGTGTATGCCTGCATGTATCTGCATATGTATATAAAAAGATAATAGCTAGTATTATCTGCAATACAAGAATAATGAGTTTTCCACATTAACAAGTACCAAAATTATAGAAAATAGTTGATAAACTATAAATCCCAGACCTTCAGAAGTTCAGATCTTAAATGGGGTTTGTGTTTGTAATGTGATTTTCATATAATTCTAAGTTAGCCTTGTACTTATAAAACAAAAGGTATGCTTATTAAAACTTTCAAAAACTAACTTGCCATGCTCAAGGGAAGTGAATGAACAGATTTTTTTTAATTAAAACAAGACAGAATTCATAACATAGAGTACAGAAGTATTGCAGAGGTTGAAACTATCCTATCATTGTTTTAAATATCAATAAGGGATTAGCCACACAACTCAGTAAAAACACTTACTGCCCATCAAGTCTGATGACCTGAGAATTTACTTGCAAGGTAACAAAAACCATATCCTTCAAGTTGTCCTTGACCTCCATAAACATGCTGTCAATATCCAATTCCACACCAACCACACAAATAAATAAATACACAAAGCAAAAATAAAATACTTTTTAAACCCTGACATAACATTATGAGACAAGGAACTTCCAAAGATGCTAATGGATTTGTTTTGTTCTAGATATCCATTGCTAAGCATGGAGCCTACCCATAAGTGGAAACATCCCAAAGTTTCATTTGCAAGTAGTTAACAATTACAGATTATTTCTAGGTTAATAATGGGGGCATATGTCTAGTTCTCTTTTCAGCTCTAGGAATCTTCATCTGGGGCAGATCTGCCTCATTCTCTGAGTTCATATGTGCATCAGTCCTGTTGATTTAGAGGGCCTTGCTTCTTTGGTGTCCTCCCTTTCCTCTGGCTCTTACACTCTTTCTGCCTCCTTTTCTGCAGGGATCACTGGGCCCTAAGGGGAAAGATTTGATGGATTTATCTTGTTTAGGGCTGGGTGTTTCAAGGTCTCTCACTCTCTGCATATTGCCTGCCTATGGTTTTCTATATTTATTTCAGTCTGGTGCAGGAGAAAGTTTCTCTGATGATGGCTGAGCAAGGCACAATTCTATGAGTATAGCAGGATGTCAGTAGGAGTTATTTTATTAGTATGTTCTTTAAGTAGAACAGTAGTATTTGGTTTTACCAGAGATTCTTGTGCTATCTACTCTCAGGTTCTTGGCTACCCATGCAGTGTTGGTTATGGATTCTATCCCCTGGAGTGGGTCATAAGTCAAACCAGATATGGGTTGTTTACTCCCACGAGCTTTGGGCCACCATTGCACTAGCATTTCTTGCAGGAAAGACATCATCGTAGATCAAAGAACTTGGAGCCTCATTTATCCCTTAGTAGTGTGTAGAATACCTTCATGTAAATATCAAAATAAGCAAACATTTCAAGGTAGAAAGAAAATAGAAGAATTTATAGATTATATCTTTTGCTGTTTTCAATAATGTAAAAGGGTCAATTGCTCCTTTACAGATGGGCATACACATTGATGAGTGAGATAGATAACAGATTATAGATGGTTGATAGATGATAGACAGATAGATGATAGATAATAGGTAACAGATACATAATATATGAATATATTATATATGAATATATATATAGAGAGAGCAGCAGTCAGGCACAAACTACACTAAGAATTAAAATATTCAAAACATATCATGTTTCACAGTTATGTTAATTCAATTAAATGGCTTCATTCTATCTACTTAGAGTTTAAATTTATTATCTCTGACATCTTGTTATAAAGATTTTTTTTAATCAAGTTTAGTTTCTAGGTGAAAAGATGTCCAACAACAAAGACTGACAAGAACTCCATTCATTTGGACAAGTTGGGGACCTTCCTGCCCAACACTTTGACTAGGACCCTGGAAGCATTCAGGCAATAAAATTTTAAATCAAATTTCTATTGTCACATAGAATCCTAATCTTATAAGTTTACCCTTGAAATATATAGTTGAATCAAGTGACATTTTTCTAATTTTTGCTGAAAATATATTTCTTCTCTGGTATCTTTGCATTTATTTCATGAGAATACTATTATGAAGCACCTTTAAATCATTGTATATAAGCTTCTACACAAATGCATGTTCAATATTTCCTTACATTCTTGCTAGGGTCTCTACCTTTGACATGTATACATCATTCATCAATATCACTAGTCATATACTTTTATTCTTATAAAATTCTGTGAAGTTTCTCCTGAATCACACTGGGCTATTAGAAAAGTAACAGTGAGTCTACAGAAAGTATCTGCACAGCTGAAGCAAAGTTATTTAAAAATAAAATGATATTTGCCTTCTCGGCTCACCATCTAGCATGAAGGATGGCTACACAAGTATTGGAGGAAAATTCTGTGCTTTATACCACAGTGAAATGAAAACTATTCCCTTTATAAAAGAAAGCTAGGCTTACTGTGTAATTTTCTTTGTTTTGATGGCCATTGGCGCCATTAAATTGATGGTTAGACCTAACCGACTACTGCTGTTTGAAAATAGAATAGTCAAAATCTTTGTGTTCAGCTAGTGGTCAAAGTACCTTAGAAGAACAAACACAGGATTATATAGTGAGCAATGGTCATTTTAGCACCATTGGTCATCTACACAATAACAGGAAAGCCTGTATGGAACAGTATTGCCTGAGAAGAACTGCATTGCAGAGATCCTTCTCAAAAGCATGCATCAGGTCCAACCCTCATCCTCCTCTGAAGAAACATGTACTATTTATCTCCTGCCTGGAATTCCAGAATCCTCAACTCTAGAGAAAATTTGCTTGAAAAATCACCACGTGCAATCATGTCCGACCTACAAAAAGACTTGGGGTTTGAGATTCTGTGTGGCTATCCATTCAGAGTCAATATCAGGGACTCTAATAACAAAAACCCAGAAGTGTAAACTCAGAAAAATGACAGTAAACTCACAGGATAAAGTGAGGCTTGCAACAGAAGAGCAAGACTGTGACATCTTCATTATCTGAACCAAAGAGAATGGAGTGATTTCTCTCTGGCAATTCTGGTTAAGGTAGAGGCTGACATATGGACTGAGAGACTCATTTAGGCAAGTTTGCTTCTCACTCACAGAACACAAACAAATAAACAAACAAAAATAATGTACCCTTTCATGGTAAACAATAAAACAGACACCTCTCTGCTATTCTCTCTGACTTAAGTTTTTCATCATTCATCAGATTTCAAGAAGTCAAACAGTGAAAGAAATGTGAAAGGCAGGCTGGGAACACAGGTCTAGGGTACACTTTATTAGTGCTTGTGCAGCAGACTTTAGGTTAAATAAATTGTTTCATTCCCTAAATACCTGAGAGGAGAGATGTCTGAGATAAATTGCTTGTTTGCTTACCACCCAGTGAACAAAGAATTAAGATGTGCCATCTTAAGATATATATGGTAGTAGTTAAGGGGAATTTACATTGAGCCTTTATTCCATGATGGGAAGGAGGAAGAAGAGGAAGAGGGATCAGAGAAGGAAGAGGAGGAGGAATCAAATGCATTGAAAATCACATGTTCCTGTAATCATCACACTTGAGAAGTAGAGGCAGGAGGATCATGAGTTTCAGGCCAACCTGGAATACCCAAGAATTTGTCTCAAAAGAAATAAAAAGTAAGACAATGTATTAAAAAAATGTAGCTCAGTGAAAGAGAACTTAGCTTTGGCTTGACAATAAGCATATGTGTTCAAGTATCTCTGTGGTATGCTAATGTGAAGTTCTTTGAGTAAACCAGCTGGGCATGTTACAGGTGGGACATATGGTAGATCTATGTTTTGCTTAGCTAGTTGGTTAGCTAGTTAGTAGTTTCTTTGTTGGTTGGTTGGTTGGTTAGTTAGTTTTAAGGAGCTTCCATACTGCTATATGGAGAGTCTAGCCTAGTTTATATTCCCATAAGCAGTGTATAGAGCTTCTTTGGGAACCCACAGTCACTAGGATTAGTTATTTATTTTCTTACCTATTGCCATTCAACTAGAGAAATGTGATATCTAACCACAGCATTAATTTACATTACCCAATGACTTAGGATGCTAAACATATTTTCATGTATTTATTGACCATTGTACAAATTTAGTTTTAAATTAAATTTGGTCATCACACCTTCAAAACCCTTTTACTAGAACCAAAATTTTCACAACCCACAGACTCAGCTGTGTTACCCATGTGGCATCATGCCACACAGTTCATATGTTTAAGAAGTGTCAAGGCAGCCTGTGTCATATCTGTCATTATAATCACCCTTGTACATTTATCCTCGATTCTGTTCTCCATTTCTCTGTGCCCCAATCTCTAAACCGCAGCAGTACCTCTACCTTATCAATACCTACAAAATTAGATATGAATAAAATACAGTAAACTTACTGATTTATGTCACCTAAAATATGATAAAATAAACTGCAAGTAGACTTGGGGCTGCCCAACAGTATTGCCCCTTTTATTTAGACACTGGTTGGTGCTATTTCTTCCTCCCACCAAGACTTTTACATCTTCCCTCCTCAGAGTTCCATGGTTCTTTCCATAGTAATAGCTGTTCTCTTTATTGCAGTGTGAATATTTATAAACTTCTACTTCTTCAAAGACAATTCATCTGCAAATTCTGCTTTTCCTCCCGTGAACCTATATGAACTATTTGTAACCTATCATTGGTTGCTATAAACATATGTGATATTAAGGACTTTGCACAAAGATTTAATTGGATCACATGTCTGAAACTCTATCTGCTTATTTCATCAGACCATGCAATCCATTCCTCCAAACCATTTCCATCTAAAGAACCATCATAGTTATTTATTTAATTTTTTTTAACTTTAATTTTTTTATTTTATTTTCTATATTCTTTATTTACATTCCAAATGATTTCCCCTTTCCCAGTTCCCCACTCCCAGAAAGTCCCATAAGCCCTCTTCCCTCTCCCTGTTCCACATTTGCCTAAGAATTTCATGAATACATTGTTTTTAATTGGTGAGTAGTATTCCATTGTGTAAATATACATGGAAAATATCTCTGATAAAATTGAAGAAATATATAGAAAAACACGTTAAGATTGACTATTTCATGGAAAAAATATACAGATAAAATGGTAGGCATAAAAATATTACTAAGTTGATTGAAAGTGCAATTATAAACATTTTCTGATAAAATTGAAAATCTACAAGGAAAATATTTCTGATAAAACTCAAGGAAAAAAACGTGTTAAAACTGACTATTTCATGAAAAATTATATAGATAAGATGGTAGGCATAAAAATATTTCTAAGTTGATTGAAAATGAAATTAAAAACATTTTCCTAAAAAACTGAAAATTTACCTGAGAAATATCTCTGATAAAATTGAAGAAATATATAAAAATGCATTAAGATTGAGTATTTCATGGAAAAATTATACAGATAAAATGGTAGGCATTAAAATATTCCTATGTTTTTTGAAAGTGGAATTATAAACACTTTCTGATAAAATTGAAGATCTACAAGGAAAATATTCCTGAAAAATTTCAATAAATATATAGAGAAACATGTTAAAACTATTGCAAGGAAAATTATACAAATAAAATGGAAGGGATAAAAACGTTCCTAAGTTGATTGAAAGTAAAATTATAGACATTGTCTGATAAAACTGAAGATTCACATGGAAAATACTTCTGACAAAATTGAAGAAAAATACAGAGAAACGATAAAATTGAAGATTATCATGGGCAATTATACAGACAAAATGGTAGGCACAAAAACATTCCTAAATTGATTGAAAGTGAAACTACGAACACCGCTTCCCGGCTCCCCCCCCCCCCCCCCCCGCTCCACCAAACCAAAGATCTACATGAAAAACACCTCCGACAAAATCAAAGAAATACACAGAACAAATGTTAAAATTAAAGATTATCATGGAAAATAATACAGTCAAAATGGTAGACACAAAAAGCATTACTGAATTGAAAGAGGAGTCACAAACATTTTCTAATAAAATCAAAGATCCACGTGAAAAACATCTCTGTTAGACTATGTGTTTTGTTGGGGAATTGAGGCTATTGACATTATAAGATATTAAGGGATAGTGGTTGTTGCTTCCTGTTATTTTTGATCTTCTTTTTATGTTTGTGTGGTTGCTTTCTTTTGGGTTTGTTGGAAAAAGATTACTTTCTTGCTTTTTCTAGGGTGTAGTTTCTCTCCTCATGTTGGCGTTTTGCCATCTAATATCCATTGTAGGGCTGGATTTGTGGAAAGATATTGTGTAAATTTGGTTTTATCATGGAATATTTTGGTTTCTCCATCTACGGTAATTGAGAGTTTTGCTGGGTGTAGTAGTTTGGGCTGGCATTTGTGTTCTCTTAGGGTCTGTATGATATCTGCCCAGGATCTTCTGGCTTTCATTGTCTCAGGTGAGAAGTCTGGTGTAATTCTGATAGGCTTGCCTTTATAGGTTACTTGACCTTTTTCTCTTACTGCTTTTAAAATTCTTTCTTTGTTTAGTGCATTTGGTGTTTTGATTATTATGTGCCGGGAGGACTTTCTGGTCTGGTCCTCTCTGTTTGGAGTTCTGTAAGCTTCTTGTATGTTCATGGATATCTATTTCTTTAGGTTAGGGAAGTTTTCTTCTATAATTTTGTTGAAGATTTTTACTGGCCCTTTAAGTTGGAAATCTTCACTCTCTTCTATACCTATAATCCTTAGGTTTGGTCTTCTCATTGTGTCCTGGATTTCCTGGATGTTTTGGCTCAGGAGTTTTTTGCATTTTGCATTTTCTTTAACTGTTGAGTCAATATTTTCTATGGTATCTTCAGCCCCTGAGATTCTTTCTTCTATCTCTTGTATTCTGTTGTTGATGCTTGCATCTACGACTCCTGAATTCTTTCCAAGATTTTCTATCTCCAGAGATGTCTCACTTTGCGATTTCTTTATTGTTTCTACTTCCATTTTTAGATCCTGGATGGTTTTGTTCAGTTCCTTCACTTGTTTGTTTGTGTTCTCCTGTAATTCTTTAAGGGATTTTTGTGTTTCCTCTTTAAGGGCCTCTACCTGTTCACACATGCTCCCCTGTATTTCTTTCAGGGATTTTTGTGTTTCCTCTTTAAGGGTCTTTACCATTTGACCCATGTTCTCCTGTATTTCTTTAAGGGAATTATTTATGTCCTTCTTGATGTCCTCTAACAGCATCGTGAAAAGAGACTTTAAATTCAACTCTTGCTTTTCTGGTGTGCTGAGTCATCCGGGACTTCCTGTGGTGGGAGAACTGGGCTCTGATGTTGCCAAGTAGCCTTGGTTTCTGTTGGTAGGGTTTTTGTGCTTGCCTATCGCCATGAGGTTATCTGTGGTGTTAGTTGATCTTGTTGTCTCTGCCTGGAGATTGCCCCTCCTACGGGCCTGTAAACCTGTGTCTGTACTCCTGGGAGACCAACTCTCTTCTGGCAGGGTCTGTGCACAGAAGGCTGTGGAGCTGTCTGGTTCCCTGCTGCAAATGGTGGCTGGAAGGGAAGACTCCTGTCCCAGCTACTCCAATGTCCATATGCCTTGTACACTCCTAGCTGTACCCCTCCAGAGAGAAGGTGGAGATCTCACCTCCATGCTCAGAGGTTAAATCGCTACTGGGAGATCACTCTCTCCTGGCAGGCTAAGCACAGAAGGCTTTGGAGCTGCCTGGTTCCCTGTTGCAGATGGGCTGGAAGGGAAGACTCCTGTCCCAGCAGCTCCACTGATTGTATGCCCTGTGTGCTCCTAGCTGTACCCCTCCAGAGAGAAGGGGGAGATCTCACCTCAGCACTCAGAAGTGAAATCGCTGCTGGGAGATCATTCTCTTCTGGTGGGCTAAGCACAGAAGGCTATGGAGCTGCCTGGTTCCCCGCTGCAAATGGTGGCTGGAAGGGAAGACTCCTGTCCCTGCTGCTCCCATAGCTATTTATTGATCCATGATCTCAAGTCAAAAATCTCTCACACTTCACATTCTAGTCATCAATAAAGACTCTTGGTTCTATCTTAAATTATTTGGAATCGTACTACCACCGAAATCCAAAGTCCCTACATTTTGATATCCACAAAGGTTGCTTGGTCCCATCCTACATCATGACAACCTACTCTTGAATCTTTCTAGCTAAGTGAACCTGTTCTTGCGTAGGGATTTAGAGTTTGTGCTGTCACGTTTTTCTGGCTAACAAGCCACCCTTTCCCTGGGTTCATTAAAGATGACTAGGTTTAGAAAGTACTGAAATAGAATTGCCACTACATGATATAAGGCTGCTCTGAAAAGAACCTTCCACTCGGGGCCTCTCATTGTTTGCACTGATACCTTCTCAGAACGATATCCTTTAGTTGTCTCTCCTTTCCTATACATCTGCACAACTGTCTAAAGGGTTTCCCTGTCCAACTCTGTTCATCCTTACCATGGCCTGGAACATTCAGTTTCATTTTGCATTAGCACATCTCCCTTACACTTTTTTCTAAAGTTTCTTCTTCCTACCAATCATGTCCAAATATAGAACCAAGCAGTGGCTTTTAAAGTGTGTCCTAATCTGGCATTCTTTGCCTCAGCATTCTCCAGTGGCTTCCTGTTATTCTTACCACTGAAACTACCTATGGTGTCTATGACTTTAACTTTTGTAGCATAGATTGAACTCACATCTCAATCTTTGCATGCCTCTCTGCAGTTTGAATTTAAGGAAGTTCTCCCACCAATATCTGCATGCAGAGAACTATACTTCAGCTGAGTTTGTACTTTTGTTATGAATGAGTATCCCCAGGCACAGTTCTATACAAAAGCAAGAAGGGCTTTTCAAAGATACTACTTCAAAAGAAATCAAATGTTTTGTAGATCCAAATATGTAAGCATTCTTTCAATAAAAAAAGACTCTTGAATATATCTTAAGAATCAAGTAAGTGTGCCAAAACAAAACTACATGTTTTATTATTATTTTATTTTTAAATAATTTTTGTTTTTTATTAAAGTACACTACATCATTTTCCTACTTTCCTCCCTCCTAACTCTTCTATGTACCTATCCCCTTGCTTTCTCTCAAATTGATGGCCTCTGGGTTTTTTATTGCTTAATTGTTGTTGTGTGTTTATTTGTGTTTGAGTGTGTGTGTGTGTGTGTGTGTGTGTGCGTGTGTGTGTAATGTGTGTGTGTATTCTTAATTATATAAGTATAGCTTGATCAGTTTATGTAATGCTACTTATATGTATATGATTTCAGGACTAACCCTATGGCATTGCAGTATTAGACTTTAAGATACTCCAAAAAATAATTATCTTTGAGATTAAAGCTGAGCTTTCTTTTCCCTCAAAATATGACAGGTAAGGTATTCGCTCCTCTAATATGTCTATTTAGTTATTTGCAAAATAAAATGAATTCATTGTGCAAATGGATGTAAATGAACTGTGACTATTTATGTTTGTTTTATATTCTCAGCACATTTTACCACAGTTTGCATTTTAATAGCATGCCTGGTAGGTGTTTGAGAGTGCTCTTAGAGACTAATAATTTCTTAGAATAGTGCACATTATAGAGAGAGAAGCTTGATAAAGTATTTATTTTTGTGATGCCTGAGGATTCAAACCTATCGTAGATGTAAGATCATTTTGTAAAACTGGACGAAGTGTGATTAATTTTAAGGGTCTTCTTATGTTCTTGTTTAATAGTGTATGCAACTTATAACTTTCAGTCTTTTAAAGAATCAGTGAAGAACAATGAAGGTATGAACATCATGGACTGAAAACAATACAGAAAATAAAGCCAAGATGCCCAGAGTGCCTGTCAAGGTGAAAATCAGGCAAACAGTGATGTCATTGTGGGCTCAGAAGGATCCAAGAAGACATTATTCCAAGAGTCAAAAATAAATGTTTTATAGCAATTTTCATGAAGTAAAATAATTTGCATTCAGGTAAACATAAACTCTTACATACCTAGCAAGATTACTTCAAAACCAGTGAGGTACAATAAAAGAAGTAATAGGAAAGTTACAAAATCACAAACAAAATCAAGTATTTATTTAGAATTTCTGAATTCATAAATGGGCTGGGGGTGGTGGTGAAGACTATAGAGGAAAAAGAGATTTTTTTTTTTGTTTAGGTTTTCCTCTGTATAGTCCAAGTACAGTGGTTTGAAATAGAATGGCCCAGATGCCTGTTCCCAGTTTGTGGTGTTGCTTGGGTAGGGTGAGAGGACGTGGCCTTGCTGGAAGAAGTATGCCACTGTGGATGGGATTTGAGGTTTCAAAAGCCTGGGGCTATTTCCAGCTCACCCTCTGCTTGTGGCTTGAGATAAGAACTCTCAAAGTTGTTCCAAATGTCATGGCTGCATGCTGCCCTGGTTCCCTGCTATGATGGTGATGGACTCTCATCCTGATGGTAAACCCAAGTCAAATCCATCTTCCATAAATTATCTTGTCTATGGCATTTTATCACACTGAGGGAGAACAAATGAATTCACTGGCAAGAAACTCAGCACATTCTTCATGCCTCTCACTCCCACATGCTAGCATTGCAAGGGTCCACTATGATGCCGAGCTCTGAAAATACACAATAGCCCATGATTTACTGATTTGAAATATTAGACTCCTTTTTATGAGGGGGAGTTCATTTTTTTTTTCAGATCTCAATGAACATGAATGAGTTACTGGGTTCAATTCCCAGTACTAACAACAAAATAAGAAGGAAAGAAATCTCTCTAACAAATTCAGATCAAATTTCTCAAGGAGTTGGTGCTGAAGTCTACAAAATATTGGGATTAAAACTCACAGTAGAGGAAGCTGCAGATGTGGCTTTTGTTGCTCTTACAGAGGACCCAGGAATGACTCCCAATAATCATATGGTGACTTATAACCATTCATAGCTCAAGTTTCAGGTGATCTAACATCCTCTTCTGAGCTTCATGGACACCAGACACACACATAGTGTACAAAAAAACAAAGAGGTAAAAGACTCACAGAAATAAAAGAATTACATAAAAAAGTTCAATTTATGTATTAAAACTTGCACAGAGATTAAGTGGGAATCTAGGGCATTCTACACTATCCTTTCTGCTCAACATTACTCTAAGCATCAAATGGCTTTAATGAATAAGCTTAATCATAAAATGCTTTTCAGTATCATTGGTTTTGATTTTCAAACCTCAAGTCAGTTAATAAACCATATTGTTTCAGTTTGGATAGTCATTATTGTTCACTTAATTCACTATATTTAAGTATTATTTTTTACATTGTTAAGGTGAAACACATTTTATTTTTTATTGCAAAGATGTATTAAGTCAGCAGACTTCTCTAAAAATCACAAGGAATTTGAAAGGTGCAATGATGTTCTTTAGCAGCCTAGAACACACACATTTATTTTTCGCCATTGTTTTTTGCATTAGATTCTCATTGTTACCTAGGCTCATTTTAAACTCTTGGAATTAGATACTGTTCATATCTCAGACCCCCAAAAGCTCTTGTGTGTGTGTGGGGGGGGGGTGGATGCTGCCCATGCCTGACCATGAACATATCCAACCAATGCCTTCTTAATAAGTATTAAGAGCTGAAATTTATACAACACGAACTTGAAATAAATAGAATTGTTATGCTTGGTTTATTATTGAAGAAAAATGAATCCTAGACAAAGAATTAGTAAGGAACACACCCAAGGTCATTCAAATACATTTTTTTGTACATGATTTAAAAGGCAACACTACAGAAATATTTTCAACAACTACTGCACACCTTTCTTTAACTTGCCTTTGTCTTCAGTCATGTACATCAGTAGAAGATGAGGAATAAAGTTTTTACCTCCTTCCTAAATCATAAATGAATTTCTAACAAGCTTTATACTTATCAAAATAGCAGCTGAAGTTCTCTGAAAAGTGGATTTAACTTCACTGAGTTCAGTTTTTTTCCAAGATTTTACTTCTTATTTCAGAACATATATAACCTTAAGTTAAGGGAAGCGGTGCTTTGCAAATCAGGATTCTTTTAAAACTACTTCTTCAGCAAATTGGTAACTATGCAGTAAAATGATACAGAAGAAACAGAGGGAAAGTATTTTTATAGTGCTGAACTTATAAAATAAAAAGATGAGTGGCCAGGACATGGCTGCAACTGTTTGCTGTCTATGCATATTCCATGGTCGTTTGGAAATGGTATCTACTGTAACTGCAATCCAACAAGAAATACCACTTTTCCTTCAATCATATGTGTATTTTAAACAATACTTTCCTTGTGATGAATTTTTTGGCAGTTGCTGTTCATCACCTCTTGAAGTCTTTTTGCTGTCTTCTATTTGAAGTAGTTTGAAACTCACACGTTCCATGACTGCTGTTATTGCCAATTTAAGTGCATTTGAATAAAAACTTGATAACAATGTGATTTTAACCAGCAAATGTAGTGGTGGTAGATTTAAAAAAAAAAAGAAGTTGGAAATGTATGTGTTTACTTGCTATGTTTGAGACAGTATGGAGAGTATTCCAAGTGTTGGGGTTTCTTATACATAATCCAAGGCATCTTCATGTGTTTTGAAAATGTGGAACAAAAAGAGTGACAGAAAATTCTAAATCTGGATAATGATGTTCTTAGAGGGCATAGGTTATTGAGCAAAAATTCAAGTTTCTGGTCTGGGATTTCTCCATGTAAGTTGTTGGTTAGGAAGACTGAAACACTCTCAAAGTAATATGTGTTCTGCCATTTCTCTTTGATGGCTATCAGAAACAGATGATAACACCCTATTGTTGAAGACACCACATACCTTGATTAGAAGCTGCAATTATTCTGGAAAGTTCCCCTCAGTTGGCTAGTTTTCACACTGACAAAGGTACCATGCATGCTATAGTGAGATAAAAAGCATTGATGATACTACCCTATAAACTACTGTATCTGCCCATCAAGCAGTATGTACCTACTTGTACAGTGGTGGAATGGTTTTGAAAGTCCCCAGATGCTTGCAGATTGGATTTGAGGCTCACTCCATTAGAAAAAATCCATGCCTAATGCTATCAAAACCAGCCCAAAACCCATGCCTTGGGAAGTTACAGGCCTTGTTGGAAGTCTTAGTTTTGTTTTTTTCCACTAAGCCAAACAATGAGAAGGAGATTTGTATAGGGAAGATGAGGGGGCAGAGGAAGAAATAGGGAAAGGAATAACTAAAGTAAAGAATGTTTTTTAAGTGTATATGAACTCCTACTATTTTGTAAGCTTCATTTTGTTTTCATATAAATTTTAACTGGAGTTACTCTACACAAGAGTTTATGGTCTTCCAAGAAGCTACAGGTTGCCAAATAAAGGTTCAAATAAAAGTATAACTTCCCCTAAATTGTTGGCAGGTATGTTCTAGAGACACCCAAAGCAAATCGAGCCATTGTTATTACTCTTAGCTGTCCACTAGAACTTGTTGGTAAAACCTTACTGCCTGGAAGGCATCCTCCCTTCTGGTCACTTCTATAACGTCAATATGTGTTATGCAGTCTTCTGGATGGAGGAACACATTATCAGCAGTCTTTCCCAGCTAAGAATCATGTGCACAACAATAACAATCAGCATGGGAAGATAATCCCATGCAGGTGATAGTGGCACAAATGCTTTGATGATAACAGACTGGTTTATGGTTGGGATCAAGGTCTGTTCCACAAGAGGAAACACACACCTGACACAGTAAACCTTGACAAAAACCCATGAGTGGGGAGCTCACCGACCCCAGGAGTTAACTTTCTGTCATTACCTTGATAAGTGGATATAGCATCAAACTACTATCTAAATTTGCATCTCTCTATTCATAATTAGTACAGCTTTCAGAACTCATCAGAGAAATTGTATTGTTCAGTAGATAATGATTAACAATGACAACTGATCAAAATATAGAGAGTAAATTTGTCTTAGAGTTTCTTTTTTATTTTAAATTATATTTTCTAAGTTTTTTTTAATTTATATTAAAGATCATTTCCCCTTTCCCGTTTCCTCCCTCCCCGAAAGTCCCATAAGCCCCCTTCCCTCCCTCTTTTCCCCATTCAACCCCCTCTCACTTCTCTGTCCAGGAATTCCCCTACATCCAGTCTTTCCAGGACCAGGGATCTCTCCTTCCATCTTCTTAGAAATCTATTGATATGCGAATTGTGTCTAGGGTATTCCGAGATTCTGGGTAAATATCACCTTATCAGTGACTGCATACCATGTGTGTTCTTTTGTGATTGGGTTACCTCACTAAGGATGATATTTTCAAGTTCTGACCATTTGCTTAGGAATTTCGTGAATTCATTGTTTTTAATTGCAGAGTAGTATTCCATTGTGTAAATATAACACATCTTCTGAATCCATTCCTCCGTTGAGGGACATCTGGGTTCTTTCCAGCTTCTGGCTGTTATAAATAAGGCTGCTATGAACATAGTGGAGCATGTGTCCTTATTGTATGCGGGTAAAGCCTCTGAGTATAGGCCCAGGAGTGGTATAGCCGGATCCTCCGGGAGTGTCATGCCCAGTTTTCTGAGGAACCGCCAGACTGCTTTCCAGAGTGGTTGTACCAGCTTGCAATTTCAACAGCAGTGGAGGAGTGTTCCTCTTACTCCACATCCTCGCCAACAACTGCTGTCTCCTGTGTTTTTGATCTTAGCCATTCTGACTGGTATGAGATGGAATCTCAGGGTTGTTTTGATTTGCATTTCCCTAATGACTAAGGATGTTGAACATCTCTTTAGGTGCTTCTCAGTCATTAGATATTCTTCAGGTGAGAACTCTTTGTTTAGCTCTGTACCCCATTTTTAATAGGGTTACTTGCCTCTCTGGAGTCTAACTTCTTGAGTTCTTTGTATATATTGGATATTAGCCCTCTGTCGGATGTAGGGTTGGTAAAGATCATTTCCCAGTTTGTTGGTTGCCGCTTTGTCTTTTTGACAGTGTCTTTTGCCTTGCAAAAACTTTGTAATTTAATGAGGTCCCATTTGTCTATTCTTGATCTTGCCAACTGAATCCAAGAACACATCAAAACGATCATCCACCACGATCAAGTAGGCTTCATCCCAAGGATGCAGAGATGGTTCAATATAAGGAAATCCATCAATGTAATCCACTATATAAACAATCTCAAAGAAAAAAACCACATGGTCATCTCATTAGACGCTGAGAAAGCATTTGACAAAATTCAGCATCCTTTCATGCTAAAGGTCGTGGAAACATCAGGAATTCGAGGCCCATATCTAAACATAGTAAAAGCAATTTACAGCAAACCGGTAGCCAGCATCAATCTAAATGGAGAGAAACTTGAAGCAATCCCACTAAAATCAGGGACTAGACAAGGCTGCCCTCTCTCTCCATATCTTTTCAATATAGTACTTGAAGTTCTAGCTAGAGCAATTAGACAACAAAAAGAGGTCAAAGGGATACAAATTGGAAAGGAAGAAGTCAAACTATCACTATTTGCAGACGATATGATAGTATACTTAAGAGACCCAAAGAACTCCACCAGAGAACTCCTACAACTGATGAATGACTTCAGCAAAGTGGCCGGATATAAAATCAATTCAAGCAAGTCAGTAGCCTTCCTATACTCAAAGGATAAGCAGGCTGAGAAAGAAGTAAGAGAAATAATACCCTTTACGATAGCCACAAACCATATAAAGTATCTTGGCGTGACACTAACCAAACAAGTGAAAGATCTGTATGACAAGAACTTCAAGTCTCTGAAGAAAGAAATTGAAGAAGACCTCAGAAGATGGAAAAATCTGCCATGCTCATGGATTGGCAGGATTAATATAGTAAAAATGAGCGTCTTACCAAAAGTAATACACAGATTCAATGCAATCCCCATCAAAATCCCAACTCAATTCTTCATAGAGTTAGAAAGAGCAATTCAAAAATTCATCTGGAATAACAGAAAACCCAGGATAGTTAAAAACTATTCTCAAGAGTAAAAGAACCTCTGGGGGAATCAGTATCCCGGACCTCAAGCTGTACTACAGAGCAATAGTGTTAAAAACCGCATGGTATTGGTACAGTGACAGGCATGTAGATCAATGGAACAGAATTGAAGACCCAGAAATGAATCCACACTCCTATGGTCACTTGATCTTTGACAAAGGAGCTAAAACCATCCAGTGGAAAAAAGATAGCCTTTTCAACAATTGGTGCTGGCTCAACTGGAGGTCAACATGCAGAAGAATGCAAATTGACCCATTCTTATCTCCTTGCACTAAGCTCAATTTCAAGTGGATCAAGGACCTCCACATAAAACCAGACACACTGAAACTAATAGAAAGGAAACTAGGGAAGAATATTGAACATATGGGCACAGGGTAGAATTTCCTGAACAGAACTCCAATAGCTTATGCTCTAAGATCAAGAATAGACAAATGTCTTAGAGTTTCTATGGCCATCATGAAATGCCATGGCCAAAAGCAACCTGAGGAAAGAGGGGTTTAATTAATCTTGCATCATCCAAGAAAGTCAAGCAGGACCTCCATACAGGAACCTGGAAGCAGAAACTAATTCAGAGGCTATGGAGCAGCAGTACTTACAGATTGCTCTTGAGCACCTCATGTTCTCATGGCTTGCTCATCTGCTTTCTTATAGTGTCCAGAACCACCAGAGCCGAGACAGCATCATCCACAGTGAGGTACGCATTTCTGCATCAATCATCAATGAAAAAATGCCCCTACAGGTCTGCCAACAGGCCAATCTGATGAGGACATTTCCTCAGGTGAGGTTCCATCTCCCCAAATTATTTTAGCTTGTGTCGAATTGACATGAAAACTAGCCAAGCACAAAGTATCAGTTGAGTACTTATCCATAAATGAGATATCTGTATCATCTCACCCTAGATTCTAGGGCCATCATGGAAGAGGGTGTTTAAAAGAATATAAACCCTAAATCAGGAAAGAGCAGAGTAAAATACTGTCTTCTGGACATAGCTGGATTCCTCCTCTATCAAACTCCCAGCAGCATTTGTTGCCAGCACAAGATAAATCTAGTCAAAATTCCACAATTGTGGGAGGTTTGGCTCATAAGCCGTTATCTCTAATTGAGAAAATATTGACATTTGGTGCCTGTTGCAGGAAAGAGAAGCTATTTTAATAAGTGATGTGACCTATGGTCAATCATGCTTCCATGGATAGGTGTACATCCATTGGTATAAAAACAGCATTGGACTCAGTGGAAGAAGGAGAAGAAGAAGAAGAAGAAGAAGAAGAAGAAGAAGAAGAAGAAGAAGAAGAAGAAGAAGAAGAAGAAGAAGAAGAAGAAGAAGAAGAAGAGGAGGAGGAGGAGGAGGAGGAGGAGGAGGAGGAGGAGGAGGAGGAGGAGGAGGAGGAGGAAGAAGAGGAAGAAGAGGAAGAGGAGGAGGAAGAAGAGGAAGAAGAAGAGGAAGAGGAAGAAGAAGAAGAAGAAGAAGAAGAAGAAGAAGAAGAAGAAGAAGAAGAAGAAGAAGAAGAAGAAGAAGAAGAAGAGGAGGAGGAGGAAGAGGAAGAAGAGGAAGAAGAAGAAGGAGAGGAAAGAGGAGGAGGAGGAGGAGAAGGGAAGGGGAAGGAGAAGAAGGTGGCCCTGAAGCTGTGAGAAGAGTGAGAAGGAGCAGGTGTCTGGGAAGAGTTGAGAGGAAAAGATTAGGAATAAATATGATCAAAGTATGCTGCAAACATATATAAAATTCTCAAATATTATCATATTTTTAAAACATAAACACCATGGCTATTCTGATTTCTGTCAGTAGACAATTAAACTGTCCATACTGAACTTCGTGTAAGTGGAAAAACTGGGAGTAGAGAAGGAGTTATAAATTCGAGAAAGGAGGTAAATTCTCAGAGAAACAGCTTGAAATGTTCATACGACAATGTTTCAGTAAGTATCCCTCAAAGTGCCTGCCACCGCCTACTTAAAATAAGCTAGAAGGGCAGTCTTGGGCCCTGAACTGACCAGAAAGCTAAATGTCAAAGTGAAGATAGTCAACACTATTGCTATGCCATCATGGACTAGAGCTAATAATAGGTAAAATTGGTGGCAATACATTATTTGGCTGTCTCCCATTTCAAGCACCCATTCTGAGTTTGGGCCATACATGAGATTTTGAACTGCCTGAAAAGTTAAAACCAACAGAGGAGGAAACAGGCAATTATTTCTTCCTTTGTTTCATTGTCCCAAAGAGGTTGAACATAGATTTTTGTGCCCAAAGCTCATATATCCTGATGGATGCTGGACAGATTCCAGCTTCATACCATCTCAACATAACAAACAAAATACACAAAACAATAAAACAAAGAAACAAATGAGCATGGTGGCAGAAGATGCAAACTCAGCAGTGTGTCAGTGGAATCAGACATCTCCTCTTTGGTTATCTTTAGAGAACTCCAGAAGGAACTCACAGATAAAGCAGACTGTGAATCATACCCATTGATAAGCAATTAGCAGGTTTGGGTTGAAAAATTGCCCTTAAGCATGGATTTAATTAATCAATTAGATTAATTAGGATCATTTTACCAAAGTCTGTTCTACTCTATAGTAAAGATGCAACTTTACCATCTGAACAAACCATTTTAATTACTCAAAAATCAGATACATTTGCCTCTAAAATGCTTTCTAATAGCACACATGTTTGATAAGAGTCTTTGCCACAATAAGGGATTCTCATTAATCTTTAACCTCCCAAGACAGTATTAAGAATCTGTTCATCCAGGACTGGGCATAATAGTACATGCCTGTACTTCTAGCACTTGGAAATCTGAGGCAGGGGGATAGTGACTATGAGGTCAGTTTATGCTACAGAACAAGATACTGTCTAAACCACATACATAAGTAGATAGATAGATACATAGATATGTATAGATAGATAGATAGATAGATAAGATAGATAGTTGGATGATAGATGATACATACATACATACATACATACATATGTACGTACATACACTTATTTACTCACTGACTTACACACAAAGCACTTACCTGTGTCAACTCATATTACTGAATAATTATTGTGGAAATACTGACACTATAAATTCTCAAAAAAATTAATCTTTTGAGGTATGTTAAATAATACCTTACAATAGTGTCAAACTCATAAATTCATTATAGAAAGCAATAAAGTTTAGAATTCTAAAGTCTGATTTGAAGTCACAATAACTTGTCTTTGGATGCTACTGTGTATATATATGATAACAATTAATGGCTTCCTAAAACATATTAGAAATTCTTATTTATGTGTTGTACAATAAAGGAAATAATAGAATAAACATTAAATTAATACCAAATAGAACAAATGTATCTACACTATTTTCATCTGTTTCAAATAGTTTTCAATTATTATTTCCAATGTTTAACTAGAACCTTAAAAGAATCTGGTTTTGAAATTGCAGAGTATCTAGTGAGCAAGGTATTAGAATATGGGGAATTGAGGGTGAAAGGTGATATTTAAAGTCACTCATGGATTGGCAGGATTAATATAGTAAAAATGAGCATCTTACCAAAAGTAATACACAGATTCAATGCAATCCCCATCAAAATCCCAACTCAATTCTTCATAGAGTTAGAAAGAGCAATTCAAAAATTCATCTGGAATAACAGAAAACCCAGAATAGCTAAAACTATTCTCAAGAGTAAAAGAACCTCTGGGGGAATCAGTATCCCGGACCTCAAGCTGTACTACAGACCAATACTGTTAAAAACTGCATGGTATTGGTACAGTAACAGACATGTAGATCAATGGAACAGAATTGAAGACCCAGAAATGAATCCACACTCCTATGGTCACTTGATCTTTGACAAAGGAGCTAAAACCATCCAGTGGAAAAAAGATAGCCTTTTCAACAAATGGTGCTGGCTCAGCTGGAGGTCAACATGCAGAAGAATGCAAATTGACCCATCCTTATCTCCTTGCACTAAGCTCAATTCTAAGTGGATCAAAGATCTCCACATAAAACCAGACACACTGAAACTAATAGAAGGGAAACTAGGGAAGAACCTTGAACATATGGGCACAGGGGAGAATTTCCTGAACAGAACTCCAATAGCTTATGCTCTAAGATCAAGAATAGACAAATGGGACCTCATTAAATTACAAAGTTTTTGCAAGGCAAAAGACACTGTCAAAAAGACAAAGCGGCAACCAACTAACTGGGAAATGATCTTTACCAACCTTACATCCGACAGAGGGCTAATATCCAAGATATACAAAGAACTCAAGAAGTTAAACTCCAGAGAGGCAAGTAACCCTATTAAAAAATGGGGTACAGAGCTACACAAAGAGTTCTCACCTGAAGAATATCTAATGGCTGAGAAGCACCTAAAGAGATGTTCATCATCCTTAGTCTTTAGGGAAATGCAAATCAAAACAACCCTGAGATTCCATCTCACACCAGTCAGGATGGCTAAGATCAAAAACACAGGAGACAGCAGTTGTTGGCGAGGATGTGGAGAAAGAGGAACACTCCTCCACTGCTGGTGGAATTGCAAGCTGGTATAACCACCCTGGAAAGCAGTCTGGCGGTTCCTCAGAAAACTGGGCATGACACTCCCAGAGGATCCGGCTATACCACTCCTGGGCATATACCCAGAGACTTTACCTGCATGCAATAAGGACACATGCTCCACTATGTTCATAGCAGCCTTATTTATAATAGCCAGAAGCTGGAAAGAACCCAGATGTCCCTCAACGGAGGAATGGATTCAGAAGATGTGGTATATCTACACAATGGAATACTACTCTGCAATTAAAAACAATGAATTCACGAAATTCCTAGGCAAATGGTCAGATCTTAAAAATATCATCCTTAGTGAGGTAACCCAATCACAAAAGAACACACATGGTATGCAGTCACTGATAAGGGGATATTGACCCAGAATCTCGGAATACCCTAGACACAATCCGCATATCAATAGATTTCTAAAAAATTGGTAGGAGAGACCCCTGGTCCTGGAAAGACTGGATGTAGGGGAACGCCAGGACAGAGTAACGAGAGAGGGTTGAATGGAGAAAAGAGGGAGGGAAGGGGGCTTATGGGACTTTCGGGGAGGGAGGAAACGGGAAAGGGGAAGTGATTTGGAATGTAAATTAAAAAAATAAAATAAAATAAATAATAATAGAAAAAAAAAGTAGTAAAGAAAATTGGCAATTTTCTTTCCTACCTAGTAATCAACACACAGGTAATTCTTTATCCTCTACTACATAACAAACATCATGATAATATTTAGAGATCCATACTTAATTAGATATCTCAAACTACCATGAGACATATTGACATCAGAAAAAGAGCATGTTACCGTTCTGTGGAATAAATTCACACAATATTCAATGAGTATGTAAGACTAGGGAATGCCAAGGACTAAACAAAATGGTAGATAAAATTTTCACGTAAGAAAAGGAAAGGTCTAGACAGAAAACCACAATATTCAAAAGTTACACTAAGCTGTGGAAATCACATTTTCTAAGTCACCAATGAGTGATACAAATGGAAGGGACTTGAGTGAGACCAGATGATTCAGTCATCAACAGATAATTAAAATTTATGTAGTTTCCATTGTTGTGAAGAGACACCGTGATCAAGGCAACTCTTATAAGGAACAACACTTAATTGGAGCTGACTTACAGTTTCAGAGTTTCAGTCCATTATCATCATGGTGGAAAGCGTGGCAGCGTGCTGGCAGACTTGATGCTGGAGAAGGAGCTAAGAGGTCTACATTTTGATCCAAAGGCAACCATGAAGAGACTGTCTTCCAAAGGCAGCCAGGAGAAGGGTCTCTGTTTTTCCGACTGCCTGGGGCTTGATTATAGGAGTCCTCAAAACTTGCCTCCACAGTAATACACCTCTTTCAACAAAGCCACATCTAACAAGGCCATACCTCCAAATAGTACCACTTTCTATGGGCCAATCATATTCAAACCACTATAATGTATAAGATGGTAAGTACTTTTGGTGATTTTGGAGATGATGGGAAATGAAAATAATAAGAAACATTCTAAACATCTTCTAGGAAAAAAAATTGAGGAGAAAAGTAGAGGAAACAGAGAAGAGGCATAGGAGGCTAGACGTAGGGTAGAATTCCTTATAATAGTCAAAGCAACAGTCAATGAAGATTTAGAATAAAAGAGTGTCAAGAAAAAGAGTGGCTTGAGTCAGAGACATGCTTGAGAAGGCTGAAAGTTGACAACTGGATAGATGTGTAAGCAGAGGGTAGAGATGAAAACAGAATGGAACAGAGTCTTTCAGCATGGATCACAATAGAAAGCAACATTGGTCACATCATTAACTAATTTTATAGAGCAAGAAGGGGAATAAATGTAGGCCACAGTGAAATAAATTTGGGTTTGGCCATATGGAGATGTCTATGAGATATCCAGAAGATATTGCAAAAGAGTACTAAATCCGAGAGAAAAGATTAAGTCTAGAGAGATAATTTTGGAAGTAACCAATGGGCGGGTCACCACAAC
This sequence comes from Tokudaia tokunoshimensis, assembly GCA_036184795.1. Taxonomy (NCBI): domain Eukaryota; kingdom Metazoa; phylum Chordata; class Mammalia; order Rodentia; family Muridae; genus Tokudaia; species Tokudaia tokunoshimensis. Next base: position 28,154,774 of record BTHU01000019.1, on the reverse strand, counting down.
ATGAATTCAAAAGAAAATACCCAGAAGGTCGGTGGGAGAAGGCAAAGGATTTGTAAGAGCCAATGCAACGTAATTTGTCACAAATGTCTTGAATAATGTATAGCTCTTCAAGTTTTCTTGAAGTAAATGATAAAAATGATATCAGTATGATATAGAAGTAACAAATAATATCAGATATAAATAAAAGCAACCATCCATCATAGAGATTGGATGAATAAAAAAGTGAGAATTTAACTGATGCACAATATTTATTGCATTTGACCAGAACATCTAACAAAACCTGGATCTTGTTCTCACCTGTACTGACTTTGTTCATAAAGTTCCTTTATTGGTGACTTTCTGACTCCTGTGACTAGACATCTGAGAAAGGCAACTTAAAAGTTTATTTTAGCTCAGTTCAGGGGAACAGCTTAACATGGCAGGGGAGCTATGGCAGCACCTGTCTGACATGGCTGTTGCACATTCAGGAAACAGAGGAAGAAATACCCGTATTTTACTCACCTGTTTCTTCATTCGATTAGTGATATTGGTCCATGGATAGTGCTACCCCATTCTAGCCTGATCTTGCCACTGAGTTAAACCTCTGCAGACACACCCTTGTAAATACAACCAAAGGTTTGTTTCTAAGGTGATTGAAAATATTGTCAAGTTAAAAATGAGTATTAACTGTTACATTTCCCCATCATTTATATGCAAAACACAGTAGGAAGTTGTGGATTTGGTTTAATGATTGCATTATGTTATTGTAGTTCCCAAAATTGCATGAGAATCTGTTTGTAAGAAGCTGAGGGTCAGACCTTGGAACCTCCCCTTGTGCTGGATCCCACTTTGAACCTGTCACTGGACCTTCTTTTCCTCAGGCTCCTCTCCATTTCCATCCCTGTAATTCTTTCAGACAGGAACAATTATGGGTGAGATTTATGACTGTGGGATGGCCCCCCTCTCTCTCATTTGAAGCCAGGTCTTCCTGCTGGAGGTGGGCTCTATAAGTTCCCTCTCCCAACTGTCGGGCATTTCATCTAAGGCCCTTCCCTTTTAGTCCTGTAAGTCTCTCACCTCCAGGGGTTGGCGGGGTGGGGAATAAAATATGGAGTGTATAAAATAACTAATAAAACTATTTATAATGAAAAAAGATAAAAAAAAATGAAGCTGAGGGTCCCTGCTTCCAGTTGTTTCTGATTGGTAAATGAAGTACCATAGCAGGGGTGATTTGAGGAGCATTAATAGATTTAAAAACACAGATTCAGGCTGCAGAGGTAGATTTGCAGTTAAGAACAGCCACTGTGCTCCTAAAGGAGCTGAGTTCAATTCTATGTACCCTTATTGGGCAACTCACAACCACCTACAACTCTAGCTCAAGGAAATCTAGTATCTTCCTTTGGGTTCTGTGGACACACATAAAATTAAAGTATATACTCACACTCAGACACATAGACACAAATGAATGTATGTTTTAGAAACAATTTTAAGATAAATCTTAAAGACACAAATTTTTATCAGTTGGATTTGGACTAACAATTTCCATTGCAGAAAACATGGTAAGATGATCTGGCTGAAGTCTTCGATCCTGAACTTCCTAGTTCTAAATTATTTTTAAATAAAAACAAACAATTCAAATATGCATACCTTTCACAAAGAAATTTAGTTTTTCTAACTGAAGGAAACACATTTGTGTTCAAAAACAATAACACCTAGCATGAATCTCAAGATTCTTAGAAGACCCACTCTCCCTTTGACCATATTGGATAAAATATCAGGTTGCTTGTTTTTACTGTTACTGTTGTTGAGCTACTGCATAGAAGAAAATTACTTAAGTGGAAGCATCTTAAAGTATAGTTATTTCTTTAAAATGCACTCCAGAATATATCCTTAAATCTGACTGGTGCTATTGAATGCATATTTTCTCCCTTAGTAAGTTAAAGAGAAGAAGCACCATCCTACCATATCTGATCTCAGAGCATCTTTTCATAGTCTTATGTTATATTAATTATCTTCTTGTGTCAGGAAAATAAATTTGCAGTACACTAAATATTTTCCAAGATTAAAGAAGTTAAATTAAATCTCAAGCTCAATATGTTCGGAGTTCACTTATAATCCGTTTCCACTATATTACCCAAGCCTGTTATGGAAATAATTGCATGAAGAATCTATTTGTGTTTTGGAGTTCTCAAGTACCCATCCAGTGTGAGAGTTGATTTCTAATATCTTCTAAAAATGTCCTTTCTAAAAGTTAAGTTGGTACCTGAACATTTGCTATGACTAAGAAAAAGAGACCATATATTTCTGCAATATAATTTATAGTAGTAGCTTAAAAAATAATTTCACACCTTTCAACTTGACATGCATTCTCTAACTGAAATGGAGTCTAACCATGCAATAGGATAGAACCCTAAATAATTTTCGAAATTATGTTTGTATAAAAGTTATGCTCACAAATTAGTTATATTTTAAAAGTTTTTTCTATAACTACATATAATGCATTAATCTAAATACAAAATGAGGATGATAGGCTGCTTAGGATTTGAAGTGACCATCTAGATGCCCTTTAGCTAGATGCTAGAAAATTGAAAATACTGTTCAGTGCTGAGCTTCATGGCTTTGCCACATTATGGGATTTGGCTCTTTCTTCTTTTTTCAATGATGAGCACTTGAGTATTTCAAGGTTATCATCTCCATTATACAGAGAGAATTTTCTTTCACTGTACTGTGCTTGAATGTGAATTTCCTACCCTCTTTGCCCATGCCTATGTTATATATAACTGGAAGCCATTTAAGAGTGACATTAGAACCTATTCTACTATATCAGTCACCAGAATACTTCACAGACCTATCACTTCTGAACTTATCAGTCATCTATTGATATTCTAAGCATCTGGATTTGAAAGACATCATTGATTACTTTCCTGTTCTGGTTCTCAGAGACAGATTCATACAAAGCATATTTAATAAAATCAGAACTATAAAGAAGTCATAGGAAAAATAATGTATGAGTATTTTAACTTCTTTTATTCATGCCAAGAAAGGTAGCTAGTAAGATATTTCCACTATTCAAATAACATAGCTCAAGTCACGGGCAAGGAAATAGTGTTGTGTGTCTTTGATAAAGTACTGACATCTCTAGAATGCCCTGTATTGGTACCCTACACTCTAGTGTAGGTTAGCTTGCTCAGGACATTTCTCAGTGTTTATTACCCTTATCTGTAAGTTATTCAAAGGTCTGAAAAAGTTTGTGAATTTTGACTTTTCCAAACACCTACACATTTTTAATTGTCTGTACTGTACATTTTGCTCTATTTATTTCAAACTGAACTATCATTTAGGAGATGGTTATAGAGAATCTATTATATCCAGTTGCCTTTATTCAAGTCTTTGTAGGAACAGGAATCACTGATTTGACTGGAATGTGATTTATTCTTCCAACTTTTATGTGCTAGAATCTTGGTCTCCAATATGTCAGTGTTTAAGGGTTGTGCAATTATTGTGAGGTGGGAACTATTGTAAGATAATTAGGGTACTGAAGACATTATCATTTGAAAATACTAATGAAGTCCTGGGTTTTTGTCCTAGTTTGCTTTCTGCTGATGATAAACACTATAGCTAAAAGCAACTTTTTTCTTCCATAGAAGAAAAGATTCACTGTATCATATATTTCTAAAATAACAGTCCCATCACTGAGACAACTAAGGGCAGTAACATAAGACAAAAACCTGAAACAGAGACCATGGAGAAAGAGCTTACTAGCTTGTTTCTAGGCTCATGTCATTGTACTGCCCATTATGGGTTGGGACCTTCTACACCAATTGGTAAGCAATAATTGCCCTCAAAGAAACACCACAGTTCAATATTATGGAGGTAGTTCTCCAATTGAGATAGATGTCTTCTCAGTTATGCAAACTTCACAGCCAAATTCGCCATCTCAGTTTCCATGAGAGTAGGATTCTACATAGAGCCATTTCATGCTTACTTCTGTACCATATTGGAACACACCAAGGAGTAGGATCTATTCTCACCAGAGGCCAAACTTTCCTCTTTAATACTTCAAAACTCTGAGAAAAAAATAAAAGCCCATTTGTTCTTAATTCTGGACATCAGGAATCATAACAGAAAATGAACCAATGAAGGTACCATAAAAGTATTTGTACAGAATTTGGTCACATGGCATCATTTCTGATCCCTAAATTTTGAGTTAAAACATTGAGCAGAACTCCTCCCCCCAAAATAGTCTTGTGTAATCTTTATTTAAAAGGCAGCTCAATTAAGGATGTCCTTAATTCTCATCTCTAATTAATGCTGTTGCGTCATTATCCTATACCCAGCTAGACCTAAGAAATAAGTCTCAAGCGGTACAGTCTATAATAAAAGAAATACTAGGTATAAAACTTTCAAATAAGAGAGAGATACACTGAATTCCAACATTTCATTCTATCTTAATTAAACTAGTTTTAAAATGTCAGCCATGGTGATAAACATTTTATACTGCTTTAAGGTGTAAGTCTTGGTCCCTTAGCAACCCCTTCATATGTTTTCTATGTAAAGACATTAAGAACTAAGAGAACACTTAACACAGCCTGATTTTCATTCATCCACTTTTCAATTATTGCCTTATGAATGAGTAAAGGCTTTGCTAAACTCTACAACAGAACTCAAATACAGTAGAAGACAGCCAGGATGGTTAGCCATGCTCTATTAGCATTTAGCAAGGAAAATCAAAAGCAACTAACCAGGTAGGAGAACAAAGAAAAGTATGAGGAAGGCAAGGGCCAAATTTCCTAAGTTGCAGTAAAATTACAGCAGTGTTTCATGGATTCCCTGGTACTAGTAAAGGAAAATAGGGGGACTGTGGAGAGGGGGTCTATTTTAAAGTAAAATTTCTTCCTTGAGATTATTAACAAGAACATCAAACACCTACCAAGTAGGCCAGAAACTTATAAAATAGTTTTGGAGTAAATGAGTATTCTTAAAGCCTATAGAAACCTATTTAAATTCAAAAAATTCATTCTAAACTTCTATTTAAAAAAAAGAAAGAAAGAAAAGTGGATCCAATCTCAAACTGCAAATTGTGAAACACCCTTTATCTAATACAGAGAGATATTCGGTCAGAGGAGAAAATAGTAAGTGGATACACAGTGAATCGCTTGCATATGCCACTTAAATTTTTCTGCAGCATGAATAATTAGATCAGGAAACAGGTGATGCAGAGAGCAGACAGATGGTAAACAGCACTCACCTTTGAAATGCTCCCCCTGAGTCAGGAATTAAACACCCTTTTCCTCCTATCTTTCTCTTTCCACAGTCACAGGCAAGCACACACTCACTCCTAGTTTCTTCTTCTCACTGTGAACAAGTCTCTTCCCACCCCTTGTACTCTGAGAAAACAAGGAGCTTCCTAAAACCAAAAAGAGATGTTTCTAGCAAAATTAAATGGAAAATGTTTGAGACGATTTCTATAGGAAGTGCCAGTTTTGACAGATTTCTGCCTCAAGACAGCACAAATTGTCAGACTTCATTGGACCTCCATTTCAAGAATGCTGTAACTAAGTGCTACAAAACAATATTATACTTCAAGACAATGAGACAACTCAGCATGTTAAGGGTACTTGGAGCCAAACTGGATGCCCTGAGTTCAATCCCTAGAACTCACATGTTAGAGTCCCATATGCTTTCTTCTGACCTACATGTGTACTACCCATTCAGATTCACACACACACACACACACACACACACACACACACACACGCACACATGCCCTCAAAGCACTCTCAGAGATGAGCTGTTCATTCCCCTAAAGCATGGTGGAAATATAACTCTTCATTTACTAACTCTTCATATAGCTCAAATCCCTAGATAGCTAACCACTATAGACTCATAAATTTCACACCTCACCATAGGAAGAGCCAATACCAAGAATATTTGAGCAAAACATAGGGTATAGGTTTACAAGCGCCAAAAAATTAGTGCTGGCTTAGCTCAAGTTCAAAACTAGTCCAAAATACAGCTGGAGTCAGAGATACTCACCATAACTTAGTCTAAAAAAATTGACAAGTTCTACCTAAGAGTTCTCAGCCTCAATCTCTATAGAATAGTTGTGAAGGCAGAAATATGCCTCAATCCCAGCAGGGCCTTTAAATTGACAAGTTCTACCTAAGAGTTCTCAGCCTCAATCTCTATAGAATAGTTGTGAAGGCAGAAATATGCCTCAATCCCAGCAGGGCCTTTCTACTGAGAAAAGGAGCAAACCTAGATCAAACTGAGAAATTGCTCCCTCCAACCCCCCAAACCAACAAGAACTCATACTCAAACTACAGAAACTGAATTGTGATTATTGTGGATAATGTTCACTGTCAACTTCATTGGATTTAGAATTACATAAAGCACATATCGCTGGGCATATCTGTAACGGAAATTCCAGAGTTTAATTGAGGAGGGAAGACATAGCCTGAATGGGGGTGACACCATCTCAGGGAATGTTTTTCCCAGAAGAATAAAAGAGAAAAAGGAGAATCTAATTGAAGCAGTGGAACCTATTTCTCTTTAGGAAAAGCTGTAGCAGGCATAATATCGCTTGGGTCTCAGGCAGCTTGTGTGTATCCTGCTCCCAAGAGCTGGGCAGGTCTGCAGTAATTGACGCGCCAGCCCTGCTGTGGGAATTCTGCCCTGCAGAGGGACACCCCCTCCCCCCCCGGGAGAGATCACACACCCCTGCACAGGGCAGGAGACTACCAGCCTCCCTTTGGCGTCCTCTGCTCCAGGAATCCACTACGCTGAGCCTTTGCATGTGCAAGGATTCCCCAATATAACATCACTTGGGGCAAGGCACATCAGGGCTCCAAAGTCACTCAGGAGCAGGGCAGGCCCCAGAAATCGGTGCCAGGAAAATCCCAGTAATCCGGGGGGGACCAGAAATAGCTTTGCAGGCTCACAGGAGATCCAACCAACAGCCAGTGACAGCAGGACCAACTAACACCAGAGGTAACCAGATGGCAAAAGGCAAACGTAGGAACTTTACTAACAGAAATCAAAGTAATATGGCACCATCTGAAATGAACTCTCCAACAGCAGCAAGTCCTGGATACCCCACCACACCCTAAAGACAAGATCTGGATTTAAAATCACTTCTTATGATGCTATTAGAGGATCAGAAGAAGGACACAAATAAATCTAATAAAGAATTACAGGAGACAATGAATCAACGGTTAGAAGCCCTTACAAAGGAAACACAAAAATCACTTAGAGAAAAGTAGGAGAACATTGATCAACAGATGGAGGCTCACAAGGAGACAACATAAAAATCGCTTAAAGAAATGAATCAACAGGTAGATGCACTTTCAAAGGAATCACAAAAATTGCATAAAGAAATGCAGAAGAATATGGGTCAACAGACGAATGCCCATAGGGAGGCAACACAAAAATTGCTTAAAGAAATGAATCAACGGATAGATGCCTGTACAAAGGAAACACGAGAACTGCTTAAAGAAATGCAGGAGGCGATGGATCAACAGAGAGAATCCTATGAGGAGGAAACACAAAAATCGCTTAGAGAAATGCAGGAGAACTTGGGTCAACAGGCTGAAATCCTGAAAGAAGAAATGCAAAAATACCTTAAAGAAATACAGGAAAATACAAACAAACAAGTGAAGGATCTCAGCAAATCCATCCAGGATCTAAAAAAGGAAGTAGAAACAACTAAGAAATCACAAAGGGAGACAACTTTGGAGATAGAAAACCTTGGGAAGAAATCAGGAGTCATAGATGCAAACATAAACAATAGAATACAAGAGATGGAAGAAAGAATCTCAGGAGCTGAAGACTCCATAGAAAGCATCGACTCAACAGTCAAAGAAAATGCAAAATGCAAAAAACGTGTAACCCAAAACATCCAGGAAATCCAGGACACAATGAGAAGACCAAACCTAAGGATTATAGGTATAGATGAGAGTGAAGATTTGCAACTTAAAGGGTCAGTAAACATCTTCAACAAAATTATGGAGGAAAACTTCCCTAACTTAAAGAGAGAGATGCCGATGAACGTACAAGAAGCCTACAGAACTCCAAACAGACGAGACCAGAACAGAAATACCTCCCGTCACATAATAATCAAAACACTGAATGTTCTAAACAAAGAAAGAATCCTAAAAGCAGTAAGAGAAAAGGGCCAAGTAACATACAAAGGAAGACCTATCCGAATCACATCAGACTTCTCACCAGAGACTATGAAAGCCAGAAGATCCTGGGCAGATCTCATGCAGACACTAAGACAGCACAAATGCCAGCCTAGACTACTATACCCAGCAAAACTCTCAATCACCATAGATGGAGAGACCAAGATATTCCATGATAAAACCAAATTTTCACAATATCTTTCCACAAATCCAGCCCTGCAACGGATAATAGGTGGAAACCTCCAATACAGGGAGAGAAACAACACCCTGGAAAAAATGAGATAATAACCTTCTTGAATCAAACCCAAAAGTAGATAACCACTCAAACATAAAGATAGCGTCAAGAATGGCAGATGGCAATAATCACTATGCCTTAATCTCTCTTAATATCAATGGTCTCAATTCCCCAATTAAAAGACATAGACTAGCAGACTGGATACGTAAACAGGACCCAGCATTTTGCTGCATGCAGGAAACGCACCTCAGTGTCAAAGACAAACACTACCTCAGAGTAAAAGGCTGGAAAACAATTTTACAAGCAAATGGCCCCAAGAAACGAGCCAGAGTAGCCATCCTAATATCAGATAAAATTGATTTTCAACCTAAAGTCATCAAAAAAGACACAGAAGGACACTACATACTGATCAAGGGAAAAATCCACCATCAAGAACTCTCAATTCTGAATATCTATGCTCCAAATACAAGGGCACCCTCATTCGTAAAAGAAACTTTACTAAAACTCAAAGCACACATCGCACCGCACACAATAATAGTGGGTGACTTCAACACCCCGCTCTCTGAAATGGATCGTTCAGGAAAGCAGAAACTAAACAGGGACACAGTGAATCTAATTGAAGCCTTGGACCAAATGGAACTAACTGATATATATAGAACATTTCATCCTAGAGCTAAAGAATACACCTTCTTCTCAGCTCCTCATGGTACCTTCTCCAAAATTGACCATATAATTGGTCACAAATCAGACCTCAGCAGATACAAGAAGATAGAAATAATCCCATGCCTCCTATCAGATCACTATGGAATAAGGGTGGTCTTCAATGGCAACAAAAACAAAAGAAAACCCACGTACACATGGAGGCTGAACAATGCTCTACTCAATGATAACTTGGTCAAGGTGGAAATAAAGAAAGAAATCAAAGACTTTTTGAAAGTTAATGAAAATGAAGGCACAACATACCCTAATTTATGGGACACAATGAAAGCGGTGCTAAGAGGAAAATTCATAGCCCTGAGTGCCGCCAAAAAGAAACGGGAGACAGCATACACTAACAGCTTAATGGCACACCTGAAAGCCCTGGAACAAAAAGAAGCAAATACACCAAAGAGGAGTTGAAGGCAGGAAATCATCAAACTCAGGGCTGAAATCAATCAAGTAGAAACAAATAAAACCATACAAAGAATCAACAAAACGAGAAGTTGGTTCTTTGAGAAAATCAACAAGATAGATAAGCCCTTAGCCAGACTAACCAGAGAGCACAGAGATAGTATCCAAATTAATAAAATCAGAAACGAAAAGGGAGAGATAACAACAGAAACTGAGGAAATTCAAAAAATCATCAGATCCTACTACAAAAACCTGTATTCAACACAACTAGAAATTCTTGAGGAAATGGACAATTTCCTTGACAGATACCAAGTACCAAAATTAAATCAGGATCAAATAGACCATCTAAACCGTCCTATAACCCCTGAAGAAATAGAAGTTGTCATTGGAAGTCTTCCAACCAAAAAAAGCACAGGTCCAGATGGTTTTAGTGCAGAATTCTATCAGACCTTCAAAGAAGACCTAACACCAATACTCTTCAAACTGTTCCACAAAATAGAAACAGAAGGAACACTACCCAACTCGTTCTATGAAGCCACAATTACACTAATACCAAAAGCACACAAAGATCCGACAAAGAAAGAGAATCTCAGGCCAATCTCTCTTATGAATATCGATGCAAAAGTACTCAATAAAATTCTTGCCAACCGAATCCAAGAATACATCAAAACGATCATCCACCACGATCAAGTAGGCTTCATCCCAGGGATGCAGGGATGGTTCAATATAAGGAAATCCATCAATGTAATCCACTACATAAACAATCTCAAAGAAAAAAACCACATGGTCATCTCATTAGATGGTGAGAAAGCATTTGACAAAATTCAGCATCCTTTCATGCTAAAGGTCTTGGAAAGATCAGGAATTCAAGGCCCATATCTAAACATAGTAAAAGCAATTTACAGCAAACCGGTAGCCAGCATCAATCTAAATGGAGAGAAACTTGAAGCAATCCCACTAAAATCAGGGACTAGACAAGGCTGCCCTCTCTCTCCATATCTTTTCAATATAGTACTTGAAGTTCTAGCTAGAGCAATTAGACAACAAAAAGAGGTCAAAGGGATACAAATTGGAAAGGAAGAAGTCAAACTATCACTATTTGCAGATGATATGATAGTATACTTAAGCGACCCAAAGAACTCCACCAGAGAACTCCTACAGCTGATAAACGACTTCAGCAAAGTGGCCGGATATAAAATCAACTCAAGCAAGTCAGAAGCCTTCCTATACTCAAAGGATAAGCAGGCTGAGAAAGAAGTAAGAGAAATAATACCCTTCACGATAGCCACAAACCATATTAAGTATCTTGGCGTGACTCTAACCAAACAAGTGAAAGATCTGTATGACAAGAACTTCAAGTCTCTGAAGAAAGAAATTGAAGAAGACCTCAGAAGATGGAAAAATCTGCCATGCTCATGGATTGGCAGGATTAATATAGTAAAAATGAGCATCTTACCAAAAGTAATACACAGATTCAATGCAATCCCCATCAAAATCCCAACTCAATTCTTCATAGAGTTAGAAAGAGCAATTCAAAAATTCATCTGGAATAACAGAAAACCCAGAATAGCTAAAACTATTCTCAAGAGTAAAAGAACCTCTGGGGGAATCAGTATCCCGGACCTCAAGCTGTACTACAGACCAATACTGTTAAAAACTGCATGGTATTGGTACAGTAACAGACATGTAGATCAATGGAACAGAATTGAAGACCCAGAAATGAATCCACACTCCTATGGTCACTTGATCTTTGACAAAGGAGCTAAAACCATCCAGTGGAAAAAAGATAGCCTTTTCAACAAATGGTGCTGGCTCAGCTGGAGGTCAACATGCAGAAGAATGCAAATTGACCCATCCTTATCTCCTTGCACTAAGCTCAATTCTAAGTGGATCAAAGATCTCCACATAAAACCAGACACACTGAAACTAATAGAAGGGAGACTAGGGAAGAACCTTGAACATATGGGCACAGGGGAGAATTTCCTGAACAGAACTCCAATAGCTTATGCTCTAAGATCAAGAATAGACAAATGGGACCTCATTAAATTACAAAGTTTTTGCAAGGCAAAAGACACTGTCAAAAAGACAAAGCGGCAACCAACTAACTGGGAAATGATCTTTATCAACCTTACATCCGACAGAGGGCTAATATCCGATGTTGAACATTTCTAAGAATCTCTCTTCACTACTTGTACATCATCTTTTTAAATAATTGTCTGTTTAGTTCCATGTTCCCATTTTTTAAAAAGTTGGATTGTTTTCCTTGTGTTTAAATCTAAGGATTCTTTGTATATCATAGATGCTAACCCTTGTATGATAGAGTGGGCAAAAATTTAGAGCCACTCTCTGGGCTGCCTCTTTATTTGTGTGATGATGTTCTTTTGGTGTGATGAAACATTATAGGTTCATGTAGTCCCATCTATTAATTGTTGATCTTAATGCCTGGACTATTGGAGTCCTGTTCATAAAGTCTTTTACTGTGAAAATTAGTTCAAGCTTATTCTATATATTATCCTCTATCAGATTCAAGGTATTGGGTTTTATGTAGAGGTCTTTCGTCCACTTGGACTTCAGATTTGTACAAGGTAAGGCATGAGAGTCCACTTTTGTTTCTCCATATGTGGTTACCTAGTTTTGCCAGCATCATTTGTTGAAGATGCTGTATTTTCTCCATTGTTTATTTTTGTACTCGTCATCAAAAATCAGGTGGATAGAAGAGAGTGAGTTTGTGTATAAATCCTCAATTCTACTCCATTTTCTAATGAGTCTGTTTCTGTGCCAATGTTGTGCTATTTTTTTGTTATTATAGCTCTATAACATACCTTTAAATATGGGTTGATGGTAGCTCCAGCAATTTTCAGTTGTTCTGGATTGCTTTTGGATAACTGGGATCTTTTGTACTATAAAAAAGTCAAGAATTTTTTTTCAATTTCTGTGAAGAACTTCATTGAAATTGTTATAGGGATTGCATTGTATCTATAGATATTTTTAGCAAAATATTTCATAGTTTGGTATCTTGTTCAATTTCTTGGTTTTAGTGTTTTATCATTTATCATCTTAAAAGTCTTTTACTTGCTTCATAAGATGTATTCCAAGATTTTCTTTGAGTGTATTATGAAAGGTATTTTTTCCTCAATTCTTCTTAGGCTGTGTTTGTCATTTGTATATAGGAAGACTACTGGCTTATGTGTATTAATTTTGTATCTGTTTTTTACTGAATATGTTAACCCCTGTAGAAACTTCCCAGTGTCTGTTTAGGGTCTTTTATGAGTACAACCATATCCGCTGAAAATAAAGATCCTGTTGATTTTCCCTTTCCTATTTGCATCCCCTTGATCTCCTTTAGTTGTCATACTGCTCTAGCTAAGACTTCAAGTACTTTGTTGAACAGGAGTGTAGAGAATAAGCATCCTTGTTCCTGGTTCTAGTAGCAATGCTTTGAGTTTTTCTCATTAAAAATGATGTTGACTCTTAGTTTCCTGTACATTGCCTTTATTAGGTTAAGATATGTCCCCTGTAACCCTATTCTTCCCAGAACTTTTATGATGAGCAGATGCTGCATTTTTGTCAGTGACCCTTCCTTCATTGGTAAGATGACACAAATGACTCCTGAACGGATCAAGGTCACACTCCACAAGAGGAAACTTATAGCTGCCACCATTGTTGAAACCCAAACCTGTGTCTTGACAGATAATAGGCCATAGATGAGAAGCTTTTGCTATTCTGCCTGATAGACGAGGTATTACACTGAATCCTAATGACAAAATTATACTCACATATTATTGCATCTCTGAACCCTCATGAGAGAAACGTCTATTTATTATTTTAGATTGTGATGAACATAGACACACACACAACCAAGCTAGAAAAAATAAGAGACAATAGAATGCTCAGCCCTGAACGGGATATCACCATGACATCCCTCCTCACAAACCTTAGGTATCTTTGCAGAAGAGGCTAAAAAGAGAATTAGAATCAGAGATGGTGGGACACTGCAAAGAAGGAGTGTTTTTAGGATCCATCAGGACAGTTTGCTGCACATATGAACTTAAAGCATTTGAAACAATATGTGCAAGACCTGTGCAAGCTTGTGTCAGACCAAATTTCATTATAGCGAAGCAAATTGGCCATGAAATCCTAACCGTAGCTGCAGAGCTTTGACAATTATTAACTGCTAAGAGAGGGGAAATGCATTTTTCTATGAAAAAAAATAACAATTGGTAAGCTGACCACATGCCAATGAAACAGTACACATACAAGAATATTTGGGCACCATAAACTGGTATTGGTGAGTTTTTTAAAAACCGAAGGACACAAAGTTATTTGTGGGGAAAAGTGGAGGAGATCTGGGGAGAACTGGCAGAGGATATGAATATGATCTAAATATGTTGTAAGAAATTCTCCAAGAGAAAAGTAAATAAAGCTAGACCTTTCCATTGAAAGACAAAAAAAAAAGAAATCAAAAAACAAAACAACAACAACAAAAAAAAGTGTCTTCAAAAGTCTCAGTCTAAAGAGTTAAAATGAGAGACACAAATTATGACATTGTTTAATTCATATTAGTCTTCTAATGTTGTATCCAGTTAAGGTTTTTATAAATATATCAAAACCAGCAAAAAAAAAAAAAAACAGAAATTTTTAGAAATAAGTATTTAACATAAATTGACATCCCCATAAGAGATTGAATTTATATTACAAATACTTAATAGTTTAGTAAAGAATATTTGCTTAGAAAGTAATTAAGGAAATCAGTTTTTAATGAAAGCAATTAACATATTCACAGCACTTCTATTTAATATAATTGCTTAATATTAATACACAGCATCAACCATTTAAGTTAGTTTTCATTTGATATTGAACATCAAAGCTTTATATTGAAATTAGATTTAGTTAAATGACCTATATTTCTAAATGCATAGGGTGTTTAAAGGTAAAGTTTGGAGAAGCATTTCAACATAATTGAAAATTATATTGGAAGATCCCATCACTGGCCTCTGTCATCAAAGTTAAATCATTGAATCTTTATAACTATGCCTAAATTTTAAATGCATGTGATCTATTGTTAACTAGGATCACACTGGGGTAGACATACAGTTATCAAGGAAACATGGCAGTGAAAACCACCCCCCCTTTTTTTAATTTTATTTTATTTTCTAAGGTTTTTTTAATTTACATTCAAAATCATTTCCCCTTTCCCGTTTCCTCCCTTCCCGAAAGTCCCATAAGCCACCTTCCCTCCCTCTTTTCTCCATTCAAACCCCTCTCGCTTCTCTGTCCTGGCATTCCCCTACATCCAGTCTTTCCAGGACCAGGGGTCTCTCCTTCCATCTTCTTGGAAATCTATTGATATGCGAATTGTGTCTAGGGTATTCCGAGATTCTGGATTAATATCCCCTTATCAGTGACTGCATACCATGTGTGTTCTTTTGTGATTTTAACATAGATTGTTTTGAAACATCATCTACCAATGTTCCAGCTCTTTCAGGTATGTTTAGTTATAACTAGCAAAAACTCTATAACTCATTCTTGTGCAAACGGGAAAATAAATTTCTATCAAGAGAAACATGAGATTTTAACCTCCTCTACAATTTTTTTTGCAGACAAATATATATTTATATTTATATTAGCATATATTATATATATAAATATATATTATATATTTATATATATATTCAGGTATCAAGAGAAACATATTGGGGCAATGGAAGATTTGGTGCTAATACATTGATGAAAAAGCTATCAGGATGAAAACTTGGAAGACCCAAGATACAATTAACAGACCACATGAAGCTCAAGAAGAAGGAAGACCAAAGTGTGGATGTTTTGGTCCTTCTTCAGGGGGAACAAAATACTCAAAGCAGCAAATACAGAGGCAAAGTGTGGAGCAGAGACTGAAGGAAATGCCATCCAGAGACTGCCCCACCTGGGGATCCATCCTATATACAGTCACCAAAACGAGACACTATTGTGGATGCCAAGAAGTGCTTGCCAACAGGAGCCTGATATAGTTGTGTCTTGAGAGGCTCTGCCAGTGCCTGATAAACATAGAGGCAGATGATTGCAGACAACCACTGAAATAAGCATGGGATCCCCAATGGAGGAGTTAGAGAAAGGACTGAAGGAGCTGAAGGGGTTTATAACCCATAGGAAGAACAACATTATGAACCAATCAGTACCCCCAAGAGTTCTCAGGGACTAAACCAACCAAAGAATACACATGGAGGGATCCATGGCTCCAGCCACATATGTAGCAGAGGATGGCCTTGTTGGGCATCAATGGGAGGAGAGGCCTTTGGTTCTGTGAAGGCTTGACACCCCAGTGTAGGGGAATGCCAAAACAGGGAGGCAGGAGTAGGTGGGTGGATGTGGCAGCACCTTCACAGAAACAGGGTGAGGGGGATGGAATAGGAGAATTCCAGAAGGGAAACCAGGAAAGGGGATAACATTTGAAATGAAAATAAATAAAATATCCAATAAAAGAAAAAAAAAAAGATGTGAGGCTGGAAGAAAAGAGGGAAGTTACACTAAACCTGTAGCTTGATGTTAAGCTCTCATATAAAATGTCTTCTAATAATTAGAATTCCCTGAACCATAGTTATTTGCATGTTGTTAAATATATGTGCTGATTTTTCTTATTTTAAAGTACTTCATAGGTATGTAGTGTTTGGAGCCAGATAGATGACTTCTATTTATTTCACAAGCCACTACCTAGTGAGAAGATCTATATAAAGTACTTAACATCTCTTGTTACCTTATCAGTAAATGTAAATCACAAATGTGTTTTGAAGCTTAAAGAATAAGTAGAATTCAGATACATAAATTAATGTCTATAACACAGTGAATATTCTGTGCATTTAGATAATACTATGGTAATTACTAAGTTTGCATAAGTACTAAATTATTAATAATTATATCATTTGCAGCATTTAGCATAGTACTTAGTGTTTAAATAAGTTAATTTATCTTCTCCTGTGTATTTTATCTTATTCAGATGTAGACTTAATTCTTAGAAAACCCCATTCTGACTCTAGAGACACTAGAAGATAACTTCTATATCCTCCAATATCAGATTGATACTTAACATCCTTCATTTTATTATTTGACTTCCCAGTAGGTGAAGAAGCTTTAGAAATAATTGTTTACATAATGATTGGCTATCACATCAATAATAGATATCATAGGACACAAGAAAGGCATTCAGTAAATGCTTGTTGAATGAATTAATTAAAATAACAACTAAGGTAGAACAGACCTAGACCCTGTCTGCCCATGCTGCTAACATTTCTACAAAGGTTTATGGTAGTATGAATTAAAAAGGCATCGATGGATAAGTAGAACACTTCACAGTGTATTTTTACTGGCAGTAAAAATATATATACACTTTCAAGGTGGTAGACATTTCATTTATATTAGTCAAAAATGCCTACAAATTGAAGCAAATACCACTATAAACAACAACCTTAATCTCCATTGATTGTCTTAAGGTCTTCTCTTTGATTCCTGAAAAGACCTTTCATATTTTCCAATCTGATTTTAGTGAAAAAGACAATCAATCTTTCCTTGTCCTCTTTCATGTACATTAGCAGAATTTTTCCCTGTTCCATTCATATCATTTGTCTCTAGAGCTTCAGCCCTTCTCAGCAAAGCTATTCTCGCTTGAATGTGGCCTTGCTAATACTTTGTTGATGATAATTCCTAGTACCCTGTGGTTTTTCTTAATACTACCTAGGATTGTGGTCTACGTATTACAGTATTTTGATATTAAAATGATGACTATGGGAGAGTTAGTTTCTCAGCAGGCATCTTTCTATAGAGTAGAACTATTTTTTTCCTTTGAAAAATGAGTGGATATAACCTTTATAAAGGCTCAAAATCAAAACCAGAACGTTAATTACACAGAAATTTCTCTGACGAAATGAACAAAGTGTTCATATTTTGTTAAGGTAGGAGGCAAATGAAGACATATTAATGACTCTGAAATTCCTGGTTACTATAAATCCTCTTTATTGCTGCAATAAGGATTTGAAATGTATAAATTTAATAACTATATGTACTACTGTTACCTAGTAAACTTTTGTGAGCAGGACTCTACATGCATAATAACATTCCTTCAATAGCTTTAATGTGCTCTCTCTGTTTATTTAACATCATGCTATCATTGATTTGTGTAATGGTGCCTGGGTGTCATCCAGCCCAGAGGAAATACAATGATTTCTCCTGTTTTCCACTATCAACTCCTTATTTACCTTGTTTCTGTTAACCATTTCCTTTACTTTGTTTAAATCTCAGTTAGAAGTACCGTTTAATAATTTTAAATTTAATGCAGAATGAGGACCTTTTTCCTCAGGGTAACAGGGTGCAATAAAAACAAAAACTGGATGCATTGCGGCATTATAGCCTGATTGGGTTATTTTGAGATGATTCTATGGGATATTTTTTCGACAATGTATTTACTCACTTTACATTCCGATTGCAGCCCCATCCATCCTCTTCTGGCCCTACCCTCACAAATCCCTCTCCCCATTACCCCATTTCCCTTCTCCTCAGAGAAAAGGAAGCCCCACTTGGGTACCACCCAGCCCTGGGAAATCTAGTCTCAGAATTAAGCACATCCTCTCCCACTGAGGTTCAACTAGGCAGTACAGTTAGGGAAGAGGATCAAATGGCAAGCAGCACAATCAGAGACAGCCCCTGCTCCAACTGTTAGGCGACCCGCATGAAAACCACACTGCACATCTGCTACAAATGTCTAGAGACAGCCCCTGCATGCTCTTTTAAAAGTATAAAACCCTGTAAATTATATGATGTTTTCATAAAGAATGCATCTCCCACACCATTCTACCCATGTTCCTAACGTTTTCTTTCTGTCTTTCCTTAAAATTATCCCATTCGTTTTTTTGTCTATAAAAAGAGGAGGTTGAATGGAGAAAAGAGGGAGGGAAGGAGGCTTATGGGACTTTCGGGGAGGGAGGAAACGGGAAAGGGGAAATGATTTGGAATGTAAATAAAAAAAACTTAGAAAATAAAAAAAAGTTATAATAGATAGCATAGTAGAGATAGTATAGTAATAATGTATTATAGATCTTAAAATAGCTAAGAGAAATCATTTTGAATATTTACAACATAAAAATGATACATAATTGAAATATTTTAGTTGCCCTGACTTAGCTATTAAGCAAAGAATACTTGTATTGAAATGACTTGGTGTAACCCATAAATGTTCATGATGATTGTACCATTTTTTGAAGCCAGTAGAATCTTGAGGTTATATCGAATCTATCGATCAACTGAGGAGAATTTTCACATGATAATTCTGAATCTTCTAATCTGTAAATATTCAAATAATACCTTCAGACTTAAAATTGCTTCTTTGTGATAGTAGAATAGCCGTTCATTGTTCTATTATTTGCTTTCTCAATCATTTCCTTTCAACTCTTCAAAAAAAAATTGCTCATTTTCAATTATCTGGTTCATTGAAAGATTTTTGCCCACAAGTGGTTTAAGTCAGTCTTAAATGCAAACCCAGTCCCCATTCCCTCCTTTCTGTGCATACTTCACATCTTACACTGGCTTCTGTTTCCTGTGTCCCTGTTCATAATTAAACTGTCACTTTCTGCTACACTCATCTCAGGGGCAAACAGATGAACCCTCAAGTACAGACATCTTGCTAAAGAACATTTTCAAAATACTCATCTTAATTTTTTCCTAGGTTCTCTGGTGGAAAGGCAAGTCACATCACACCTCAAGTATCCAGTCTTCCCTCTTAAATTTAAGGGAATGAAGATGAGTCAAGAATTCCAGTTTAGCTGGAAATGGTGGCACATTTGTTCTAGTTCGGCCCTTGAGAAGTAACATCAAGCACACCTCTGCTGAATTCAATGCCAGCTTGATCTAAGTAGAGTTCCAACCCAATCTGGACAACATAGTGTCTCAAAACAACAACAAATGAATTGTAGTTCATGACTTCTGAAGAAAGCAGACCACTCAACCAGAAAGCCTTTCAAGGGGTCTTGTGAGTATTTGCTTGACAAGAAACACATTGATATTTTCTTCTCATTCTCAATTCATATTACTATATGTATGGATCACTCTCCTAATAGACATCATCAGAGGACAGAAATGGTGATGTTAGATTCAAAGACTAAACAGCCACACTTACTTACTTATTCTCTATAAAATGAAATCAAACTGCATATCAGGGACAGGTTATAATCCTATGATTTTCTTTCAGACATAAGTGAGGTTAACTTTGGAAAATCTGTACTATTAATTCTGAAACTGCCTTATCCACAATTCTGTAGAAAAAAATGAAATGGAAGACTCAAGCTATACTTCGGTGTTCACAACCAAAATGTATCTGGAAAATAAAATTGACAGTAATACACTATGTTGAAATTTTTCTAGGGTAGAGGATTGTATTTTATAAAATTCTGTCAGTTTGTCAGTTTGTCTATGAAGTGGTAATTGTTATCATTCAATATGCCCTAATAGATTTTTCATGTAAAGAAGAGCCTCAGGGAAATTAAGTTGCCCAAAGGCAAAATCAAAACTCCTATTCTGAAGTACAACACAGTGCTTGTACTAGGTATCCAGGTGTTGTCATGAAGGCAATGACATCTTTCAACGAAAATATCACAATGTGAAATTTTATTCATATATTCATATATCTACCTTTTAAGACATATAAAGCAAATAAAGCAACAAGAATGGAGTTGTACATATGAATTTATTCATATTTATCTCAGAGAAAATGTTTGAAAGATATTATTTATTTATTCTAGATTTTGCAAAAGAGGGGAAAAATAGAGAGGGCACAAATAAGAGCAGGGTATTATTTTAGTATGTAGGATTTACAAGAAATGGGGAAAGAAAGGGTTATCTCAGACACACATGGAATATTAACCTTGCCTACAGATACTCTTTCATGAGCTAGAGACCTATCACATTGATTCATTTTAGTGAATAAACAATCAGACATCTAGACCATTAAAAATAGAATGAAGATATTTGAACTCAAAACTCCTGAGCTCTGAATTGACCAACCATTGCCAGTGGAGTAGCATTGTCATTTGGATCTCTGACAATCTGATCTCACCAGCTCACAAGTTCTGTTGGTATTTCCTAATGTTCTCTCTTGAGATCTCCACGTCCTTCTCCATTCACCACTAATTCAGCTCATCAGTGTTCAAAATCAACACATATCATGCCATCTTTTCACTAAGTGCTTTGCTGTGTTTTTCCCTTTTGGTGTAGTGGGAAGAGGAAGTAGAAAGAAACAGTATATCCTGCTGCAGTTCTTTCCCAGAACTTGCACACAGTTTTCCCTCTTAGTCAGCTAAGTGTGGGAATAATTTATCCTGGGCATGGTCCAAAGATACAGTCTGTTCTCACCTAACTTAGAAAAGAAAGAGCAGTGTTCTCTGTCTTTTCTCTCTTCCATCTTAGCAGAATCCTTAATCTTCACCAGGATTACTGGCACAAATGATCCCAATAGAAGCTATTTATTGGAGCAACTTAAGCACATTTATGGGAGTGACTTATTTTTATGGAGGAATGCTTCTGCAGAACTGTACACACATCTTTGTAACACAGCACATATCTTGGGACTAAGACAATGTACTTTTCACAATACCTAATAAATGTGTTAGGGTCTCTGATGAATACATGAGACATTAAGGATGCATTCTAAAAGAAATATGTTTGATTTATAGATAAACAAACAAACTTATTTCCTCTGCTAATCTCCCTCTGAGAGTATTCGGAAAGCAAATTCCATTCAAATATTTTGCCTTTCATCATTTCTTGCATCTAGTGATACGCAAATAAGTATCTAAGTTTTTATTAGAGTCTTCAACCCCTCTGACTTTAAGGCCTACAGACACAAAGGAATAAATACCTAAATAAGAGACAAACCTGAAAGAAACCTTCATCACTCCTCTTATGTATGGAGATAAAGCAGAAAAGCATGTTCATTTTAACTAAGCCTAGGTTTCCAGAGAGATATTTTTGCTATTAACCTTAATGGGATCACTAATAATGTCTGGTATTTAGATAATCCATCATTTTCTAAATATTTATTTTCTCATAGCTATCCCCTTTGTAGAATAGGCCAAAAAATACTAATTTAATTTTGCATGTAAGAAAATTAATTCTCAGATAGATTTAAGTGAATTGCACAAAGTCATATATCTTACAAGTGGTTGAGTTTGAATTTATTGAAGGCTTTCTTTTTGTGGGAACCTGTGAACCTGACACTGTATTGTGTAATTTCTTTTCTTCCTTGTGCATTTAGAAACTTTTGCTAGCAGAATGCATTGCCATCTGACTTGGCTAAATATATATTTCTTGGTCATCTCTGCCTGTTGTCTAGTTCTGAAGAAGGACAACAGCTGTCATTAACCTGCATCAAGGCTGGACTAGATAATGTTACTACTGGTGGAGTTTTAACTTCAGCTCTGTTCTTTATGTGTCATGTCTCACTTTCAAATTCTGCTCATTGCTTAGAAGTTATTGTCTTCACAGAGGCTCTGGTTGAATATCACCCATGGAAAATCTATTCCTATGTCTACCCTGTATCTCCAATGCAAATATGCCTCATAACATTTGGGATATGTAACTCTAATTCCAATGCCTCAAACATAACAGGCATACATAGAGAAAGATTTAATGAAACTAAATTAAACCATTGCCTTTGAACATGCAGCTGCCTTTGAAGGAAATTTTGAATTAAAAAAAATCCCTTTAAATTTTAATTTCAACCTAGTGTAATATAATTTCCCCACTCACATCTTTAAGACGGCTAATCTAATGAGGCATATTTTCAGTGGTGATGACCCACTCTTATAATAGATTTTACCATGATTATGTCAGAAACTGTGGCACAATGTGAAATCCTGTTCTCCTCCAATTTGCCTGACTCCTAGGAAGAAACAGTGGCCACTTCTGTAGACATCCCTCACCTCCCTGGCAACACTGTTGCATTCAGAGAGGAATTTAATACCATATCTGAAGATGAGTTTAAGCAGAATATCATACCAGTTGCTAGGATACGGAGGAGCTGCAAACACTTTTGCAGAGATGGGTTGTCTAGATGCAATCGGCTTCATCTCACCACTTCCCAGTTTACAATGGAGAGCCTGGTCCAATTTAGTTTGTGATGGCTCATTTTAAATAATAATGAAATACTACAAAGTAAATGGAGCGCCTAGATTGAAAGAGTACAAAGACAAAGGGAATGCCGAGAAAGAAAATTAGCTCCCATTGAAACTTATTCTATGACAAGTAAATTTATATAGAGTTATCATGGAATCCTAGAAGCCATCATGGAATCCTCATTATATAGGATAATAAATGGAGTCTGCATAATAGAAAAAAGTTAAATATTCCCCCAGGGTCATTTCAAAATTCATTCCTGTGCACAAGTTACTTCAACAAGCTCCTTGAACAGGTGGATTCTGTTTCTCGATTAAGTAAGAGTGGTCAGACTTGAATACCAAGTGTCCTACTATGGCTTGAATATGAACATTCCCTCACAGACTCATGTGTTTGAATACCTGGCTCCTAGATATTGGCACTGTCTTGGGAGATTGTAGAATCTTTGATATGGAAGATGAAACATGGCTGGCAGAGATAGGTCAACTAGAGTGGGCCTTTGTGAGTTATAGCTTACCCTCACTTCTGCCCCTGGTCTGCCAGCCTCCTGTCAGTTATCATGATTTGACCTGCTACCTCATGTTCCCATTGCCATGCCTTCCCATTCCATGATGGATTGAATACACTCAAACCATAAACAGAAACAAATCCTACAGTCTTGTAATTACTTGTCTGCATGTGGTCACGGAAATGAGAAAAGTAACAAACACCCTCTTTGTCCTTCCAGCACAGCCATCTAATCATTGTGTCTCTTTGTGCTGTCAGTAGAGAGACAGAGGAATAGACACGACCCTTATTATGTCCAGTACTAAGTCACCAGTACCATTAGGTAAGAAACAGCATTTGCTTTTCATCACCAGATCTAGAAAAAATGGAGTTAAACATAAAGATACATCAAATACTATATATTGGGGTCTAGTCTGATTCTGCATTATGCAACAGACATTGGAAAGGAAAAGGAATGGGATATAGCGACATAAAATGTGTCCAAATTTAAGGATTATTTTGTGTGTATGTGTGTGTATGTGTATGTGTGTGCACGTGTGTGTGTGTATGCATGCGTGTGTGTTAGATGAGTATATGTACATGTTGCTTGTATGTGTCTACGTAACCCACTTGACCCTTACATCTCCTGCCTCTGCTTCTTGAGTACTGAGATTACAAACAGTCACCATGCCTACCCTGCTTGAAGAGTAAGGGTTTTATCCACTGTGCTGTCTCCCAAGTCCCCAGCAGTCAGTGTTGAAATTCCTGAAGTCTATCATCTATGTGTTGCTGAGGAGGATAGACTCATCTGACCTGTTAATGTCAAAAGAAAAGTTTATTAGAACTATACTTTCAGAGATTATTTCTATAGTTCGTTATGATAGAAGTTTCTCTTGCTATGTAAAAAAAGAAAAACAGGAAAAAAATGTTAAGAGCATAGACTCAAAATCATAATGAATCCTTGGGTTCATTATGTTCAATAGGTAAAATCCTATTATGCATTAGCATCCTGAATCTCTTGTTCAACATTTTCACTCACAGTAGAACTGATTTCCTTTGTATACAGGAACGAAGAATCTAAAAAGTAAAATGATGCACCTTACTGCACAGCTGTTCACACACACACACACACACACACACACACACACACACACACACACACATTTTTTTTTTCAAAGCAGACTTCTCTGGGATGTCAAGGTGCCCTTTAGTAATCATGGCTCTTCCTCTGCAAGCTATTGTTATGGAGATTAATTATTTGTTTAACACTGAGGAATCTGGCACTGTACCAGGCATGAAAAATACGTGACCCAGGCTCAAATGACACACAGTCTAAATTAGAAAGACAAAGAAGTGTTTTGAGACTGAAAAAGTGATTAGACCCTTGTCTTCTAAGTCATATGTTCAAGTTTATAAAAACTGTTCTATTTCCCATCAGTGAATATAACAGCTCACGAATACCACTGAGACAGGAGGGATAGTAATAAAAGCTTTTATGGAACTATATGCAATTGCTTGGAAATATTATCTATTTTAGTGGGTTTATTACTGGACAGCTGTTTACAAATTTAGGAGCAGATTGGGCCATGGATGAATGAGTTTTGGTTGAAGAGACAGGAATGCAGGAGGCCTTCGATGTCCTCGCTGGTAATATGCACACTAACCAACACTTCATTTTTCCCGTAGGGAGCAGCTGTAGTTTTCCACACGAGTTGATAGTGGTAAATGTTGTTTGAGTTATCCTGGCAACATTTATGAGATATCAAACATATCTTTGGGGACACTAAAGCAGATGGGAACACACACACTCATACACACACACACACACACCCCAACAAAAAGAAGGAAGGAAGGAAAGAAGGAAATCTTCAAATGTAGTATGTGTTGAAATTTTGAAAGAATATCATCTTGTCACTGAGGAAGATAAATTTATTTAGCCTATGTTAATATCAAAAGACAAGTCTAAATAAATTTTAAAAAAATAGAAAAATGTCTCAGAAGAGTCATTTTTAAAGCAATATTTGTTAAGGATATACCTTCAGGAATCTTTTCTGCAGTTTGTTATCATAGGAGCTTCCCTTGCTGTGTAGAACCCAGGGAAAAGGTGATTATTAAGTGCAGAGATCCAACCTATCCTAAACTATTTCAGACCCTTGCTCCCCTTCTTATTTTCCCTATGACTTTCAGCAGGTTACTTAACATAATAAGCCCCAGAATCTCATGACAGGAAAAGAGAATGATTCTTATATCTTAGAGATACTTTTAAGGAAAAAGAAAAAAAAACCCTTTGTAAAATAGCTAGTAAAATGCTTGGCACACATAGATGTTCAATAAGTTACAGTCACCATTATCAAAATGCCTGTTCTTACTTATTTAGATTAATTGTTTTTAAGGGGCTCCATGTATGAAGAATTGAAGCCATGATTCTTAATCACACTCTATGAAGTAAAGAGAGTTTGTTTAGAACTCAGATAGATTGTTCAGTCATAGGTTTCAAAAGCTTAAATTCACCGAGTCTCTGTTTTCTCCCTGGGGCATGGGAAGGAGCATAACTCAAGGAAATTGTGTGAGAAATCAATCAAGAAATTGTATTGGCATAGAGTCTGAGATACTACATATACCTAAAACTGTTACCTTGCAACACAAAACTGTGTCTTAATGGATTACCTTTTATTGTCATCAATTATTTATCCATTTTGTCCATGCTTACTAAATGCTTGAGGAAAACAACTCTTTCTTGGTTTTTCTATCTCCATGGTTCCAGAGACTGCATAACAATAAACCATCAATTTTAGGTATTAAATAAATGAATGTATATTTATTTCTCAAAAATTACCACTCAGAAGAGCTTTAAATTCATGACCAAAAGGTATGGTATAAGACACTTGCATTTTCAGTCACTATAAGTAAAGCCTTGTTTATATGCAATAAGATTTATTCTATTAGAGAAAGGAGCGGGGAAAAATTCAATGATGTCACCTACATGTCTAATTAGTTATTAGTTCATCCAGTTCTAAATTCAAAAAGTGTCTCATACTAGCTAGACATTGTGTAAGACTTTACGGGTATAATCATAAACAAAGCAGACTTGGCACGTGTTCTGTGGAGTTTCAGAACAATGGGAAAGACAAACTCTGCCAAAAACATGGAAAATTATGGCATTGATAATTACCATGAACAATCGGGCCAGGATGCCATGGAAGCACATCTAAAAGAATGTCAATTAAGAAGGTTTTTCTCTTTTGTTTCAATGTTTTGGCCAAGATACACTGAGCTGATGACGATAGATTACAAATAACTATAGCCTGTAAGCAAGAGTCACTATGAGGTTGCTCCCAAATTCCCATCAGTTGTAGTCATCTCTTTTTAGGCCATAAAAGAAATAATTCTGAAAATAAGTTAATCAAAATACAGAGTAACAGTGCTGTGGCATCTTCAATGATACCTGTTGCCTCCCGTAGAGTCAGGGCTGTCTGTACCAGCACACACATGAACCTGCTGTGAGATTGGGGCTATTCTGTTGATACAGGTTGATTCACTTGGTATGATTATCAGCAGAAAGCTCTAGGGACCCTGCTCTGCGGTCTCAGAAGTTTGAGGCTTATATGAAATTGTAGCCCATGACTGAGTCAAGACAACAGAATGCTAGAAAAAAGAGAGAGTGGCTGTTTAAAAAATCTAGACTATTCCAATTAGCTAACAAGGGAGCCTGAGAGGCAAATAGATGCATCATTCCGGGGAGATTCTACTCACAAGGATTACCTTCTAGGCAAGGGGGCCTTTCCTTCAGGAACTGAGCTAGAGCATCAAGTTAAACCAAGAGGAAACTGTCTTTGAGAGTGGTCCCACATAAGAAAACAAGCCCCCAGAATGAAGACAATAAACCTAACATGGTAGAAAAAGGAAAAATATTACAATGAGTTTGAAGGTAGTGAGAAAAAACAAACAAAAATCATCTACTCCCTTGGTTGAGGAAAACAGCTTTAAGTTTTCTCCACCGGCCATTACTCCGATTGTACTAAAATTCATACTGTTCTGTTCAGCTTTGCTTCTGCTCTGTAACTATTTCCTCCAGATTAAATCATTCCTTCCTTGAGGGAGGAGAGAGGATAAGCCTCATCAGGAAACAATGGGCAGACTCAGGGAAATAAGAAAAAAAATGATGAAATGTCATAGTTTTAGTGAAATTTTTTAAGCCTTATTGCCTTTTAGAATATACAAGGCATACAAGGGCATACATTTTATGGGTATACAAGGTGCATTTTTATATGCTACCTAGTATGTTTGTTAATACACAGGAGGGTTCCCTTGGGAAAGCCTGAGAGCATTCCTCACTGGTCCTGTATGTTAAAGAGAGCTCCACACAGGGTCAAAAATAAGGATTCTAGTCAAAAGGCAAGTGCTTTTTGTAAAAGGTGTTTCTTTTGGCTGCTCTGTGCACCAGTGGCCTTGAAGTCGCCATATAAAGCATATTACTATTTGACTATAATGACTCTACTTACAGGAATTCTCAATAATTTTACTCATTTCAGGAACATGTGCCCTTTGATAGTAGTTGCTGAGGTGTTAAAGTTTTTACCTCAAGTCTATGGTGCTACTGAGAGTTGATGCAACCAGTAGGAGGTTGGACCTAGTAGAAACAAGCTAGATCACTGGAGGCATGTGCTTGAAGATGATATTTGTCCCCTTTCTCTTTTTCTTCTGACTTCTACACGGTGATCAACTCTGCTTCATTACAACTTCATAACTATGCTGTACTACCACAGGAGCAAGGCAAAAAAGGATAGGCCACCATGAACCAAATTCTCAGAAACCATGAGCCAAAACCAACATTTCCCACTTTTATGTTGATTTTCTAGAAATAATGGAAAGCCATTTTACAATACGGTATTGGGAGACTGAATTTCTCAGAGGCCTGCTTTGTATACATTGTATATCCTATGATGAGTCATAATATGTAAATTTTTAAGAAATATTTCACTAAAATACAATTGTTATTGGAGTTCTTGAGAAATATTACAATTAACTAAATAACAGGATGTAGATAACCAATTTCCAGTTGTTTGTAGACTATAATGTAATGCATATGCATAGTATAGAAGAAACACTCATTTAACACAGCAGACACTATGACCGTGAACCTTTTGCAATGCAGAATTTGCAAGCCTGCGGTATATCTGAACCACTATATAATAGTGCAATTTACAAGTTCACTAAGACTGGTCCATGAGGCAGTTTGGATAATTTATGGTGGTAATCTTTCTGTTTTATTGTGTTGTAAATAGTAGCTGATAGCTGCAGCTAAGCCAGTCTTAGCCACAATTCAGTTACACATGCGTAAATTTTTAATTTTCCATCACTGAATTCAGCACACAATGGCCCTGTGTCATTTAGCTCCTGGTAATGTTGAAAAGGCATCATTCTTTTTGCCGTGCCATGGCATAGTCATTTCTGGTCTAAAATTCAGACTCCCTGAAGTACATATTTAAACAAACTGAATAATTCAACAAGAAAAGTTTAAGTTAAGGGCATGAACCAATTCCTAACCTGTTACAGACAGAAACCTTTTGGTGTGCCCTAGGATGGATCTAAGGGTAAAATATCAGAAGAAGAATAAACTGGGGGAAGGGTATCTGGTCTCCTATCTTTGTTTGGTTGGGGCTTCCTCCTTGAACACCAGTCAATATGGTGGTGTGGCAAAGCTCACCATCTCTCTTGGTTTCTGCATCACAACGTTATTACTTCTGGGAACTTAATTAGAAAGAAAGAAAACACCTCCTGTTATATGCATCTATAGCACATCACTAGTAAAAAAATGTATTATACTTTATTATTGTGTGTGTGTGTGTGTGTGTGTGTGTGTGTGTGTACTACAGCACATGTATGTGGAGGTCAGAGAACAACTTGCAGGAGTCAGTTCTCTCCTTCCTCCATGTGGGTACTAGAGATTTACCTCAGGTTATCAGGCTCAGCAAAAACTGTCTTACCCACTAAACAATTCTCAGGTACCCATGACATCTCAATTCTTAAAAATGCTCTTAGGACTTGTAGGCTGATTCTAGATGAGTCTATGTCTTGTCTGCTGAAAGATTTCTATGATCTTGGTCACAGAAACTGCTCTGGAAAGGAGGGTCCTCGGGAAGACAGGATCCTCAGAGGACATTCCTTATGTTATTATCTCCACAGCTTTCTCCTGTCTCTACTTGGCATAGGAACAAGAACACTCTGACATGTTTTATCTGTCATTTGACAATTTTAGATAACTTTTATAAACTGGAGGCACAGTCACTAAATCCCCAAAGTCCCTCCTCTCCTAGGGGAAAAATAAAAATGTCTTACGATTTCTGTCCTGTGATGCAAACCCCTACACAATGTCTTATGTTTTTCCAGGATCCAGAAGCTGGTTTTCCAGGTGCTCTTTTCTATTTGAAGAGAAATTTGAAATTCAGGGAACTCTATATTCTCACAAGTGGTTGGCTCTTGCAATTAAGAAGTGGAAATTTAACTTTAATAAGAGTCTCTGGGCTAGGGAGACTGGTTGGCAGTTAAACAAGCACTGCTCCTACAAGGGACCCAAGTTCAGCTTCTTCGACCCATATCTGATGGCTCACAGCTCCAGGAATTCCTATGCTAGGGATCCCAGGTCCTCTTCCAGCCCTCCTAAGCACCTGCACTCCTGTGCACACATTCTTCCTACATACATGGACAAATAATTTAAAACATAAATCTTTTAAAAGGTAATAATAAAGCAAAAATAACAAAACTGGGGTTTCTTGGTTCTTTCAAAGAACTCATTTTGAAACTCCCAAGATTTTCAAACTTGAATATTTTTCCTTTTTTCCAAAGAAATATATGCAAAAGTATTAATATTCATAAATTGGCCAAAGGATGGGATTAAAATTATAGAAAAATAATAGCTGGCTAACAAACTATTTTCCTACTGATCAGTGATGTTTATTAAGTTGACTTGGTATAAAATAGCACAGCCTGGTGATATAATCAATAAATATCTGGTTTTCATAGTTCTAGAGGCTTAAAAAACCCACAACCTGCTTTAGTATATTTAAACCTTGTAGAGGGCATCTTTCTAGTGTAACAGTGTCACCCTTAGAACTGTTTTTACTTGACCCTTCTCTCATGGCTGAAGCTCTCTGAATACCAAGTTTATTTTCAAATAGAAAAGACCACCTAGAAAATCAGCTTCATGGTTACAGTTGCTGGAAGGATGCAGGCTACTGTATAAAGAGATGCTTGAAGGACACAGGATATTGTGGGAAGAGAGGTTTGCATGAGATAACATACAGAAGACATTTGCCAGGATAGGGGAAGTTTTGGGGATTTAGTGAGTATGCCTCTAGACCATGGAAGTCATCAAGATTCTCAAAATGTATGAGAGTTTTCATTCTTATGCTAGAAAAAGGAGAAAGCTGGAGAGACCATACCAGAAGGAGTGTAACTCTTCCCCATCTTCTGACTGTGATGTTCTCTAACATATCTCCTTAGGAGCCTTATCTTTGAGTATATCCCATTGAAGTCAGGATTTCAATATATAAACTTTGGGGAACAATTTAAATGAGTAACAGGGAGCAATAATATATAGGCAAGTCTTTCACTAATAATTTACAAGGATTTAGTAATGCCTATATATCTTCTAAAGGAGAAAATTTTTATACTGTATATTCTTAAATTTTATACACTTAAATATTTTGGTTATGTCTATCACTACCTCTCTCAACCTCCACCTACTGCTTCCCACCCTGTCTCCTTCTTGACTTATGCCC
Organism: Tokudaia tokunoshimensis; assembly: GCA_036184795.1. NCBI lineage: Eukaryota > Metazoa > Chordata > Mammalia > Rodentia > Muridae > Tokudaia > Tokudaia tokunoshimensis. The sequence goes on along the minus strand of BTHU01000019.1, from coordinate 28,123,851 downwards.
TCTTTTCTGTTGTTTTTATTAGTAAACCCTAGTCCAATTACTATTGCCCATATGTGCATGAGTGTGGGACTACCCACTGGTGCATGGGAAATCTAACAATAATGGCCACACCCCCAAGGAATGAGTAACTCTCCTTCCCTCAGCAATAACCAACTGTTGAAATCTTACAGTGGAAGAATTCTAATTTATTGAGATAGTCTGATTTACTGAAATAAAAGGACTGGTATTCTCTTTAAAGTACCTGAGTTTATCCAATTCCATGTAAGGACTCAAAAACCACTAAGAAGAGGAGCTTGAGATAAGATAAAAGGAAAAAGGAATCAGGTAGGCCATTTTCTGTCTGTGCTCTAGCATGCAGAAAATGTTATGTTTGTTTGTTTGTTTGTTTGTTTGTCTGTTTGCTTTATTGGCTCAACTCTGAGCTGAAGAGATAGCTCAGTGATTAAGAACATTGGCTGTTCTTGCCAAGGATCTAGTTTGGGTTCCCAGCACCCACAATGTGGCTCACCACACCCTGTAACTCCCATTCCAGGGGATATGGCTCCTTCCTCTGCCCTCCATGAGCATGTGCATACATGCAAGGAAACATTCACACTTATATACATAATAAAAATAATAAGACATATTTTTAAAACTTAAAAATTGTCTAACCCAGAATTTGGGAGACTATAACATCTCATGGGCCAAAGTTAGCCTACTATTCATTTTGATGTAATATGTAATATATGTGTGTGTATTATATATATATATATATATATATACATATATATATATATATATATAGTTTCATACATTTATATAATGAATTTTGTTACCACCTCATTTGTAGAGAAATTTTAATCTAGCAACATGACTACTTTGATCACATCCAAAGACCTTCTATGTCCCTGTGATCTGTCTGGAATGCAGACTCATTCTTAGTACACATCTTTAATCCCAAACAAGGGTAAAGTTAGTTTGCAAAAGGAAACACCCATGTTTGAAAGTGATGTCTAATTAAGTAGCACACAAAGTAATGAATCAGAGAAAGATTTGACAGAATATGATATGTCCAACTGTCATAAAAACAGAGAGGAAAGAGAGGTGACTTAAGTTTTCCTGGGAGAGTATAACAGAGACAGGTTGAAGAGAGAATAAGCTAGACACAGGTGAAGACAGAATGAACCAGAGAATGGGAAGGAGCCAAAAGATTAGAACATATTGCCAAAGTTAGTGTGAGGCCAAGCAGAGCAATTCAGTCAGAAGCTGAAAAAAAAACAATTCAAATCAGTGAGTTTGGTGGGTGGGGTTGAGTCAGAGAGCTCAACTGAATCATCCAGCCAGAGTTCAGAAAGAACTAGAAATTGTGAACTTATGCAAAAGCAGGCCTCAGATACTGAAAACATTTGAGGCCTAGAGTAGGTTGTATGGAGGATAGAACCTTCTAGGACTAGCCCTAGGTAAGTAGACAGAGGTATAAGCCTCAGAGACTACAGTTATATCAGATGAATAAAAATTACTTTTATAAGAATTCTTCTCTTTCTCATCCACTCCCCCAAATCATATATTTTACAAGATCAGAAAAGTAAGTAAACAAATAATTTGTCAAACATAAAATTGAAATAATTTCATATTTTAATGTTCAAAATAAAAGTTTACTTCATCTCATATTTTCACTCAGGCAATTTATAAACAGTCTATAGTTGTCTTACCTTACAGTGGCAGGAGAGAACAATTGTAACAAACATGGTACAGCTCGCAAAGCTGACGTACTTACTCTGCCTTAATGGGAAAAGTTTGGTGACCTCTGGCCTAGCCCATTGATGCTGATAGAATTGCTGTACACCTTTAAGGCTGGAGAGCCAGACTGCTTAAAGAGGCCTCAACCACTAAATCATGGAGCTCTGAGTTGATCATAAGTAAAAAATGACACCGCACATCTCATTTCTATTTATTCATTGATGTGATTTCTGTAGATTTATCTCACCCAAGTGCAAGGGAAAATTAATGTAGATTTGAGCTGAAGGCCACATGCACAGCTCTCTTTCTAATAGACCACTTGAGTTACCAGCATACACTTATCTCAACCCTGACTCTAAACCTCTGTCTCCTTACTCAGAAATTTTCTTCTCACAAAGGAAGTAATGACCAAAGTCACATGACTCAAAGTACAAATGCATGTCTTTTTTTTTTGTTTGTTTGTTTCTGAAAAAAGACACATTGTTCACTAAAATGTTTTAATTGTTTAAAATAGAGGTTGACATTTCTGATGATCTATATCTACAGCCTTAAGCTCATTCTATAATAACATTTTAAATTTTTCTATTAGTAATATTTGTTTACATCTCCACGTTTTGTAGTCAGTCTTGAACTTTCCTCTCTCTCCTAATTTCCTCCATGAACTATTTAATATTAAGTGTTTAGTCTACAGAAAGATATACTAAGGTTATTAAAGAAAAACTGTTTAATGAGTCTGTGCCTCTGCAGGATTATATAGTATAAGAACTGGGCTCGTAGTTTTTATTCCAGGCTGATTTTAGATTCCACTGGACTAGAAATACTAACAATCTTATTTTTCTTGATAATTATCATGAGCTATACATTGCTCAAACAGATTTTTTTAAGTTTGGCTTAATATAGACACTAAATAGAAGAATATATCAAGGAATCATATTTCTTACTATTGATCCATGTAAAGCAAAAACAAATGAGAATACATCTGTCATTAAAATAAACTGCATAGCTAAAGCTAAGAGGAAGTTATTAGTGATTTTTATTCACTATTACCTATAATTTTCAAGAGAAGGATCACACTTCTCAAGAGCAGTAGCATTGTAAATATTTTGCTATCATTTTTTTAATGAACCGTCTAGAAGTACCTGGAATTCCTAACTTTCAGAGCAGCAAGATCAACATCCTCATCAATTATTTGCAACAACAAAAGAATGATACTATTACGAATTTGCAAAGGAAAAAGGCAGTTATAATGTTGTTTTAATATTTTGCTACAGGGAGTGTACAGAAATCAGTGATAAGGCACTTACCCTAGCATACAGGAGGCTCTGAGTTCAATCCTCAGCAGCATGTACAGAAGAAAAAAATATTATTCCAAAGTAAACTCTTCACACTTTTGTCTGGAACAATGTAACTGAGAAAACAGAAATTAGTTTGGTTCAGAGGGAGTCTCAGAGATAGTCTGTGTCAGCTGTAGGTAAAGAGCAGCCTACAGATAAGATCCAGACTTCTCTGTTTCTTTATGGGTGGTATGAAAGTGCTATCGCACTACCCTACATAGATGAGTGATAACAATGAGACTAACACTGTACAATCCGCAAAATTTAACTACCTGTCTTTACACACTGAACCTGAACATTTGTACATTTGTTCTTATTGCTCTCACAATGTATATGTGGAATCTATGTTAAGAAACTGTAAAGAAGATGAAGGAAGAAATAAAAATCTACATCTCATCTCAAACAATAAAGTAGTGTTTGTTTCCTTATTCAATAACAGTCTATGCTTTAATCTGTTCACACCAATTACCATGTGTTCTTGATGGTATATGGGCCATGCCCTTATGAGTATGGTCCTGCTCACATACTTCTAGAAATTTGAAATTCCAAGCATTCTATTTTAAGAGCGTCTATCAGAAAAACTCCTCCTTACTCTACAAGGCTCAATTAAGACGTCCCATCATCTCAGAAACTCTGCTTTCTTGACATTCACAATGGCTGTCACCCCTATTTCTATCACAATTTGCATGATATTTTTCCTAAGATTTTTTCCTTGATGTTAAGCAAGGATACCTAGAAAATAACAAACAATGCCAATCAACTGCATATCTACAGGTATGATAGTAAATATTATGGTATAAGTCACAACTTTAAAGGAAAGGGTAATGGCTTCTTATTCTCATCCAGTTAGACTTTACTATGCAGAATATGTGGACTAGTTTTGAGAACTTGTTTTAGCATTCCATTACCACAGTGAAGGTGCTCAGACACCCTTAATCATAGAGCTGCTCTACTCTATTGGGAGAAGTTGTCTCCTTTGAACAAGTCTGCAGATTAGGAAGGAACACATCCACACAGAGCAATGAGCCAGAATGGCAGCTAGAGTGGCTTACGAGCCCTGAAGGCCACCCAAATGAGGTAACAGATATGAGAGCCACATTACCACACATCCATAAGGGCCCATCTTAATGGTAGGTATGATGGCCACCCAAATGAGGTAACGGATATGAGAGCCACATTATCACACATCCATAAGGGCCTGTCTTAATGGTAGGTATGATGGCCACCCAAATGAGGTAACAGATATGAGAGCCACATTATCACACATCCATAAGGGCCCGTCTTAATGGTAGGTATGATGGCCACCCGAATGAGGTAACAGATATGAGAGTCACATTACCACACATCCATTAGGGCCCGTCTTAATGGCAGATGTCATGGGTGTTCACCAGTTCAACATTCCTTCTTTGGCAGTGTCTAAATGTGCTAACATGTTCTTTCCAAGTATTAAGCATTAGTTAAGAATAATGCAAAAAAAGACTATTCTTGTATTCATTTCCATTGGACTCTTGATAAGCACTGACTCTTTAAAATATATTCCTTGGTGGTCTGTTATTTATCTCCACTTTCCACTATAACTCTAGTACTTGCTGATATTTCCTCTTTATTTGAGTCTTGTGCTAGGTGGGTCCACTCTCTATACAATGTCAGTTAAAGTTAAAATCATTGGTTCCCTTGCTTCAAGTACTATGGACAAATCACAGCCTCCTTGTTCTCTGTCTACAGTTAGCTGCCAAAAGGCCTTACAAAAAATGATAGGTTGTTTTCATTTTAAGATAAATAGCCCTGGCCATTACTATCATCATTAGTAACTGTACAAATTTGATCATATGTAAAGTATAATTTTCCTACATTTATATAACTGTCCCGTTGTGCAAGACAGATTGATATTTCACATCTACTTAGTAGACAATCTGGAGCTCTATTACTTCTATATCGTGCCTCTGCTTTCTCTTGTTGCTTTTAACAGCATTGAGGAGAGAGGAAAGAAAATAGAATGGACTTCTCTGAAGTTTCCTGACTCATTAATTGCTGCATGTTTGCATTCAGAGTAGTATCTGTAACTGTGTTCACATTCTAGTAGTTATTTGTTTAAGGACCTGCCTCTGCCTATGACTTCAAGAAACATGCCAGCTGAAAACAGCTCAGATTTATTTATCTTCCACCTCTTAAGCCTAATGCAGGATCAGACACTTAATAGAGCACATTGAAAATCTAATTACACTATACTGGAGAGAAATTAAGTTGACTGGACATTGCTGAAGAGACCTAAGTACTTGGTTAATTCAAACATTTGCATATTGAATCCAAGGATCCAGTGAGCTGACCAACATGCTAAATCATGTGTTTGGACATTGTAAATGAATGGCAAAAATAAGGTCCCAGCCAGAGAGGAAGTGTAGTGGAGGAGGGGGTGAATTAGAACATGTAATGACCGTTGCATATGAAATCCCACAGTGTTAGTTCTTGTCTTAATATGATAACCTAAAAATTAATTTAAAATAGGAATAATTCAAGTAATGAAAAGGAGTAGCAAACTGCTTTAGTGTACACTAAAGAGCAGGGAAATACTCCTTTTAAGGATAAAAGTCTAAAATAATATTATATGTATCTATTTAGCATGAATTGACAAAGTTTGTTAAAAAGCAAATTAGCATCAGAATATAATAGCATGTGCCTCTAGCCCTAACCCTTTGGAGGTTAATTTAGGAAGACTTCCCTGAGTATATATTTCAAGGCCAGCCTGGAATAGAGAGCTCTGCACCAGCTGGAGCCCCAGGGTGAGAGTCCATATCATAAAGTGGATGTGGGTGGGCGCCGGGAAAGCTGGAGGAGGCAGATGAGGTTCCGTGAATAAAAGCCAGTCACAAAGCCTGGCTACCTGAGTTCGATCACAAGAACCCATGTAGTATGAGACAACCATCTCCACAAAGCTGTCCTCTGACCTTCACACTGTGGCATTCACATCCACACCCACATGCCTTACATACATACATATGCTTAATAAATTTACTTAACGCAATTGACTAAACCTATCAAAAGCTCTCTGTGTTGGCATATGCTTTAAACAGTGATTTTCATTTCTAAAATTCTATTTGGTAAATTTTAAGTACAAGATATTCACCTTGGTGTTATCTATAAGAACAGAACTTGAGAGCTTATTAAATATGCATGAAAACATGGAATTTCTAGAAGTTACATTGGCATTATGTCCTATTTTTCTGTTTCTGAATTTTCTCTACTTGTCCTTATAGCATGTGATAAGAAATAGTTTTTGATAACATCAAATTATTTCCTAGTTAATATTTGTAGTTTCTATAAGTGATTAGTGAACTTAGGTATTTATTCACTTAATGTCTTCTCAATATCAATTATTTGAGTAGCTGGAAATAGAGCAAAACTCTCTGATGGTTGTTTAGTCTGCAAACTTTGCAATGCTGATTCTCTTGTAGCCATATACAAATTATGCTTGTTACAAATGTTGCAAAATTTTGAAAGCCTAAGATTTTTTTTTTGTAAAAGAGTGGGTCTTTTTTTTTTTTACATTTATTACTCTGTGTGTGTGTGTGTCTGTGTGTATGTGTCTATGTGTATGTGTCCACAGTGTGTGGAAGTCAGAGGACAAACTTACAGGAGTCAGTCCTCTTTCCACTATCTGGGACCCTGAAGATAATTCTCAAGTCATAAAACTTAACAACAAGTGCAATTACCTGCTGTTCCATGTCTCTTGCTCTTGTGTGTAAAACTTTAATAACAAAAATACCTCACAAGAGTTTGATCATGTTTGAGAGGACAAAGCAGATATGCTGATCACTGTTACTTCAAGATGTTAGGTCTTTTCTTACTGTGGAGCATCTTTTGACATCCACTAACACAAACTGCAACCATATTTCTCATTAAGCTGATTATACCATATGGCTTCCTTGCTTTTGTCCTGTAGAAACTAACAACATTGCAGTACGGGAGGGTGATTGCCTGTGTTTAAAGTTGATGTTAAAAGCACTAGTTTTATAACTGGAGCTGTGGAAATTATATCTGCCTGGGGAAAAAAGACTTGAAATAGTTTCAGTATGAAATACACTATTTCTAATTGGATCTAAATACGATTAAATGTTTTTGACCATTTCTAGAATAACTGCAGAAGTACACTTCAGAAAAATATGAGGCTTATTAATATGCTAATTCCACAGGCATATTTCTACTTGACAATTGTGGGTATTATTCTAATTAGAGTCATACTTACATTCTAATACAAGAATTACTGCTAAGAGCAGCCTTACTTCTCATCAAGAATAATTTATTGTATTCTTTTCATTTTATTCTTGAATCCACAGTCATTGCAAATTATCTTGTCCCTTTTAATTAGTGGCCTCAAGCAGTCTTTTGTTTTCTCCTCTTCTATGCTATTTATATCAATTATCTTTATTTCACTTTCAATTTCCCTTTTGCTTAAATCTTGGTGCGACAAATCTTCACAATAAAATAAGAAGAACAGAATTAGTCTGGCCTTTAAATGAAAATTCTATTTACTATAATTTCCTTTTTTTATAAATAGTGGGTAAGGTATATAACTCAATAGGACACACAGGTAAAACTGGTGGATACATGAGTTCTATTTGGAAGTGTTTATCATTTTTGCCTATGTGGTCCTTTGAAACCATTTGGAAATACTTCTGAATTTCTTTAATATATTTTTCTCTTTCTTGGATGATTCCTGTTGAACTCAGGTCCATCACAGGGACAAATCAAGGCTCTTAGAAGTTCACCATTCTTTCTGTATCAATAGTATATCATAAGAATATTGCATGTTCTCTACAAGTATGCACATCTGAGTCTTTAGAGAAAATGCTGATGAAATAAATGTAATTAAATGTCTATCTATATTTATTATTTTTCTGTATATGTATGATATTTAATTATACTATATAATTATGGTATTCTACTAGATTGTTTCTGATATTGGAAGCTACATTAATAATTTAGAGCACTATTAAATTATTAAAATATCTAATATGTTTTTGACAACTTATCATATATTGGATCAATTTTTTCTTTAAGAATATTAATGAGAACATAATTAGTCAGGGAGATTAATTTGTCTGGCAAATATAATAAGTTTGCTGGAACCAACATGTGAACATGTTACTTTAAAGTAAATGAATTGTTAATACATATAAGCACTTTGTGGAGCTATGATATGGAATAAACCTATAAAACATATACTAGATATCTTTACATAATGGGAATTTGTGATTTTTTTTAACAAAGTTTACAAGAATAAAAAAATGCATTTAGTCTCCTAGGAACACCTAGCAAAACTAGTGTTTCGTTGGTGATTTTGGTTCTAAATAAATTGATTGAGATAAATTTTTGTAGAACTATTTAACACATGGTAATTTTTATGGTAATAAATTTCTAATGTTCTGGTAATTTCATATTAATTAATCATCCACAATAGGATACAGTAAAATTCAGAAGTGGAGATGATCTGTGATAAAAAGATAAATTTAACCACATAGTGTATTAATGCTGTACCTTCTTCAGAAATTAGGTGTTTTTGGAGGGAAAACCAGGAAAAAGGATAGCATTTGAAATGTAAATTAAGAAAATATCTAATTTTAAAAAAAGAAACTAATTACCCTTAGTTAATGTGGTATGATTCTTTATCAATACAGCATTGAAAAGTTTTCCTTTTATTTTCCAGACATTAGAATTTGTTAATCACTCATACACACGTTTTTAGCTTCTAAGAGAACTTAAAAATGGAGTAGCATTTAGAGATTTTGGGTTTCTTTTGAAAATATAACAGTATCTATAAAACTTGTCTCCTGGAAAAGTAAGGGGTGAGTGTCTATGTGCGTGTATCTGTGTGTCTGTGTTTGTGTTTGTGTCTGTGTCTATGTGTCTGTGTCTGTGTGTATGTTTGTGTATCTAAGTATGTGTGTATCTCTGTGTGTGTCTGTGTATGTGTCTGTGTGTCTGTGTATATATTTGTCTGTGTGCATTTGTGTGTGTTTCTCTGTGTCTGTGTGTGTTTTTCTGTGTGTCTATGTGTGTGTGTCTATGTCTGTCTGTGTGTGTGTGTGTGTGTGTGTGTTCACTCCATCAGGATTTGTTTCTATTTAGCTCAGGCTATCCTTGATTTGCTAACTAGCCCAAGATAACCTTGAGCTTATGATCCTCCAGCCTCAACCTCCTCAGTGCTTGGAATATAGGTCTGAGTCACCACCATGGATTTATGCCTTGCTGGAAAACAAACTTGGGCCTGGTACTATCTGCCCACCCTCACACACCATATTATTCAAATAAAACCTCTTGCAACTCCCCTCAACCAGAGACACTCCATGCAATAAAGGTTCCTGAGGTACATTTACAAGTCCACCCCTTCAATACTCTGACCTGGTTCTACTTCTTTAGACCTGGCCTTTGATCATCTGTCTCTGACCTTCGAACCTCCCAAGACCTAGCTATTGACAGATATTTCCTAGACATCTCACAATGACCCTGTATCTGATAACTTCCTTTGACCCTTGCACTCTCCCTTGTCTGTTAATTCATTCTGCCCTGGTTTTCCTAACACTCTTCCCCTGCATTTTGATCCCAGATTACAGCTCAATTTTGGGTCTTTTCTGCAATATGAATCTTTCTGTTTTATGAAAGCCACAGAATTATAAATTCTTGTGTATTGTTGTAAATGCCTCCAGTAAATTACACCACAATAAACTTTTTTTGCAAACCAATATGACAAAGTCCATGACATAGAAATATACCTCATCATCTTGTGTGAAAAGAGAGAAGATTAAAAAATTTAAGAAGTTTACTCATTCAGGTAGTTAAATATAGCAGACTCATCAAATTTCACAAATGGAGATCAGACAGCAATTCATAGTAAAAGCTCCCATGTAATCCTCAGATTCTTTAAGATAATTATTCCCAGAGCTCCTTGGAGAGAAACCCATCAAGTAAATATGGTGTCTTTATGCATCATTTTGTTATTTTTCAGTCTTCTATTAGATTTGTTGGTTGACTACTTCACACATGTATACAGCATATTCAGATTACTGTCAGTCTCCCCCATTCTTATGTCCCTCTCATCCTGCCCCCCCCCCGTGTTAGATATCATATTTTGAGCAAAGTGTGTTCTTCTCCATATCTCCCCATTCCTACTACCCTTTACCCCACCCTTTATGACCTGTCTCCCTCTTGGTCTCTTTTCCTTTTCTATGACCCATGTGTCCTTTGCTCTACTCCTTATCCTTTCCTATAACTGTCATTGCCCTCTTTTTGTCTTCCTTCTAGTTTTCTAGGCTTTATCCACACTTATATCTGTTTATATGTATGCATGTATCCCTGCCTGAGCAGTTACAATTCTTTGATGGCCACAAGCACAGAGACATCAAGGAATAAAGGAGAAAGACAATAAGCATGTCCTGATCATCTGTAGTGTCAAAATGTAACAGTTCATGATGAACCACTTGAAGCTAAAAGCTCAACGATACAAACTACTCCAGTTACATTATAATCTTATGTACTTGTTTATTTTGTTACCACCTTATAAATAGTTGTTTACCAGAGACCCAACTTTTTCTAATTTTCTAGTTCTTTTATATAGTCTTAGCTAATATACATTGCAATGCATACACCAAATATGAAAGAATTGGTGACAAGTCATTAGAAGTTACAATATGTGGCAAATGTAATCAACAGCAAATAGTTAACCAGAATTTGTAGATTGGCTCTATTTATCAGACAAAATGCATTGTCGTGCCATTAATTTCTTCTTTCTTATTCTTGAATAAGAAATAGAAGTCATATGAGTTATATTATTTTGTAATTTATTAATAATTATAGAAGTATAGGAAAGTAATATATTGTTAATAAAATAAATAGTAGGATTCACATACTTAGGTAAGTTTTTATTCAGTTACACAGTTACTTAAGGAAGGAATTAGTAACCTGATATTTGAATGTACATACATAGTAGAACTTATTCAGAATTGGATGGTAATGAATACTCATAATAACTAGTTTTTATAAAGTTTTAAGAAGACTGGTGATTCCAATTGTAAGGTCTATAAATGTATGTGTATGTGTGTGCATGCGCATGTGCGGGCACATGTGTCCTAATTCCTGTGATTGAGTGTAACATTATTAAATATTCAACATTGTAATTAATTATAAAGATAAGAAATGGCAGTAGATTAGAAGGTAAAACTACAGACAGACAAAATTTTCGAAAGCAATTGAAGACTTCTTACTAATTGAAAGAAAATAACTAAATGATTTTCTATAGAAAATAAAAAGCTTGAGCTAATCAAGACATAGAAAGGAGAAGATGCCGTCATTCAAAGCCAGTTCATGCAGCTGGGGAAACGTGAAAATTGGGAAGAGCAACTATGACCAGAGCGTGCAACAGACACTAACTATATGACAGCATTCTAGGGAAAGGCCAAGGTCATGGAGGCATAACACCAGAAGATGCACTTTACCATCTGGGAACAAGTCAGATCTTGTTAGAGAGACTCTACTCAGATTTCAAAAGATTGCCAAAGTCTTGGAAGGATAAACTGGAAGCATGAGCAATTGATGAGTGTTTTCATTAAAACCACAAGTAAATGTGATATGTTAAAGGCCAACAATGTGAGTCACCAGCCAGTCTATCTTCTCAGTTCATCAAGTTCAGCAGACGTGTACTTACCTGCTTTTCATTAGGCATCATGATGCTCTCAGATCTAAATGTACCCCTCCTCATATGCACGAAGCAAGAAGTACTTCCACACTACCCCTCTTTTACCCATTTTCCTCTCTTTCACTCCATTCTCTAAATGCTCATTAAAGGAGGTTTTGAAATGCAAGCTGATATAAGCACAGTCTGTTGCTTCTTAGAATGCAATGGACTCCACAATAGTTTTCCAGAGGATTCTCTCAAGACAGTTTACTCCAGCTTGTCATACTTCGTCGGAAGACATTTTGTCAGAACTTTCTTTTTTTTTTGAAGAGAAAGTAAGATTTTTTTTTAAATTTTATTTTCTAAGGTTTTTTTTTATTTACATTCCAAATCATTTCCCCTTTCCCGTTTCCTCCCTCCCCGAAAGTCCCATAAGCCCCCTTCCCTCCCTCTTTTCCCCATTCAACCCCCTCTCGTTTCTCTGTCCAGGCATTCCCCTACATCCAGTCTTTCCAGGACCAGGGGTCTCTCCTTCCTTCTTCTTAGAAATCTATTGATATGCGAATTGTGTCTAGGGTATTCCGAGATTCTGGGTTAATATCCCCTTATCAGTGACTGCATACCATGTGTGTTCTTTTGTGATTGGGTTACCTCACTAAGGATGATATTTTCAAGTTCTGACCATTTGCCTAGGAATTTCGTGAATTCATTGTTTTTAATTGCAGAGTAGTATTCCATTGTGTAAATATACCACATCTTCTGAATCCATTCCTCCGTTGAGGGACATCTGGGTTCTTTGTTAGAACTTTCTATTGCTATCTACCAGAAAAATAAACATCATAAACATATAAATGAGGGTTATTGTTATAGGTTTGATGTGAAATATTCTCCGTAGGTTCATGTTTTTAAACATGTCTTCCCCTTCTAGTAGCAATGTTTGAGAAGCTATGTGGAACCTTTTAGAAGTGGAGCCTTGCTGAAGGAAGTTGACCACTTCAGGTTATCCTAATTCCTACCTCCATGCTTCCTGTTATGGGGAGATGTAAGGAAATGGGCAGATCCAGCCACATATTCCTGCAAACATGGGGCCACCTGCTACCTTGACTTCTCCTCCAAATTCAACTCTTCCTCCCTAAATTACTTCTAGTCAGGCATATGGTCCAGAGATGAGAAACGTAATCAATACAGATGCCTAGCAGTGTTAAATAGCACTCTTAATCAAGGGACTTTCCTTCACTGAATCATGTATACTAACATGTAAAACTTGCAGCAGCCTTGAATATTGCTTCCTTGTGGAGGTGTTCAATGGCCTTGGATTTTTCCCAAGTTTAAAAATGGAAACCATAACATGCCCTGTGAGACTCTAAAGTGTGCTTTTATGGTCTCACCTCACAAACACCTCAAAATCCCTTTTTCTCCTATATATCAGAACGCACATCATTTCCTCTAGAAGGTCTATATTGAGTATGAGGATATAGCCATATGAATAATCTTTGTACCTAAGAGCATCCTGGCTTCTTATCCAGTGCCTCACTGGCAGAATGAAGACTCCAGGCAAGCTGACCTCTAACAAACTTGTTCAAACTTTCATGGTTCTCACCACATTGCTATACATACAGTTGACCATTGAAGGTGCATCTCTGATCTCATAGGGCACTATGTATATAAAATGGAGAACACATTGTCCCAGGCTTCACACAGAAAGAGTACCATGGGAAAATGAAGGTAGCAATGGTACTGTGCTTACTATAAAAACAAAGGGATGAAAATGATGACCAGAGGCACCAAAAAAAGCCTTCCTCACAGCTCTCAGTTTGAGCTAACTTGCCAAAATCTTGTTCTCGGACATCTATCTTCTAAACTTTGAGACAACACACTTCTGTAGTTTAAGTCAGCCAGCCATTTGGTAGTAATTGTTTACAGCCGCGATGGAAAACTCGTGTAATAGCTTTGAATTTTGTGTCTGTCATTTAACCAAAGTAGCTCATAAGATTTTTCCTGAGAATTCAACCTTGCTATAGGTTCCTTTATAAAGAGAGCAGGTTAAAAGTCCCATTTTAAATATTACCTATCGAATCATCTTGCCTGCTCTTCATCATAATCTCAGTCTACTTAGATGTTTAAATGTTATTGATAGTCAAACGTAAGAAATGAAAATGACTTCCTGCCAGCTTCTCTGAATTGCTCCCCACTACTTCTCTTGATCCTTAAGAGATGACCCTTAATTCTTAGATTAAAAGTATTCAAGAAAACGATTCATGATACATGGCCAAATATGGTCATAAACAGTAATGTCCCTGCTCAGGAGGCAGAGGCAGGTGGATCTCTGTGAGTTCAAGGCCAGTCTGGTCTACATAAAAATTTTCAGTCAAGCCAAGGGTATAAGGTGAGACCCTGTCTCAAACTATCAAAGAAAGAATAGGGAATTTAATAATTCTTGATTCAGCATACTTATACGTGATTGAGTTGGAATGCCACATTTATAATATATTAAGCAAGGACAAAGTTGGTACCTGGGAAATGAGACATAGTAAAGAATTATGTTGTCTGTGTACTGGTGTTATGCCATAAAAATATTATGATAAAATTTTATATGATCCAAGTTTCCTTGATTATTTTATTAAGCTTAAAATTCTGTTGAACTGGCATTCTTGTAATGGCTGCTATTTTGTATTTCATAAACTGAAATTGTCACGTTTGTGTCTGAATCTAGATAGTTATTTTAATGTCCAGGACTTTCTCCTACTACAACCTCATCCAATTATTGATTGAATAAAAAGGATCAGAATAATCCACTCATAGTCTGAACCCTGGAGATGTTTCAATGATTGGATGGATTTTTTTTTTGAGAGATTAATTGACTCATCATTATTTTAGCTGAAAACAATTAGCATGTTTGAAATCAGCATATTTTCATTTTATTACTATATCTTATTGGATTTTCCACATTCCTAGTATACCTTGGATTCAACAAATATCACCTAAATATACTCCTTACATATTATTTCTCGTTTGTATATAAAAACCAGAAAGACAATGACTAAGAAATATACCTGCCCACCCATGGAGGGGGCTAATATTTGGGATGTAAATACATAAAATAATTAATTTAAAGAAAGAAGGCTATCTTCCTTTGACTTTCTTCAACTGCCTTTTGACAATATGTTTCTTATGAAGGAAGAATTTTATGAATTAGTGTTTGAAAGAAAAACACTGGGTAACAATCAAAGGCACAAACAAACCTATGAGGTGTTGTAGAATATAAAGGAGTCTTTTTTGTTCAGGTTAGTATTCACAGTAATTTCATGAGGAAGAGGCAGAGAAACCTAATATCACTTTCATCTCTGCCCACATAATTACCTTAACTGTGCAGAAATCTGCCATGTTTATGGTCCTAACATCATCATTAAGCCAAAAATTGAACGTTCCATTCTACCCTGAAAATTTCCAATTAAAACCATTTGGAGGCATGCACTGAATTCCAGCACGGATTCTTTCCCATAAAGATCAAGGGTAGCAGAATGTCACACCAGAGAGAGGCCAGCTGTAAGCTCATTAGCAAGACTGATGATGAACTACAGTTCTTCAGTTCTTTCCTACCTGAGCATCTCCAGGTGGATGAAGCTGCATCCTGTGACACTGTATGGGAAATGGAAGAGGTCATCTCTCATTAAAGATAAGTTCATATTATGCTTCCAAACCAGATGATCTGAAGAACTGAACTTTGAAGTGGTGCCAGATCTGTAGAAACAGAGAAGTGCATTTAGCAATAACCTAATTTAGCATAATCTAAGCAATGGATGGGGACAAATTGGATGTTTGGGGTACAAACAAAAAATTGTAACAGGAATAGATAGTTGCAGAATATTGTTGTCACTTAAACTCTTAATAAGACTTCGATGCAATGCCACCAACTGATAAAATAATGGATTTTTACACAATTATTTTAGAAGCTATCACTGGAATTTCCAGGAAAATACCTCACTATGTTCTTTGGGGTAAAATATAACTTTCTGAAGATATGGTAGCAAGAATTAGAAGAACAAAAGAACAATTTATTCTTTTATAAATTGACGATAGTTGGAGAAAACATCAGGAGAAATAGGAAACTGTTTATTTGGAAACTGAGAGACAAGAGATGACATAACTCCCATCCTAAGAGCAGCCTCACCTAACACCAAGCTACTCAGTGTTCACATGGTTAAGCTCTGTTCTTTACTGTTTCCACAAGCCTTCAAAGAGATATCCTAGACTGCTTTATAAAAAATGTATATGTTTTCATACTGTGAATTTTGTTTGAATAAACTATTTTTGGTTTTCTTGGTTTTATTCTGGTGGAAAATCAAGCAAAAGAATGAGTTCAACATTTGCCTGAAATTTAGTATGGAGAAAATGAAATAGACACAGTCTCATAGAAAGTCTAATGGAAGCAAGAGTTAGAATCCTAACACTGCTCTAAAAGTAATTATCCCTACTAGCCTTTCTATCTGTCTGTCTATCTATCTATCTGTCTGTCTGTCTATCTATCTATCTATCTATCTATCTATCTATCTATCTACCTATCTATCTATCTATCTATCTTACACAAACACACAGACACACACACACACACATACACAAACACACACATGCACACACTATAAGGAAAATGTTCAGGATTGAACAATTTCCCAAAAGATAGAAAGTGATTTTTCTTGTGTATTTTATTATTTAAAATCATGAATGTGGGATTGTTATGTTGTTTGCAGGCACCCATGGAGGCCAAAGGAGCCAACAAATCTCCTAGAAGTAGATTTATATGCAGTTGTGTATCACTCAAAATGTATGCTGGGATTTGAACTTAGACCTACAAGTTCAGCAAGTGCCTTAAACACTACCACATGAAATGGAGTTGACTGCTTTGTTTTGTATTTACTCGTTTTATATTTGTGTGTGTGTGTTGTCTGCATATATACCTCTGTACCATGTGTGTGTCTGTTGTGGCCATCCATGAACCCCAAAAGACCACCAAGGAGCCTATTCCAATGCTATCGCACTAGGGCTTCCTTATTCAAGCTCAAGTTTGGGTTCACCTCTTACCCTGATGCAGTAGGACTAGAGGGTGAAGCTTGAACTCTCAGCAGGACAAGGTTTTATAGGAAATGGCGAGCAAGTGAGGGGGTTTCCAGCCTGCCAAACATGTAATTGAATGACTGTTGTAACATATGCAAGCCAACAGGTGAGTGCCCTGAAGCAAAACCATGAACAATCACACACCATCTGAAAGTACATCTAGAACAACCAGACTAATCTTGATTGGCTATTGCTAGGGAGCAACTTTGGGGTATGGGCCAGCTGACAAGCCATGTGGTTTTTCCTGGTACTTGAGGGCATACAACTTGGGTTCAACTGCAGGCCAAGTTCTCGAGCTCTTTTTTTTTCTTTTAAAAGGAAGCTTGTTTCCAAGATGGAGTAGGTTTGGCCCCTCCTAACTAATCAGTGGGGGTCAGAGAGAGTATAAAATGCCCTGGAAGTGAAACTACAAATGGTTGTGAACTACCATGTGGGTGCTGGAGATCAAACACAGTATCTCTTCTGAAAAAATAGTCAGTGCTCATAACCTCGAGTTATCTCTTCCACCCCATGAAAATGGAGTTTTAAGTACATTTTTTTCTCTGCATATTAAGAACGAAAGTGGACACCAAACATCCCGAGGTTGCCAGCACCTTTTTCATGCACTTACAACATCAACACATAGAAACAAGCTAAGATTTGCTTTCTATGTGTCTTTTGCCCAGCACCTGGTCTAGGAAATGTTCTGGCCTTCAAAATCTGTTGGTGATATGTCTCATCATTATAAGAGCTGAAATACATGGAATGGAGAGATAGCTCCAGGGGGAAATTACTTCCCTTGCAAGCATAAAGACATGAGTTTCATATACAGAACCCACATATAAACAGACAGGCATAGTACGTGTAATCTAAGACTGGGACGCAAAAAGACAGGCAGTTTCTTGGAGCTTTCTCATGGTCCACATTAGATGATTTAGCAAATTCCAGGCTAATGAGAAACACTATTTCAAAACAAGAGAGAGAAAAGAAAAAGGTAATGACAGTGGAGGTTACTTAGGTTGTTTTCTGGAGTTCAAGCACACCCATACATAACCCTATCCTCCTACTTTCTGCTTTAAGAAAGGTCAGAGGGCCGGGCAGTGGTGGCACATGCCTTTAATCCCAGCACTTGGGAGGCAGAGGCAGGCAGATTTCTGAGTTCTAGGCCAGCCTGGTCTACAGAGTGAGTTCCAGGACAGCCAGGGCTATACAGAGAAACCCTGTCTTGAAAAACCAAAAAATTAAAAATTAAAAAAAAAAAGAGGTCAGGAAGTGGGATGTCAGCACCCAAAGGCTGCAGAGGAGAGAACAGTCATTGTGAAGCAGAGGAGGGTTACTGGGAAGGTTCAGGCAACTGTCAATATGGGGTGTCTCTCATCTTAACTCTCACCTCCTCTTCCTTCCCTGGGGTCTGTGAAACTGTGCAGTCATAGGGTCAGATCTGCACATGTTAAGTAATGCTTGGCCTTGACCAGAATGAATAGTACAAAATGGCAGCAACCATTTGAGAGCTACTCTCTGTTGTCTGGGCTTTGTTGAGTATTGTGATATTTCTCTGGTAACTTTGCAGAAATCCAAGGCACAGGATCTGGTATGTCAGGGGAATAGAAATCCATCCGAAGTAGCTCACATTCACAGGTGGCATTTTCTACCGTGCTTTACCTGACTACTGCTACATAATTTGAATGAAGCCATCCCTCCAAACCCAGGATCCAGCAACAATGTACTTGCGACTTAACTTATTCTGCAAGCGTGTGAGCAATTCAGACCATAGGTCTTATTTTTCTACCTCACAAACCCTGTGTGACTTTTCAAAGTCTAGAACCTAAAGGAAAGATACAAATATATTTTATTATTGTCATGTCTAAATAAGAAAGAAAATAAGCAATTATATATTTTTTTTGATTTTTATCCTATTTATTTTTCTTTTTTTTTATTTTTTTTATTTTTTTTTAATTTACATTCCAAATCATTTCCCCTTTCCCGTTTCCTCCCTCCCCGAACGTCCCATAAGCCCCCTTCCCTCCCTCTTTTCTCCATTCAACCCCCTCTCATTACTCTGTCCTGGCGTTTCCCTACATCCAGTCTTTCCAGGACCAGGGGTCTCTCCTTCCATCTTCTTAGAAATCTATTGATATGCGGATTGTGTCTAGGGTATTCTGAGATTCTGGGTCAATATCCCCTTATCAGTGACTGCATACCATGTGTGTTCTTTTGTGATTGGGTTACCTTACTAAGGATAATATTTTCAAGATCTGACCATTTAGGAAATGCAATTATATTTTTAAAATACGTTTCCTATCTGGTTATTATGTTAGCAATGATATATTGTAGGAAAATAATTTTAAGGACTCTAGAAATGGCCCAGCAGTTCAGAGTCCATACTGCTCTTCCAGAATACCCAAGTTCAGTTCCCAGAACATATCTTAGGGAGCATACAACTGCCAATAACTCCAGCTCTTGAAAATCTGGTGCCTCTAGCTTCCCCAGAAATGGGCACTCACCACACAAAGACACACTCATACACATAATTTAAAATGATAAAAAAAGACAATAATGTTTATTACTAATAATATATTTGTATGTATAGTAGAAAGAATATAAATGTTTATATGATTTTTATTAATAGTAATAACCGAATCATAATTAACATAATATTTTTGAGACAAACCCTTGCTGTGTAGCTCAGCCAGATCTTGGACTCTTGATTGCCTACTGAGTGATTTTAGGCTAACATTGTAGGGATTTGATAAATATAAACATTGAAAGTTATTCACATTGCTACATCATTACCTACTCTCAAGTGCTTGCTACCTGATCAATTACTCTTCTAAGTGTCTATAATTACACATTGTTTTACATTTGGATCCTGTCTAGGTATGTAGTTTTTAATGTGTATGATAAAAATAGACTGTGATTATAGCTGTGCCATGGGAGCTTCTATTGGAAAGTTGCAATGTATATAACTGGATTATAGAGGAGAACCTGGTGTCCAGAAATACACTAGCATGAACCAAATTAAGGTGATGAAAATGGAAGGCTGCTGGATAAAGGGAAATTTTTGTAACATAGCATTTCTCAAAATCATTCTCTTCCGGCAGAGTTCTGAAGGTACTCAGGAGTAGCTATTTCCAGGTGGGGTCATCTGGGTTTTTCTATTTGCTTTTTTTTTTCTGAAACTTAGAGGCAACCATGAGTAAATGCAATTATTTATTTCTCTTAAATTTTCCCATTCTTCTATCTTCTCTCAGTTTTTCCAGAAGTTAGGGGAAGGAGCTAGAGAAAAAAATGAAATTTGTGATACTAATAGTCAAACCCACTTCTCTTTTGTTATTGTTTTCACCACTGCTCCTGCTTCTTATGGTTTCCTAGAACTGTTGCTACAAAACATTTGTAAGTTCTCAAATGTCTGATTGCATGCCCCTCGGGTTTGCCTTACTGGGCAAGCTCCCTAGGTTGTGGCCTGTCTACATTTTGTGTGGCATGCCATACGTTCAACAGTTAGCACTCCATCTGTTCTCAAGGGGTGCATCTGATCTTGTTTATTTGTAAATCTAGGTTCTTCCTTGAAAACAGAACAGTGCATTGACCCTGCAAGGGCACTTACTAAATATGTGATGCCTGAATGTGGCTCCAGTACCCCCAAAAGAAAACACTACCATTCATTTTCAATGAGATCTTTAGGGGAAAATTTAAAAAAAAAAAAAAAAGGAGGGCATTGGTATAAAATCAGACAAAGAATTGCACTGTGTCCCATCAAAGAAATGAATAGTTTTATTTGAAGTGTTTGGGGAGAGTCCAGAGATGAAGTGTTTCCTGTGGTTTATTGGGATGTCATTTGAGATTACTTTGAGCATCTTAAACTCCATTGCAGGTGGGGAGGAGGCAATCAATTCAGATTTGCAATTACCACTGTCTTCTTTCAGTCTGCTGACCCATTTAACCAAACTGAGCTGATGTGTCCCTGAAAGAGTAACACATACTCCCAGTTAGCCAATGCCTTTGCATGTAGACTGAGAGAGAATATCTGCTTGCTTCTGAAAGATGAGCCCAGAGAATAACGATGCAATCAATGAACTAAATCTGGGAGCAAGGACAAAAAAAGAAAATTGCCAGAACTCGTGTCTGCTTGTTCTTTACAAAATCATGAAGAAGAAGAAGAAAAATATTCCAGCAAACCAATCAACAAATTTCCTACTTCATTTATAGCTGACTATTTTTAGCAATTCCCCTTTCTACAGCACAGCATGAGTTAGAGTCATCATTTTCCTAGCTTCAACAAATAGACTGCATTTTAGAGGAATGCTTTTTACCAATCTAAAGTAACTATTCCTCTGAGTTAATTGCAAACTATATATAAACGCATAGATGGAATTTTCAAACTTTATCATACAAATGAGATTTGAAAATGAAACCAGGGAATTTGGCAAGCCTGGGGAATACAGCTATGTTTACAACACGAAGAATAGAAATCAGCCTCACACTTGCACACACCCCCCCCTCCATCTCTTGAGCATTTGGAGGTGTTTGTCTGTGTTCCAGAAAACAAAAGTATCAAATGTCTGATTCAATAGTCTTAATGATTTGTCTCACACAATTTGTTTCTTGCTGTGTATAAATAATTTTTATAAAACATTTAGATTTTCTTTTAAGAAACTGTTAACTCCAAAAGAAAACTTTGCAATGTGTTTGATTATATATTTTCTCTGAGCCATACTAGAGTAAACACTAAGCAAGAACAGTGACTAGAGGCTGTCTAACAATTAATAAGATGTTCATTTGCCTTTTGTTATGAAGAGCAAATAACTTACATCCTTGGGTAGAAAACCATAGTAACAGTGTATGGGAAAATATGCCTGGCATGCCCAGTCTCAGGACTCCAAACAGGAATGTTCTGTATTATAAATAAGTGGCATTTTAACAGGCTGTTATCCTGTTGTCCTGTCCTAGAAGTCTGGCAATAATTAAGACTCCCTAGGATCCATATCAACCTAAGATTTAACTGATAGGAAATAAAGACTCATTGTAAATCTTCTTTAGCATCACTGAAATACACGCCTTTCCCATTTCCCCTAAAACTCTCACATTCCTAAAGATTCTGTTGAATTCAGCAACTTGAATGTAAACCATGAACCAATTTCCCTGATGAATGCAGACATTAAAAAAAAAATAACCAGGAAAACTTCAATCAAATATTTTCAGATCTAATTAAAGCATACATTAAAGTTATAAAACATGACTGAGTTGGCTTTATCTCAGAGATGTAAGTTTAATTCAACATGCATAAATCAATATATGTAATACAGCACATAAATAGATTAGAGGGAAGAAGTCTCATCATCTTAATAGATATAGGAATGGACTTGCGCAAAGTTCACCCTTCATGATAAAAAGCCTTGAGAAATCTCAAAATAGAAGGAACATAACTCAAAACAAAAACTAAGTTTTCCATGACTACCTTACAGCCAATGTTATATGGCATTTAGAAAAAAACATGAAAGAATTTCCTTTAAAATCAGGAATGAGACAGGGTGTCCACCCTCACTCAGAATAGCACTCCAGGTCTTAGTTACAGAAATGAGACAAAAAAAAAGGAGGGGGGGTAAAACTATGAAAGGAAGATGCCACTTTACTTCAGAAGTCGCCACCAGAAAAATGCTCAGACCCATACAAAGGTCAGCAAAGTGGGAGAACACAGAATCAACACAAAGGAATGAGTAGTTTTAGTATCCAGCTGCTTTCTAAATAGCAGCTCTCATCCCTCACCTTAGAAGCTTCTTTCTTTAGTGAACAGAGGTTACTATAGAGAATCACAACTAACTGTAAGCAGAGAGGTTGAGTGTCCACAGAGTGTTCAGTCCTAAACAGGACAGACATTTTTATTATCCCTCTTCCCCATCCTCAAGGCTAATGTAACATTGCAGAAGTCAGGGACAAGGCGACAGAAAGATTGTAAGAGCCAGAGACTGGAGAGGTGTGTTATTTACATTTCTGTTGAATGATAAAACACCACAATGAAAGGCAACTTAAGGAAGAAAGAATTTATTTTGGCATATGGATCCACAGGGAGAGTCCATAATGTCAGGGGAGCCATGCAGCAGGTGACCATAGCTAGAAGCTGACAGATCACATCTTCAACTGCACATGGGGAAGAAATAAGGGATACATTACAGAAACGACTAATAGAATTTTATAAGGGATTAATTAGTTACTACAACATCCTCAAAGCATGTAGTATTGCAAGCATACCATCATGAAGCAATATCCATTCTGTTTTCAACATTTCTGGCAGATGTTGGTTGTCTCTTAACCTGTCCGCTGTTTTCAGCAAAGCATCTCAGCATGCATATATACTATGCACATATGCATTGTTCTCTGGTTCAGGGACATGGAAGAGTACATCCATAATTTAAGATTAAAGCCAAGCGTAAGTTGAGATTTTAAAAGCTTCGCTTGTCTAAGAGGGACTCTTGGCAGACTTTTACTGTTTCTTGGAAGGCAGGAGCATGTGAATCTGGTCAAGTTCAGGTACTCGCCAGTCTCAGTGGTTAAGAGAGCTTGCTGTACAACCATGAGGCCTGAAGTTCGAATTCCAGCACCTGTGTGACAAGCTTCTTGTTCCACAAGTTCCAATGGATCTTATTTTTGTCATCTGTAGAACATATTACATGATTTAATGGATCATGAGGAATAAGTGAATGAATGCACTTCAGTGTATATAAAATTGTATTCCTCTTGTTAGAGAGTAAACATGCCATGTTTAAGTTAATTAGATTCACCTCTTTTGGAAAGAGAGGTAATAAAATCTGAAGTTTTCTTACTTCGTGCAATGCAAAGTAATTTAACCATCTAGGTGAGCCAGATGTTGACAACTCACCTACGGCCTAGAGAATATCTTTAATATTTGTGCAGACTACATCTAGGTCAGAATCAGTATATAGTAGAGAAAGAGTCAAGACATTATGAACTAAAAAAAAAAGTGTTTACTCCAGTGTGGTCAAGATGGCCTACATATATCTTTAAATAATGCAATCCACCTTAATGTTTAGTAGTGCTTTGATTTGCTAGACTCTGAAGATTTAAAAAACTCTATGTATGCTTAAAATATCTCACTAGAAGAAAAGCCAATGGCATAATTTCCTTGGATGTCTCATCATGTATAATAATAAAAAATTCCATTTACATTCTATATTCACATAAAAAGTAGTTGATTTCCCTGTGGCTTTTTTGTATGTGTCAACATACTTTGTTCTCAATCATTCCTCTCTCATCAAAGAGATGCTGTGTAGAACAGAAAATAACTTAGATGTCATCCATCAGTTGTCATCTACCTTGGCTTATAAAAACAACAACAGGATTTCTCATTGGTCTAGAGATTGCTAAGAGAGCTAGGCTTGATGGTGAGTGCATCCCAGGTCTGTGCTTTCCTTGTGCTGGAATTAAAAGCATGCACTTCTATGTCTGGTTTGTGTACAATGGTTCTGATGTTCAAGCATAGCTACCCCTGATACTTCCTTATCACATGTATTTTGTTCCTTCTTCTGTCCCTCTGTCTTTAGATTGCCTACTTTCCTCTTGGGACCTACACACACACACACACACACACACACACACACATGCACACGCGTGCACACATACACACACACACATACACATTGGTGACTAGAGAACAGATACAGACACACAAATACACACAAACACTATAAATATATTTTTATATATCTGTCTATATACATGTATGTGTGTCTTCATATCAGTAAAAACATGAACTCTAGGAACCATTTTCAAAAAGTCATGAATGGAAACTATCCTTCAGTCTAAAGACAATTTTATTTTTTCTTTCTAGTATTCTTTTCTACCATGAATGCTAAAAGATACTTGAGAGCAAGATATTCTTTCTTTGATTTTAAGCCCTGCAGAAAACTAGTCTAACAGAAGTTCTTTAGGGCCCTACCCAGTATCCAGGTTTCTTCCTGAAGCCTCGTGCACAGAAAAAAAAAAATCACTGTACGAAGGATGGCTGCCTTGCCTCTACATAAAAATATAAACACACCAGTAGTTTTCTCAAAGGGCTTCTGGTTCTGAAAATGTCTGAAAGTAGAAACGTATATAAAACACAGCAAAAACAAAAAAGCATGTTTTCCTGTCAAGATCTGTGTGTACCACTTACTTTGCCTGGGACAGTTTTCAATTCAGTGCAACTTTTACTAAACATACCACAGCTGCACTTAGCCCAATATTAAGAGCCAACTTGTCTCATACTAGGCTAAATTTCTGTAATCATTTCATTAATGAAATGCATCTGGAACAAAGATTTGACTTATCAATGAAAGGAACCAACTTAAGAATTTAATGACAGGTCTTCCCACCACCATTGGCACCAGAGAACTGGGTGACTCCACAGCCTTCTGTGCACAACCCACCAGGACAGAGTGATCTCCCAGTAAAGCTTTCATTTCTGAGCACAGAGGTAAGATCTCCACCTTCTCTCTGGAGGGCAACAGCTAGGAGCACACAGGCCATACGATCAGTGGAGCAGCTGGGACAGAAGTCTTCAGGTTGCCATTTGCACCAGGGAGCCAAGCAGCTCCACAGCCTTCTGTGCACAGACCCTGACAGAAGAGAGTTGGTCTCCCAGGAGTACAGACACAGTCTTACAGGCCCACAGGAGGGACAAGCTCCATCCAGAGACAGCAATACCAACTAGCACCAGAGATAACCAGATGTCGAAAGGCAAGCACAAGAATTCTACCAACAGAAACCAAGACTACTTGGCAACATCAGAATGCAGTTCTCTCATCACAGCAAGTCCCAGATACCCCACACACCAGAAAAGCAAGAGTTGGATTTAAAATCGTATCTCATGATGCTGATAGAGAGCTTCAAGAAGGACTTAAATAACTCCCTTAAAGAAATACAGGAGAACATCAATCAACAAGTAAAAGCCCTTAAAGAGGAAACAGAAAAATTCCTTAAAGAATTACAGGAAAACACAAACAATCAAGTGAAGGAATTGAACAAAACCATTGAGGATCTAGAAGTTGAAGTAGAAACAATAAAGAAATCACAAAGTGAGACATCTTTAGAGATAGAAAACCTTGGAAAGAATTCAGGAGTCATAGATGCTTGCTTGCTTGATCTAGAGATAGAAGAAAAAAATCTCAGGTGCTAGAAAACATTGACTCAACAGTCAAAGAAAATGCAAAATGCATAAAGCTTGTAACCCAAAACATCCAGGAAATCCAGGACACAATGAGAAGACCAAACCTAAGGATTACAGGTATAGAAGAGAGCAAAGATATCCAACTTAAAGGGCAGTAAATATCTTCAACAAAATTATAGAAGAAAACTTCCCTAACCTAAAGAAAGATGCCCATGAACATACAAGAAGCCTTCAGAACTCCAAACAGACTGGACCAGAACAGAAATTCCTCCCATCACATAATAATCAAAACACCAAATCTACTAAACAAAGAAAAAATATTAAAATTGGTAAGGGAAAAGGGGCAAGTAACTTATAAAGGCAGACCTATCAGAATTACACCAGACTTCTCACCAGAGATGATGAAAGCTAGAAGATGCTAGGAAGATCTCATATAGACCCTAAGAGAAGACTAATGCCAGCCCAGACTACTATACCCAGCAAAACTCTCAATCACCATAGATGGAGAAACCAAGATATTCCATGACAAAGCCAAATTTATACAATATCTGTCCACAAACCCAGCCCTACAAAGGATAATAGGTGAAAAAAGCCAACACAAGGAGGGAAACTATAACCTAGAAAAAGCAAGAATGCAATCTTCTTCCAACAAACCAAAAAGGAGATAACCACACAAACATAAAAATAACAGGAAGCAAAAATCACTATTACTTAATATCTGTAAACATCAATAGACTCAATTCCCCAATAAAAAGACATAGACTAACAGAAATATTTTCATGTAAATCTTCAATTTTATCAGAAAATGTTTTTTTTAATTTTATTTTATTTTCTAAGTTTTTTTTTATTTACATTCAAAATTATTTCCCCTTTCCTGTTTCCTCCCTCCCCGAAGGCCCCATAAGCCCCCTTCCCTCACTCTTTTCCCCATTCAACCCCCTCTCGCTTCTCCGTCTTGGCATTCCCCTACATCCAGTCTTTCCAGGACCAGGGGTCTCTCCTTCCATCTTCTTGGAAATTATTGATATGCGAATTGTGTCTCGGGTATTCCGAGATTCTGGGTTAATATCCCCTTATCAGTGACTGCATACCATGTGTGTAATTTCTCTTTCAGTTAAATTAGTAACTTTTTTTATGGCTACCATTTTATCTGCATTATTTTTCTTGATAATCTTCAATTCTAACATGTTTTTCTATATATTTCTTCTATTTTATTAGAAATGTTTTCCATGTAAATCTCTGATTTTATCACAAAATGTTTTTAATTTCACCTTCAATTAATTTAGAAAGGATTTTTATATCTACCATTTTATCTGTGTAATTTTACATGAAATAGTCAATTTTAACATGTTTCTCTATATATTTCTTGGATTTTATCAGAAATATTTTCCATGTAAATCTTCAATTTTAACTGAATATGTTTATAATTCCACTTTCAATCAACTTAGAACTATTTTATGCCTACCATTTTATCTGTATAATTTCCATGATAATCTTCATTTTTAACATGTTTTTCTATATATTTCTTCAATTTTATCAGAAATATTTTCCATGTAAATTTTCAACTTTATCAGAAAATGTTTATAATTCCACTTTCAATCAACTTAGGAATAGTTTTATACCTACCATTATTATATCTATATGAAATTTTCGGCGATAATCTTCAATTTTAACATGTTTTTCTACATTTTCTACAATTTTATCAGAAATATTTTCCATGTAAATCTTCAATTCGATAATAAAATGTTTCTATTTCAGTTTTCAATTAATTTAGCAATGTTTTTATGTCTACCACTTCACTCTTTAATTTTCCATGAAAATTGTCAATTTTAATGTGTTTTTCTATATATCTCTTCTATTTCATCAGAAATATTTTCCACATAAATCTTCAATTTTATCATAAAATGTTTTTACTTCCTTTTTCAATAAAAGAACATGCTTTCAAAAAAAAGAATTTAATGACATGCATTTTAAAGATTTGGTTAATTCCTATTTAAGTTTATATAGCTCTTTCCGTCAACATAGACAAAGATCTCCCAGCTCCTTTACAAGATGTAGTGACAGTTTCCTCAAAAGATGTTTTTACTTTGTAGTCAAAGAAGCAGCTGTAGAATCATACTAAGAACCATTCATTATTTACTTCTTCCTCACAACATCAACTTTGAGGTAACCTGAGTATATCTGACTTTGTTCATCAGAAATACTGGGAGATCCATCTGTTTGCTTTTGCTACATAATGCTGTGTGGCTGTGGAACAGGCAACATATCTCTGTTGTCTCCTGAACTAATTTGTAGAAACAACTGGAGAAACTCACAGCCTGTTATTAGATTCACACATTTGTTTTTACATTTATTTATCCACTGGAAATCACATGCTTTGGTGCATAGGCCTTCCACCATATGAGCTCTGGGACTTAATTTAGGTCATAAAGCTTGGTGGCAAGAGTTGTAAACTATTGAACCATCTCACTTGTCCCTACGACTTTATTTTTTGTTTGTTTGTTTTGTTTTGTTTTGTTTTGCTTTGCTTTGCTTTGCTTTTTATTCTCTCATGTATTACATCCCAACCATGGTTTCCCCTCCCTCATCTCCTCCCATCTCTTCCCAGTCTCCTCCCCTCCATTCCTCCTCTGTTCTTCTGAAAACAACAGGAATTTCAGGAATATAAACCAAACATGGCATAAAAGTTCCAATAAGACCAGGCACATACTTCGTATCAAGACTATACAAAGTCACCCAGTAAGAGGAGAAGGGTCCCAGAAGCATGGAAAAGAGTCACCCTTAACTCAGAAAAAATAGAGAAGTGTTTCATTTGATTACAGTTACCAATAGGAATTTTTTTCAATGCATGTCAGAATTCTATCTACTGTGACGTTTTTTCTTTTCTTTTTTTTTTAATTTTCTAAGTTTTTTATTTACATTCCAAATCATTTCCCTCCCCGAAAGTCCCATAAGCCCCCCTTCCCTCCCTCTTTTCTCCATTCAACCCCCTCTCACTGGTCTGTCCTGGTGTTCCCCTACATCCAGTCTTTTCAGGACCAGGGGTCTCTCCTTCCATCTTCTTGGCAGCCTATTGATATGCGAATTGTGTCTAGGGTATTCCGAGATTCTGGGTTAACATCCCCTTATCAGTGACTGCATACCATGTGTGTTCTTTTGTGATTGGGTTACCTCAGTAAGGATGATATTTTCCAGTTCTGACCATTTGCCTAGGAATTTCGTGAATTCATTGTTTTTAATTGCAGAGTAGTATTCCATTGTGTAAATATACCACATCTTCTGAATCCATTCCTCCGTTGAGGGACATCTGGGTTCTTTCCAGCTTCTGGCTATTATAAATAAGGCTGCTATGAACATAGTGGAGCATGTGTCCTTATTGCATGCAGGGAAAGTCTCTGGGTATATGCCCAGGAGGGATATAGCAGGATCCTCCGTGAGTGTCATGCCCAGTTTTCTGAGGAACCGCCAGACTGCTTTCCAGAGTGGTTGTACCAGCTTGCAATCCCACCAGCAGTGGAGGAGTGTTCCTCTTTCTCCACATCCTCGCCAACAACTGCTGTCTCCTGTGACTTTTATACATTGTCTTAGTTAGGACTTTTATTGGTGTGGAGAGACACCATGATCACAACAACTCATATAAAGGAAAACATTTCATTGGAGCTGACATCGTTCAGAGGTTTAGTCCATTATCATCATAGAGAGAAGCACAGTAGCATTCAGCCAGACACAGTGGTGGAGAGGAACAGAAAAGTTATACATCTATATCAATAGGCAGCAGAAAGAGACAGTAAGCCACATGGGGATAGCTTGACCATCTGAAACCTCAATGTCCTTCCCTTAAGTGATACATTTGCTCCAAGTAAGCCACTCCTACTCCAACAAAGCCACACCTCCTAATAGTCCCACCTACAGGTCTATGGGGGCCTTTATTATTCAAACTACCACATACATCATCTGTTTTATAATTGTATTGAATATTATTTACGTTTTCTCAAAATCATGCTAGAATTTATTATATTTAAACTATAGTAGCATTTTATATTAAATATGATTATTCCTTAAGAAGAGTTTACTATAAATGACCTGGATCATTTTCAGTTAATTCTCCTTCCTTCCTCCTCATTCTCTTCCCTCCTTTCTTCTTTTCTCTGTTCTCTATTTCCTTTCTACTCTGTTTCAGACATGTGTCTAACACTACTGAGTGGACTGTATTTCTTCATTTTATTTAATGGAGCTATCGTAAATGTGTCAGTTTTACAAGTGAACAAGTATGCGTAGGAGTTGCATGAAGTGTGGCTCCAGCTTCACATTAAATTCTCCATTTTTAAAGTTTTATTTTATTCTTCCTGAAAACTAAATATGCTAAGGAATCATTTTTAAAAGACATCATATTCAAGTGAAGGAGGAATATTTTAACTTGGCATTTTTCACGTTCCTCAAATTTCCAAACTGTATAACCCTCTCATGGTGCAGAAATTTAGCATGAGCTCAGCTATGCTTGAGCTCAATGTTGCTTGCTCTAGACTGTCTGCAATGCTACCAGTTCAATAAAATAGATTGCCTAACCTTTGAGCATCATGCTATGAAAGAATAAACACAACAGGACTTTGGACAGCCTCTTACCTTAGTCTTTGACCATATACTAAACAATCAGCAGTATGCAGTCCTGAAATTGGATACTTCTACTCATTAAGAACTCTGCTAAGTGTCCAGCTAATGCATATTTCACTCTCTCACACAGAGTACTATCAAATGTCTTTATCTAATTTCTTGCTGAAATTTAAGTATTATCATGTTTATTACATTTTCAAGTTTTCCAGTCAAGAAAAACTATAGTTGGTAATTAGATATCTCTGGATCTTTGGTTAATTCTTTCTACTCTCTAGTGACTCACAGTTGCCTTAAAGAAAGCTATATGACACTTTATTATTGACTCTAGAATTTTTCCATAATGTATACTCATTGAAATGAATAAATTGAATATATATATGCACATACATATATACATTCATCAGGTACATTGAATTCAACATGCAATCTTTGGCTGTGTTTTTCAAGAGAGGACAATTATGTAGGTGGAAGGGAAAATGATTCACATTTTTCCACAGAATGCCACTGTTCCTTACACTCACCAATGAAGAACTTTTTACTATCACTCATCATCTCTGAGTTGACTTTGCAAGTGAATATTTATGTCTTAAGTCATTGACAGTGATGTGTTACAGTCAATGATGATAAAGACTACAAAAGTACTTTATTTAATCATCAGGATGTAGCTAGCAAACTTGGGAAAGTATGGTTCCTCCATTAATAATTTCTGGCCATATTATTAGTATGCTTAACACTACTTCCATTTTTAAAGAGTGAATGAAGTCAATATAATGAAAAATAAGGCTGCACATGATGTTACTCAGAAAATAAGTTGTCATTTTGAGCCCTGTAGTAGGTTTATTATTTTTAACCCTATTAAAAAGTGAATTGTTTCAGTGGAGCCTGCTGTTACTGATTCCAGTTCTCGGGAGGTTGAGGCAAAAAGATAAGGAGTTCAGGACCTCTTCAGCTACACAATGAGTTGGAGACCAGCTTGAGCTTCAAGAAACTGTCAAAAAAGCCGCTTTTTACTTCTTTTCTTTTCTTTTTTCTTTCTTTCTTTCGTTCTTTTTTTAACATCTAGAGCACAGTTGTTAAAACTTTCCTGTTACTTTTTCAAAATTTATATTTGGGGGACCAAAATGTGGACAAGGCTATTTTATTATTGAAGGCTTCCTGGGGTGAAGTTTCTCTCAGTTCTCTTAATGAGCATGAAATGAAGAATTTGACTTAGCTGAACCAGACTTCCACATACTACTGCACTGTAGCATCCTTACACTTCTGCCTCAGGGCATCAAGCCAAAAGAAGAAATGGCTTTTTCATTGGGTAAACTTTATAGCTCATGAGTGTAATACCAAGTTGGGAATTTTTGTTGTTGTTCTTGTACTATATGATAGCAAATACTCAGATGTTATGATGTAGGCACTGCAGTCCTCAACACAGGACAGCTAGAACAAACAAAAGACATTATAACTCACAAGCATTATTCCCTACCCATAAATTACCAGCAGCTATGGATGACAGTGGGGAACTGACCCCATCCATTTCCACATTGCCATTCAGTGCTCAGAAATTCTACCAGAAAGGAAGTAGGAAGTGATTTACAGTGTGTTGTAAGACACCACGCTTGCACAGTGCTGCGTGTGGAGCAGAGATCAATTCATGGCTTACAAATTTGTCACAGGACAGTGCATCTTGCAGGCTGCCACCTTCAAATTAGGTGTCATGATGGGAGAAAAAATATGGCAGTGTTTTGGGAAGAAAATACCACATTTTGATGAGGATCTGGAAATGCTGCAGGAGAGTGAGAGACTGGATAGCGGGACTCTCATTTGATCACAGCACACAGTCTAAGATGTAGGAGATAGAAGGGAGAGAGAAAATACGCAGAGGCACAGAAAACCTGACAACCAAATCAAAAGGAAGCCTGAGACTGTAGGTATACAAAACACAACTGACTATCAAGAAGGAAATGATCCTCATATCACTTGACTCTTGCCTCTACATAGTGCAGAGGAATTATTTGTGGCTTCACTGTTCAAGTAAACCCATGTAGATTACTCTAGACTCTGAATATGGATATGAGAACTGTAATGTTATGGAACTTGTATTTTTGTTAATTTGATGGTGAGACAAATCAGGATGAACAATTTCATTTCTTCCTTCATATAATGTGTAAATTATTATTTGACAGCTTAAGTTTAAAAAATCTATCTTGGACTAGTGAGCAGAACAAGTACATAGTGAATGGTCTTCTAATTAATATTTTTGTTATTCCACAGATTCGCTTGTGTATAACTTTACAGAAGGTTTGTGATTTGGCTTTCATTTATTCCTGTTGCTTACATCAATCCTCAAGATAGAGAGTGAAGTGGATAGGAACTTCATTTTCAGTTTCTCTAGGCATAGAAAGAGAACAAAGGGACTATGGTATAAATAATTAACTATAGACATTTTATTATTTTTTTAAACTGGGATACAAATAATGAGCATTTCCACACACATGTCAGTATTCTTTGTTCTCACACATCCTCTTTCTCCACTGTACTCCCGCATGCCCTTTGTGCCCTCCTGCTCATCCCCATGCTCCCAAGTAGTGTTCTCTTACTCTTCAATATCACCTGTATTCCATTGCTTGCCTTTCCCCTTTTTTCATCCCTCTTCTGTTCCTTTTGTTTTTTTCATTCCCTCTCACTCTCCCTTTCCTATAGGTTTTAATTTGACAGATGATAACTGCTTAGGCCACAGAATGAGTAAACATCTTAGATTTTTACACACATTCTTAAGTTTAGTGTGTGCAGATCTGGATTCTTCATTTTGTTTCCAAATCTGCTTCTAATCCACCTAAGTGGAAAATTACCTCCTACCCCAGCTGCTTATGCCACACATCTGTTCTCTTCTGCATTGCATCTGCACTAAGCTTCCCCAGGTTCTATCAACTATGAGTCGAAAACAACTACCTAGTGGGCTGGTTCCCTTTTCACTAGCACATTCCGATGTATGATCTGCACCTGTTTCCATTCCTGCAGCAACAGCCTCCCAACTGGACTCCCTATTCTCACTCTCCATCCTGGTGAGCTTGGGAAAAAATATAGTATATGTGTATGAATATGATGTGTATGTATATGTATGGCTATGTCTATGGCTATGTATATGTATATATGTGTATATATGTATACATGTACTGTTCTCGTTCCATGACACATGTGTTTCCAAGCTTCAAACAGCAGATCTTTAATGTGACACATGAGGCTCATTAGCTCCTGGCCCCTACCTCAGTCTTCCACTCCAACTCACAGAGCACCAGGCAGGGTCCACCCTTGCTATGGTCAGTATCTAACTTTGTTTTCTTTTCTCTTGTCTTCTACTGACCTGTGATCAGAGCCTCTTCTCCCATACTGTAATGCAGAGTAAGTTATCTTCTCTTGAATATCATATCTCATGAGGATTTGTTAATTCCCAGTCTTAAGGAGTACTCCCTGATATCTCATCTCATAGCACCCTACAGGTCATATAATACAAATTTATAATTACTAGATTTGGACTCATATATTGGAAATCAGTATTTCCCACTCAACTGGCAGTCATTAACTTAGGCATTTGTATTCAGTGATGCATATCCTGTGCATATCTTAGCAACATAGGATGTGCACCATCAGCCTTTGAAGTTATGTGGGTCAACATATAAGTGCAGACATTACTGGGCCTTCTCCTTTTTAAAGGACTGAAACTGAATATAATTGTGATTCGTGAAATCAGAAACACACATTGTGCTAATTTTTCTGAATTTGTTATAAATATTAACTCACATTAAGTGCACTTCTTGACATTTCTGAACATTCATACATTGTATAAGATAGTGCTGCCTCATTCTCAGCCCAGGCTGATCCAGGCTAGCCTTATGCTAGTGGCAACCCCTTGCCTGAGTGTCCCAGTGCTAGTACTACAGGAGTAAACAATGATTCCAAACTTCATGTATTGTGTTTTCAGTGCAAATAGCTTCCCGACTATCCTCATATCCCTTCTCTTCCCACTCCCATCTCTTCCCCTTCCATAGCATCAGCCTGTCTTCTATTTTTAACTTTCTGGTCATCTGCATTCATTTGCTGATATTATTTTTGCTTGTTTGTCTCTCCATATGAGAGAGAATGCATACTTTTTTTTCTATGACTGGCTTATTTTGTTTAAAATGAGGTTCTCTGGGTATATCCATTCTCTTACAACTGACAGACACCATTTTGTACTTTCTGGCTGAATAATTCTCCATTGTGGACATATAACACATCCTATTTTTCCTTTCAGCCATTTGATGGGGACCTACATTATTTCCATGTCTTGGCAATGTTGAGTATTGCTACAACATATGTGAGTATGTAGATACTTTTTGTGTGACAACTTTATTACCTTCAGTTATATAGCCAGGAGTGATACAGCTGGGCCATGTGAAAGAATGATTTCTAGGTTTTTAAATAATCTCCATACTAATTTCCATCGCAGATCTACTAGCTTATGTTCCTAATCACGGTGTATAATTCTTTATCTCCATATGCTTATCAACTTTTTTAATAATAGCTATTCTGACTAATGTGAAATGGAATGTCAATGTAGTTTTGATTTGCATTTCCTACTAGATAAATATTTTCATCCTTTTCTATGCATTTCCTTACCATGTGTATTTCTTTGAGAAATATCTGTTCAGAGTTTCAGCCAATATTTTTCCCAACTTATTTAACTCAATTCATTTTAAGCTAAACTATTGCCTGGGTGATAGCCTCATTCATTCTTAGCTCTAGTTAGTTTTCATTGTGTATATTGAAAGTTAATCTTCTCCCAGATGAATAGCTTTCAAAAATGTCTCCTATTCTATGGGCCATCTCCTCACTCCATTCATTACTGCCTTGGCTATGTCAACCTTTCTAATTCCATGTAATCCCATTTGTCAGTTTTGCTTTTACTTACTGAGCCATTGGAGACCTAGTCAGGGAGTCATTTGCCATTTTCTTAATGTTTTCTGTATCTTTTTCTTCTAACACTTACTGAGCACCACCCGGTCTTATATAAATTTTTTAAATCTAGTCTCAATTGAGATTTATTAGAGTATGAGGTTTTGCTCTAGTATCAATGTTCTGTCTTTGGAAATTCACTCTCCCATCACTTCTTGCTGACAAAGCTGCTATTCCTTACTTTGTGCTTTGAGAACTTCTGTCAATAATAGATAGCTATAGCTATGTGAGTTTATCTCTGAGTCATCTATACTAGCCCGGTATCTTACATACCAATTTTTATACCAGTGCTACAACATTTTTGTTTCTATAGCTCAAAAGTATATTTTGACATTTGGTTGGGCCTACAACATTGTTCATCTTCATCAGGGTTGTATGAACCATTCAGGGTCTTCTTAGGCTTCCACATGAATGTGAGGATTATATTTTGTAGTACTGTAAAAGAATACAGCTGGGATCCTGATGGAACTTGCTTTGACTGTATACTTCTCTTCAATAATATGGCCATTTTAACAATGTGAGTTTTCCCAGTCTGTGAAACAAAGGATTTATTTCTACTTGCTAGTGTTTTGTTTTTGTTTTACTTTGGTTTGGTTTGTTTGTTTGCTTGCTTGCTTGTTTGGTTGGTTGGTTGGTTGGTTGGTTTTTGTTTACGATTTTCATTGTAGAGCTCTTTCACATCCTTGGCTAAGTTCATCCCTAAGATTTTGTGAGCGATTGTTGTTGTGAATATTGCTTATTTGGTATGAGTCTGCTGGGAAGGAGAATGTTCTTCGGAGTTCTGACATGGTGCATTTGTTGGTGATGGATAGAAAAGCTGCTTGCTACATATGCTTCTGTTTTGCTAAACTTACTTGTCTAGTAAGTGCCTTTTGGTGGAGTCACTGGTGCCTTCTAAGGATGAAATTATGTCATCACCATACACCTCCCTCTGTTCTTAGATCTTGTGATATTTATTGTTTGCCACTGGAGACCACAGAATAGGAGAAAATGAGGATCGTTGACATCTGACAGCGCTCTCTGTCCCCAAGCCATGAGTGACAAATGAAAGTTTTAATCAAGCTGTCCAGTCTTCTTAGGATACTTTCTTTCGGAGATCCTGTCAGCTGCACAGAGTACCACCAGAAAGACAAGTTTTTCTCCCCCCCCCCCACTCCAACCCAGTATGAGGAAAATAATTTATACCATTTCTTTATACATCAAAGACCTCCTTTCATTTTGCTTTTGATAACATTTACCAAGCAGACAAAGTCTAAGCAGATTGCCTCAGAGAGAGTGATGAGCTGTGTACCATCCCTTCCTACTTTCTGCACTGTCCAAACCACCCATGCCTCTAGTCTTCTCATCAATTGAATGACAATAGTATCTACCATGTGGGACTGTGAGAAGATTAAATTGATAGATGTAAATGCCTAAGCAAGGTGAGTAGGACTCAGTAAACATAGAATCAATGTTAGTTTGTTTTTATTACTGTGACAGGTACCATCCAGGCACCTTATTTTTGACTGACTAATAAAACCTTCACCTGGAGCAACGAGGCACAAAAGAGGCCAGCTTTAAATCCTCCTTCCAATATATATGCCAGAAAATAAGACTTGTTTATCTTTTCCACTATATCTCCAACGCCTAAAATGATTGTGAGCCTACAGCAGAGACTCCATAAATACTTGGTGAAGTGCTCATTAAAAAATCACTGCCTAGTTCCAAATGTACTGGAGGGAAACAGAAAGTCACCTGGGCCCAAACCTAAAGTCAGGCACTACAGAGGCAGTGTTGGCACAGGCAGCACAGGGAGCCCTAAGACGCTGAGTGGTCCAAAGATTTAGAGCCAGTGCAGCAAAGTCATCTGGCTCCCTGCGGGTCAGGCTTGTCACCATGGGGAGAGCAAGGACAGGCGGGAGGATCAGTTCGCAAACCTGGAACTGAGCTAATTCGAAGCAAATCCCTGAGATCCTGAAATTGCCAAGGCTACCTAAAGCGGACAGCACTGGCATGTCCAGTGAAGAGCAAGTGGCAGCAGGGCTGTTTAATGACGAGTGCAAAATAAGGGGTACCTTGCGGGGTGACTGTGAGGATGAATGAAGTCTGCCCATGGTGCTCCCCGCTCTAAAAGAGACTTTGGAAACACGAGCCGCATAATGAGTGGTGTTTGGGCCACTGGGCTAGTGGAGCAAGCTGCTGTATTAACAACTAAAAGCCTCAGTACCTTGAATGCGACTGCCTGCCTGAGGTCTACTAGGTGCTCAGTAATTACTTGTTTAATTACTAAGTGGGAGGAAAGTAGAGTTGGAGACAGCAAACAATGTGCCTGCTGGCTCCCGGGGGAAAATTCAACATGAAAGTCAACAGAGGGTAAATGAGAATATCCCAGGACAGGAAAGGCTGAAGTGAAAGCAGAGCAGAGACAGCAGCAGCTGAAATGGGAAAAGAGAAGCCAAGGCAGGTGCCAGAAGGTAGCAGGTCTGCATGCCATGCATGGTGTTTGTTGCTAAACGTGTATTTTTCTCCATCCAATTAATTTGCTAATCCCACTGAGGAAACAGAACCTTGTTAAGCAGCTAGCCAGGGAGTTTGAACACACCTAATTATGTAACTCAGCTCCTCATCAGTTTGTCTTACTCTGATTTAACATCACTGAGTACCAAACTCCCTTCTAAGTATCCCTATTTGTTCTTACCAGGAGCAGGTGGCAAGCCTGAATACTGATGCTACAATCTTCCTTAGAGAGGTGCTCTAATGACTTTTTCAAAGAACATACAAACACACACACACACACACACACACATGCACAGGCAGATTTGTTCATATCGAACAAATTGCCATCATTCTGAATTTTAAAATGTTTGAACTATTTCCATATAGCTTGAATTTTTCAAATGGGAAGATAATAATGATTTATAAAACTAAAAATTATTGAAACTTCATAAGTAAAAAACATTGACATATGCTGATTTTAAAAGATTTTCTATATTCAATTATAGATATCTCTAACTCTTTTCCCAGAAACAAATATGAAGGATTTCCATAAATGGAAATTTATCAGACTTGATTTTTACAATGTGAAAAATACTTACATATTTTGCTTTTTGTTTTTGGTTGAAATGCACTTGTTTTATTACCTTTTATTTAATGGAGGAGAAAGTGAAAAATATAAATGGACAAGCCTACCTTGCTATTACCAGTTTTTCAAATCACCACTCCCATCCTCTTGCCCCATCTGCCAAAGTGGTTTTGTATACATTTTGGTGTTATTAATGAATATTTGAGTTAATGGATGTGAATTATCTTCCCACAAAATTAGGTCCCCTGAAAAGGACTAAGGTCCTATGAGTTATTCTGAAAGGTTATTTACAAATAAAATAATGTTCTTTAATCCCTCCCCCCAAAAATAATAGTACCAACTCTTAAGTAAATTCAAAGCATTATTACAAATAGAGGAATTAAGCCTATAATCAATATTATAAATGATTAGAAATACATAACAAATTTTATTCGTTTTAATTACAAATGCATTAACCATATATGGAAATGTAGGCTCCAAGTATGTATATGTGTGCATGCATGTATGTATATGTATGTGTGTTTGTATGTACATGCACACACACATACACACATTCACAAACATATGTATACACATATACACACACACATATCATACTACATTCTGAATCTCTTTTTTTTTAAGATTCATTTTGTTATTTACATGCGTGTATATGAATGTGCTTGCATGTACATACATCCACATAGGTGAGTATGGAGGACAGAAGAGGACATCAGATCTCCCGAAACTGAAATTGCAGACGCTTGTGAGCAATCAGGAGGTTGTAATTTGCACTCTGGTCTTCTGAAATAGCGGCAAGTGCTTTTACTCACTGAGCCATCTCTCCAGCTCCTGAATGTCTCTTTATTCTAGTATCTTGACCATCTTTCCTCATGGGTAGAGCTTAAAATGAAGGCTTTTAGTGTGGTGGTGAAGAAGATCAACTATAAGGTTGCCTCCTTCCCCAAGAAGGCATATTTGAAGTGGCCACACTACCAGGTAAAAACACCTGCCTGTAAACAAGTTTCCATGAGAGCTGTCCCCTTCATGAGGATCCCTGGGACATTTACCATAATTGCAAAAAACAAAGGACTTTGTGAGCATGCCTTGCAGTGAGTTGCCTACAATGCCTGAAGTCTCCGGAATGTGTGTAACTAGAATTAAATATCAGTATGATTCAGGAGAGCACTTGGTGTGACCTAAAGCAGACACTGGGTTTGTGTTTTGAAGTTCAAGTTTGAAACTCTGCTTGAACAATAAACTGAGTTAACAACCATCACAATAGCATGCACTTGCAATCCCAGCACTTGGGGTTCTGAGGCAGGAGGATCACAAATTCTCAGGTCAACCTTGGCTACATAGTGAGCCCTTTCTCACGAAACAAAACAACGTAAAGCAAGCAAAAAGACTGCCCTGGGTATATCACCTACTTCCATTTATTTGACCCACATGTTGAGGATATGACAAAGAAATCCATGCAGAAACTCCAATACTAATACCAATAATATTTTGATAATATTATTATCAAATAATAATATATATAATAATACTATAATATTATAATATATAATATTATAAATAATATATATAATACCAATAATATTTTGAAAGTTTTATTTGTAAATATGAATTGTATGTTTGCATGCAACACAGGGTGAAAGATAGTCTAGAGATACAGCAAGCACTAACTAAATGCCCTTTCTTGAAAGTTTGATATTAGTGAAATTTGTCTAATTTTTAATATATATTATTGATTCCTTTTCTTAGGAAATACACATTATATGTATAACTTAGAACTTATAATTTTGTATTAATTTTCATATTAAAACATATTTTCTTTAGATGAAAATATTGCCAAAATTTTTTTGAAGTAGGTGTCACTGTCCTGTAGATCAGGCTGGCATTGAACTAACAGAAATAGTACCTGCCTCTGTTTTCTAGTGCTGGGACTAAAGGTGTGTGATCCAATGATTGGCTGTAACTTAATTTTCTTAACAATCTATTTCTTCACTAGATTCCTTTTGGACCTTCTTTAAGTACAGAAAATTCAAAGAACTGAAAGCTATGAAACTTGAATTCTAAAATAGAAACATTTATTCATTCTAATCAGGTTTTTTTTCAAATGTTTCAAGCTATTTGTTGCCTTTACATTTAAATTAATTCAGTCCTCCATGATAATAATAAATACATGGAACAACTGTATTTGAATCTATCTAGGCCTGTGGTTAAAAGAATGATTCACTTTAAAAATATGCACCTACATTTCCTAACATATCTTTTAACTTGAAACAAATAAATTTGCATTCATTTGCAAAACACCTGACACAAGGCTTGGGGCCCTTTGCATATACGATTTCTGATTGGCAACATGTATTATCTTTCTGGCATAAACTAAAATTGCAATTCTGTACCTATGATTACAAGTTTAGTTTCCTTTAAAGAGGAGCCACTTGAAGAGAAATCTGAATGCAGATCCCATCTGGAGTTTAACTTACTTTCCTGATCATTTACATATGTTCTGCATAACCCTCTGATTTCTTGCCTACTTGCTTTATCAGATCTTTCAATACATTTCACTTACATGTGGGTCTATTTGTGGATATCGATGTGTTTAACCTCTCCAGAAAATAAAATATTTGTTTAACACAACAAATCAGGTAAATGAAGGTTGATTATCTTTTTTTAATTTAACATTTTTGTGGAAATAATTGAACTACGATGCCTTTTAACTCTGTTCCGAAAATCATGCTTTAACTCTTTTTTAGGTTTGAGTATGTGACATGAGCAAAGTGTACGAGTTTATAGTGTATGAATGTGTGTGTGGGTGCACAGACCTTTGCACAATCAAGGAGGTATCCTCATCTAACAAGCTTCAACTTGTTCCTTTGATGCACTGTCGCTTCAAGAACTTAGAGCTTGGCTTTTCTGATTAACCTGGCCTCCAACAAGGCCACCACAAACTTCCAGTCTCCATGTCCACAGTGCTGACCCTACCACCAGCATATCATTTGGATGCTGGGATCTACACTCAGGTCTTCATGCTTATCTAGAAAGTGCTCATGAATAAGCATCTCTCCAGCCACTATAATTGACTCAAGCAATTAATATTTAGTCAAATTACATTTTGGGTTCTGGATGTTAGTCGGTAAATCAACTGAGCAGTATTTTTGTAGGTTCTTCCATTTGTGTGGTAGCAATAGTGTTTACTCTTGCTGTTGGATGAAGGTTTGTTTCCATTTGAAACAGGTAATTAGAAAATGCTTTCACGAAAAATTAGAAGTGACTCACTTGGACCAAAACTGTAATGAAAAGAAAGATCAAAGCTTTGTCTTCATTTTATTCTTGTCTCCTTGATAGTGAATTCTCTGTTTAACCCTGAAGGTTGATATGTTTATCACTCAAGGAGTAGCCTGATTCCTAACACTGCTGCCTTTAAGGCTGAAGAACAGAAGTGATTACCCACTGAAAGTCTCTTTGTCCCTTCAAAGAAAAAGATCTTTGTTAGCCCAGGTAACAGTCCAACTAAAATAATAATCAATCAGATGAGCACATGATCAGAACTATTGAATTATGCAGACATTTGCCTCATTTATATCTGAAATATTTTCCTCTTTATTTTTCCTTATAATGGGTTACATAAAGCCTTTCTTTCCCCTGCAAGTTTGCTGTTATATTACAGATGCTGCCCTGGTGCAGAGGATTATCAATACTTCGTATCCTATATACTTCCTTCCCCAAATTGCTAAACTTCTAGCTTGAGGCAACCACAAGTGAGGGTGAGACAACAGGAATAATTTTTCCTCAATCACTACCTTATCACTATTTAGCATTTTCATTAATCTGCTAAACTCAGACACATTTTCCTTCTAAATTCTGAGACTACATCCCTACATAAACTGAGAGATAACCCACATCTG
This sequence comes from Tokudaia tokunoshimensis, assembly GCA_036184795.1. NCBI lineage: Eukaryota > Metazoa > Chordata > Mammalia > Rodentia > Muridae > Tokudaia > Tokudaia tokunoshimensis. Next base: position 28,081,325 of record BTHU01000019.1, on the reverse strand, counting down.
CAGTCTCTAAAAATAAGGAATTTCCTTTGTCCCTCAGATTCTGTTGAATCTCCTATTCCAGCTTCCACTGTTTGAGTGGCAGGCAGTGCTAAAGGCTATTTGACCTGAAATCTTCTTTCAGTGTATTCTCTACTAAACCTGGAAAGAATCTTTATTATTTAAAACAGCTGTCCTCTACTTTGGGCAAGTTCTCCCCACTGCCCTCCCCTCTATCACCCTACCTCGAATTAACTCCCTTTGTTCTCCTAGACAAGTTCACTTCTACTTTCATGTCAACTATATGTATATAATTTGTGTGTATGCATAAATCCTAGGACACATGAAGGAACGAAAGCACTGACATTTGTGAGACTGACTTCGTTTACTCACTGTGATTGTCTCCAGTTGTCTCTACTTTTCTGCAAAGAACACAGCTTCATTCTTCATGTCTGAAATAATTCCTTTATGAATAAAAACCACATTTTCTTTATGCATTCTTCTTTTGATGGGCATCTATCCCAGCTTTGTAATATAGTGCTTGTGAAAATTTCTACAACAAACATGAATACGGTATTTTGGAATCTTTTAGGTAGCTACCCAAGTGTGCAGCTTTGCCATATAGTGCTACTATTTTTTTTTTCAGAAAACTCAGTGTTTTCTTTAACAGGCTGGACTAGCTTACTGTCTGTCTCTTAATTGTAGTTTGGGGGATTGGTGGTAGAGACTGGCCTGTTAGAGCCACAGCTAGCTGTCATCCAACACACTCCAGCTACAATTTGTCACCTCAAATGAGGCATATATATGCCTTGGACTGACTTCTCATTATTTTTTTTTTGAAATCCTCTAAAAATGAATAAAATTAAAAACAAAGATTTCTTCTTTATTACAGTAATGTTTTTGTATTTTCCCAATTAAAAAAAATACTTAGTACTAAGTAACTATGATAGATAAACACACTGTATTATATTATATATTTACAGCAAAGACTACAAATTGAGGTGAGCAGAGAAAGGAAGGAGACTCTCACCATTATATAACATTCAGTACCTAATTGACTGATAATAAGTTTCAGGTGTCGCCAGGCGTCAGCTGAATAAGTGAATGAACTACGTGACTCTTTTATTAAGTTTTATTTTAAATGAATTTGTTAATGAGGAAATATCCAGATTTCCAAAAAGAGTCATTCAAAAACTCAACTGTCAGATTCGATTTAATCATTTTATATTGATCTTTAAGCTACTATTTTATATAATGAAATATTAATTTGATATATGACAGGCTAAGTCAAATATTTACATAGTTGACAATATTGAGTGATACAACATTATACCTTTCAATAAAACTTAAAGCATTTGAATAGTTAATATAAACTAGAAAAGGTTGTGACCTAAAATTTTTAGTAATATAGAATTAATTTATGTTTGTAAGAATTGTAAAAGTGTGTAGATTTTTTTTCTATATCCATTTGAGGAACTATAAACTCTCATTTTCTTTGTCTACTATTTTGGCCATAGATTGATATTTTATGGTTGTTGTTATGCTATGTTTTATTGTATTAGAGATAGCTAGAAGAGACTAGAATTCTCCAATGATTCTTCACTTCCAAAGTGTAGTAAAATATGCCCATTATTTACAATACTTTCACACTGCCCCAGGCAGATTGATCTGTTTCCCTTTTTCCCAGGGACATCTAGTGCATTCACAAATATAGACATCAATATCTGTCTTCTTTGACTTGGGTTTTCACCAGGGAATCCTACCTTAGAACCTAGAAGGACATGCCCTGAACTTGAGAAGCCATACAAAATAACAAAAGTAAATGAAATTGTAAATCTAGAAGGTCATTCCAAATAAGTTTTGTATTTCCCTTGTGATTATGTGTCGCAAATAAGTCTCCATTATACTGTTGTAATTCCCCTAGCCTTGAGTAAAGGGAAAAGGAAATTGAACTCTTCTCTCTACAAACCTGAAACTCTAACATGAAGCCTGTGGTAAGTCTATACATGTTTCACTTAGCCATAGAAGGCACACAAGAACTTGTTAACTTCATTTAACCCCTAATATCTAAGTATTATCAGGGTCTTTATTCAATCTTATGGAAGTCATGATAGTTATGAATGAATATAAATGTAAAGGAATAATAAATTATATAAATCAACATAGTTAAAGTCTTTCTGGAAGAGTTTAATAATTACATAGATTTCAGATTTTTTACATTGACATTGTAACACATTAAGTAATTCTTTCATACAATAATTTATAAATCACGTCATTTAAAAAATAATATTGTGTGTATTTATTCATTAATTAAAGAATATGCATTCTGTATCAATGCCACTAAAACACCAAGTTCTTTACAACATCCTAAGCAATAGAATATATAGCTGGTTTTTAATATATATGCTTTAGCATAATTTTTCAAAAATGCTTTTATAGTATAGAAATAAAGAAAAGTGGAATTTTTGATATTTTCTTGTTATGTATTGAGTTTTGCTCTCTAACAGCTTCCCATGTGAGTGTAATGAGTTTTAGTTATTTCATCTCCCCATAGTCTTCCCTCACATCTCCTTCCCTGTCCCTATTGGGAACAGGTAAAAGAAACTTATTCTAAATACTACCATTTCATTTTCAGAATGCATTTAATCATAGGGTAAAGCTACAGTCAAGGTCCCTGGATCTAAGGGAGCTAGGGACTTCCCTATAGCTGAACAGCTTCTGTTGTAAAACAGCTCTCTGAGTCTAGACATCTCAGTGACAACTTGTAGAGACAGTTGTCCAAGTCCAGCCATCTCAAAGACACCTTCTCCATCTTGCTGGCAGGGTCAGACAAGACAGTGTTCCCAGAACTAGGAAGGAACACCTATCCCACTTCTCCAAATATTCTTTTTTAATTTTTTATTAATCATTTTATTTGTTTGCATTTCAAATGATATCCCTCTTCCTGGTTACCCTTTCACAAATCCCCCATCCCATCCCCCCACACGCCCCTCCCCTTTGTCTCTATGAGAGTGCTCCTCCACCCATTCACCCACTCATGCCTCACGCCTCTAGCATCCCCCTATGCTGGGGCATCAAGCCTTTCTCCCCTCCCATTGATGTCAGATAAGGCCATCTTCAGCTACATATGTATCTGGAGCCATGGGTCCCTCCATATATACTCTTTTGTTGGTGGTTTAGTCTCTGGGAACTCTGGGTGGTCTAGTTAGTTGATATTGTTCTTCCTATGGGGTTGTAATCCCCTTCAGTAACTTCAGTACTTCCCCTAGCTCTTCCTCTGGGGTCCCAGGACTCAGACTGATGGTTGGCTGTAAGTATCTCCACCTGTTTTGGTCAGGTGCTAGTAGAACCTCTCAGGGAACAGCCATATCAGGCCCCTATTAGCAAGCACTTCTTGGCATCAGCAAGAGTGGGCGGTTGGTGTCTGCAGATGGAATGGATCCCTAGGTGGGGTGGGCTCTAGATAGCATATTCTTTAGTCTCTGTTCCATTTTTTTGTCCCTGTCTTTATTTGGACAGGAACATTTGGGTGGTGTATGCCTTTATTTTTTTTTTAAATTTTATTTTCTAAGTTTTTTTTTGTTTACATTCCAAATCATTTCCCCTTTCCCGTTTCCTCCCTCCCCGAAAGTCCCATAAGCCCCCTTTCCTCCCTCTTTTCCCCATTCAACCCCCTCTCGTTTCTCTGTCCTGGCGTTCCCCTACATCCAGTCTTTCCAGGACCAGGGGTCGCTCCTTCCATCTTCTTAGAAATCTATTGATATGCGAAATGTGTCTACGGTATTCCGAGATTCTGGGTTAATATCCCCTTATCAGTGACTGCATACCATGTGTGTTCTTTTGTGATTGGGTTACCTCACTAAGGATGATATTTTCAAGTTCTGACTGACAGAGGGCTAATATCCAATATATACAAAGAATTCAAGAAGTTAAACTCCAGAGAGGCAAGTAACCCTATTAAAAAATGAGGTACAGAGCTAAACAAAGAGTTCTCACCTGAAGAATATCTAATGGCTGAGAAGCACCTAAAGAGATGTTCATCATCCTTAGTCATTAGGGAAATGCAAATCAAAACAACCCTGAGATTCCATCTCACACCAGTCAGAATGGCTAAGATCAAAAACACAAGAGACAGCAGTTGTTGGCGAGGATGTGGAGAAAGAGGAACACTCCTCCACTGCTGGTGGGATTGCAAGCTGGTACAACCACTCTGGAAAGCAGTCTGGCGGTTCCTCAGAAAACTGGGCATGATACTCCCGGAGGATCCGGCTATACCACTCCTGGGCATATACCCAGAGGTTTTACCTGCATGCAATAAGGACACATGCTCCACCATGTTCATAGCAGCCTTATTTATAATAGCCAGAAGCTGGAAAGAACCCAGATGTCCCTCAATGGAGGAATGGATTTAGAAGATGTGGTATATTTACACAATGGAATACTACTCTGCAATTAAAAACAATGAATTCATGAAATTCCTAGGCAAATGGTCAGAACTTGAAAATATCATCCTTGGTGTATGCCTTTAATCCCAGCACTTGGGAGGCAGAGGCAGGCGGATTTCTGAGTTCAAGGCCAGCCTAGTCTACAGAGTGAGTTCAATGACAGCCAGGGCTATACAGAGAAACCCTGTCTAGAAAAAAAAATTAAGGTGTGTGGGTAACCTCATCCCTCAACCGGGGGGTGTGCCTATCTACTGGAGGTGGTCTACACAGGTTTTATCTTCCTTTTTTGGGTATTTTGGCTGAATTTATCAAAATATTTTCTTAACAGTCTGTTAACTACACTGGTGACTTGTGCCTGCCTTGTTAAAGTAAAAATATATAAACAGCTATGTTTATACTTAGTGTATAATTTGTACTTTACAATTGAAACACAAACACAATTCAAATAAATAAAAATACATTTCTACTATAAAAAAGAAGATAGAATTTATGGTTCCCAAACCAAAGTACATAAGTTGTCAAAAATATATAGCCACTTGCCTGTCATGCCATAACTATGTGCAGCTGACCTGTGCCTTTGCTCTTTCTCACTCTGAGCTCTGGGCCTAATGTGTAGGAGGATGAATTAAGGTCCTTGAAGACCTTGGAAGTGATCCAGTCTCTAATGGGTACTCTTCCTTGCTTAACCTATAATGTCAAAATACAGTTGGATACACTGCATCTCTCCCAAGCTCCCACCTTGCTTTGTATTCTCATCCTTTAAAAGTGTTGTATACTTTCTCTTTGAAGATGTGGTTCAGATCCCAAACTGGCTGCCTCCAAGAGTACTGAGAAAATAAATATTTCATTTTTAAGCTTCCATAACTGAATTGAGTTTTCTTGGTTTCTGCTCCAATACAATGTCTCATTTAAATTCTTCTTCTCTACAGGGTTTGCTACTACTTTCATGTCTCCTGTGCTTGTGTTTGTGTGTGTGTGTGTGTGTGTTAGTGAGTCTAATTAAAGTTGTTTTCTTTTTTTATGTACATTTTTCAGACAATATATTTTCATTAAATTTTTCCCATGCTCCAACTTTCATGAACGTAGATGGATATTATTGGCAGTAACATGGACAACCTGTCAGTGGCTACACCATAAGAAAGTAGTACCTCTTCTCCTAGTCACCATTAAATATCAGTAGCTTTCAAAGAGGAAGATGTGTTATGTAGCAGAATTGAAACATTCCATAGTTTATGGAAAATCGTTAAGCAGGAAAGTAAACTCAAAATACCTAGAGGAAGTACCTGATACTGACCAGAATCACTAGGCGTCTTAGGGTTTCTATTCCTGAACAAACATCATGATCAAGAAGCAGGTTGGGGAGGAAAGGGTTTATTCAGCTTACACTTTCAACATTGCTGTTCATCAGTAAAGGATATCAGGACTAGAACTCAAGCAGGTCAGGAAGCAGGCGCTGATGTAGAGGCCATGGAGGGATGTTATTTACTGGCTTGCTTCCCCTGGCTTGCTCAGCTTACTTTGTTATAGAACCCAAGACTACCAGCCAATAGATGTTACCACCCACAAGGAGCCCTCCTCCCTTGATCACTAATTGAGAAAATTCCTTACAGCTGGATCTCATGGAGGCATTTCCTCACCTGAAGCTCCTTTCTCTGTGATAACTCCAGATTGTGTCAAGTTGACACAAAACCAGCCAATACACCAGCCCCCTTCCCTTCCAATGCAAACAAGTCAAGCTACTGAAAATCACTCTCAGAGGAGTTAATCTGGAAAGAAGACTCTTAGCTGAGCCATGCTGCAAGAAAGATTATTGAGATCAAACCTCCTTCCTGGAAGAAGCAGAAACCAGCTGAGCTGCCTGGGAGAATTTTAGTCCTACTGAGTCACTTAGAAAGGACACTCTCCAAACTGTTGAGCTGAATGTGGGCTGTGCTGTTTGTTTGCTTCCAGATTCCAGGTTTTGTGAGCTATTACCCATGCTGGGTGGGCTTTGGTGATGCACTTGTCCTTGAGTCATTTCTGTTCCTATAAGTAACCCCCACCCACACTCATGTAGGTAAGCCAATAAAACTCATTGGTTCACCAAGTTGTATTATCTGTACTTTGGTCTTATCTGGGGTTAGTATACATATGTGCTGTATCTCCTCAAGAAAAGTCTTGTTCCCCATATGAAATGTCGAAGGGCCCATTCTTATATGTCTTACTTGGGTAATTGCAGATGGAGTGAGTTCATAAGTGCAACAGTCAGATTGTATCTAAAAGACATCTTTTTGCAACATATCTCCCCTTTCTCCAGCTTTCCAACCTTTTTGTCCCCTCTTACACAATGCTCCTTTACCACTGAAGGGGGTGATATAGATGTCTTCTTTGGGGTTAAGCCTTCTAACTGGGAGGGGGGTGATATAGATGTCATCTTTGGGAATAAGCCTTCTACTGTCATATATTCTCAGGAATTTGAACAGTTATGAATCTGTGTATTAATTGACACTCTCTGCAATGAGGCTAAAGTTGGCATTGACCTATGAAGTTACAAAGGAAAGGATTTAAAAGGTACTTTGATTACCCGCCTCTACTTACCAAAATAATAGTAGTGAGTTTTCCCCAGGCTCTATGGACTCCCCATACATCTTGATCAGTTCACAGTAACAGGAATGGGTTCCCTTATGTGAGGTATGCCTGGACTTTAGTCAGAAAATGCCTGGTTATGGTCACAGAATATGGCAGATATAAAATGTAAGATTTTTTAATAGTTTAATTTTTAAGAAAAATTTCCAGGAATAGTTAGTGAATTTGATTGCCCTTTTTGTTAGGCTGACCCAAGTCTCTGAGTAAAAGAGATCCAGCCACTTTGGGGAAATAAAAACTACATGTTCTGCATGAACCAAGAATCTGACCCAAGACTCTATTATCTTAACTTCTACAGCATCCTTTTCATTTTGATAACCAGATGTCTTCACATGAAATTTTCTGTTTATAATAGTTTCTTTCTTTGCAGCAGTTCCCTTCTCCCTTCATGCTCTCCTGACACCACACACACACACACACACACACACACACACACACGTACACTCACACACACTCAGAAACACACACCACAAAACATACACATGCATATACACACATATACACACAACATACACACACAACACACACACACATCTCAAAACTTAAACCACTCTATTAAAGCCCAAATTTTCTTTTCAAGGGCTATTATCCCTTCTCTCAGAAACTTCCAGAAGTTAGTTCAATAAAGCTTTGTTCCTTGGCCCCAGAAGGGTTCTGCTGGTCTCATGCTTCCATAAACCTTATATTTTTAATTGTGTGATGACACAAACTTCCTAGGTTAAAAATTAAAACCATTATTATGCATTGTCAATTTATCCTCAAAATTGTGACTATTTGAATCATCATTTATGATGCAACTTAATTTTTATAAATCCTAACATGACCAGAGCTGCACAGTGGAGGAAAAGACTTTGTACCGTTTATATTATAGAATCTTTATTCTAATTTCTAGACTTCCAAGAAAGTATTTTCCAGAAATCCTCCATTTCCTTTTTCTGAAACTTTCTAAAACTTATAATTTTCAATAATTATCAAAGTTTTAGTATTATCTCTGATACCTCCCATTTCAATCCCTGATTCTTTTGCAGTAGCTTCTTCAACTATAAACACTGATTAAAATTCCTTCAATTTCTGAAAGATACTTTTCTCATTTCCATTTTCTTTTTGTGTTTTTGCTGTATTGTGATGTATTATTATTATTGATAAAAATAAGTACAGTAAGAAAATTAGCCCTGTCTTAATTTCCATGAGTAAAAATAAACTATTTAATAAGCAATGATGTTACTATTTAGAAATTACAAACATTTACTTAAAGGGCTTAGCAATGCTGAAGAAAGTCAAGACCCTTGTGTCAAAATATTCAGATGTAATCTATATTTTTCTGGAAGTTAGAAATTCATAGTCAAGTATGAGTGGAAAACTGAGAACTCTTCTACAAATTTTAGCAAAGAATGTAACCTGTATTTAAATATACACACATTGCACTTGCGCAGTTACTGTGGAAATTGGTGTGAAAGTTTCAAAAGAAAGTAAGAAGAGAGGGGGGAGGGAGGTAAGTGGAGAGAGGAAGGAAGGGAGAGAGGAAGGGAGGGAGGAAGGAAGGAAGGAAGGAAGGAAGGAAGGAAGGAAGGAAGGAAAAGATCATATGGTCCAGGTATACGTATTCCAGAGGAATCTAAACTGGCACACCGCACATAATATTGCACTTCCTTCTTTACTATGAAACAATTCATAACCACGAAGATGTAGAATCAGTCTTGATAGCCACCAACTGGTGAGTGGACACCCAGCCATAAAGAAAAATGAAATTATGTCACTCAAGAAAAAAATAGATGGAATTGGAGATCATGGTGTTATACAAAATACATCAAATTCAGCCAAATATTGCATGTTTTTATTCATGTGGTGAATCTTGATTTAAATATGTGTATCAGATGAAAGACCAAGGGGACCTATGTGGCTATAAGGTGTGTAAAGGGAAGCAAAGGGGGAAGACAAAATATTTCATGTTTGCTCTCATAAACAATTCTACTTTTAATGATATAAATATATATTACCTGAAAGCTGGATGGGCTTGCTCATGGGGAGAAATTGAATCAATAGGAAGGGAGGACAAAACAGGAGAAAGTTGCAGAAGAAACAAACATCATCAGATAGAAGGATATATATGCATAAGAATGCCATAATTAAAACCACTAATGTGTGTGCAAATTAAAGATATTTGTTAAATATTATATATGTGATCAATAAAGTCCTAATAGTAGGACTGTTTTTATTAAAATCATAAGAATAATTGTCTCTATACTGTGCTAATGAACTAATATATTAACTTTTTTATATCATTAAAAATAAGTACAATAAGATGGATTTTAAATATTCTAAGTGGTCTACTACTTACACAGATCAATAATTGCCCATTATATGACCTATTTGGCTTCCCACTTATTCCTTCACTGAACAGTACTTAAAACAATGAAATGTTGATAAAATTTCACTACTCTTAGTGGACTAGCAAGGTGTCAAAGCAGTATTAATTTGCCTCCCACAACCCCTCTGTGTGGAAGTAGTACAGGATGGAGTAGTGTAAATAGAGGGAGGTAATAATTCCCTGGAGCTTTGATTTATTTATGATTTGTGGGAGCTGGTTATACAATTGTTGCATGGGAAGTGTTTCTGTAACTGATAAAAAATAATGTGTTCTGTCAGGGATCTTGGAAGGAAGCTTTCAGGTAAAGGGGGTGAAGAAACAGAATTGCATGATGGAAATAAAGAACCGGAACCTTACAGACATACTGGAGCTGAGGTTCAGTTCTTACCACAGTGAGGGTTTTCATTTTGAGGATAGGGTGCATTGTGAAAATTTTACATCATCTGATGAAGGAAGATATTCATCTGGCCCAGAAACAAGAGAATATCTTTTTTTTTTTTAATTTAATTTAATTTTATTTTTTAATTTACATTCCAAATCACTTCCCCTTTCCCATTTCCTCCCTCCCCGAAAGTCCCATAAGCCCCCTTCCCTCCCTCTTTTCTCTGTTCAACCCCCTCTCATTACTCTGTCCTGGCGTTCCCCTACATCCAGTCTTTCCAGGACCAGGGGTCTCTCCTTCCATCTTTTTAGAAATCTATTGATATGCTGATTGTGTCTAGGGTATTCTGAGATTCTGGGTCAATATCCCCTTATCAGTGACTTCATACCATGTGTGATCTTTTGTGATTGGGTTACCTCACTAAGGATGATATTTTCAAGTTCTGACCATTTGCCTAGGAATTTCGTGAATTCATTGTTTTTAATTGCAGAGTAGTATTCCATTGTGTAAATATACCACATCTTCTGAATCCATTCCTCCGTTGAGGGACATCTGGGTTCTTTCCAGCTTCAAATCCAGTGTCTACGATCTATTTGGGTTTCCCATTTTGGTGCCTAAAATGGTGGCACTGTCTGGAGAAATTCTGGAAACTGTAGGAAGCAGAGTCTAGTTTGAGGAAATGACACAGGGGATTGAGTCCTTGAGTCACTATTTCCTGTCTGAAGTACTGAATCCCTTCCAACTCCATTTACCACCATTGTGTGTCCATCCCAAACACATGTAATAAAGCAGGCATGGACTGAATCCTCTAAATCCAGTAGCCAAGACAAATCCTTCCTTGTTTAAGTTGTGTCTGTCAAAACTTTGTCACAACAAAGGGGAAAGGCAACTAATTCAAAACTGAAGAATGTTTTGATATTCAAGGACAAGAGGAACTACAAAGCAGTGACAAATGTGACAAGATAATTGAGCAGCAACAGCTCCTCATAACAAGAGTAAAGATGGTTGCTACCTCACTGTTCCTTCAAGTTCTCACTCAACAGGAAATACCTTGGTGGCACTGCCTGGAGTTTCACAAAGAAGCCAGTAAAGCACTGTAGTAGTCCTCCTGAAATCATCCAGATGGGCACAAATTTAGCTGTACTGATCATGAGTTAACATTACAAAAATAGAAAAATGATATTTGAGAGCTGTTGTAGTAGTATTCTTTGTGTATAAACTAATTGACCTATGTAATTCATTAATTTCATCTGAGGAAGGGAAATGGAGACTTGTTCTCAGCATTTGACACCACTGTGGGAACATGAGTCCACCAAGTAAAATAATCAGAGAACCAACAACATAACTTATCAAAAATTCACTGACTATTTACTTGATGGTTATTGACATTGATATGAGGAATCATTATAAAGAGAAAACTGCTTGTGGTATTGCTGACTTCTCGGAGTTGAAAGTGACCTCTGCTGTCTTGAAGCAGAGCCACTCCGATGTAGCTGGAGATCACAGTATATTCGTATTTTGTCTGTCATGTAGACAAAAAAGAAACAGGCAGTGAAAACTATAATGTAAGTAATATACATTAGCTACTTATTAATAGTATATTAGTGTATAATGACATACATAATAGTCTGTAATATAGTGCAAGAGAATGTTGTCCATCCATAATGAAGACTATAATCTTGTTCCGTGCAGCAACATTGCTGGTAGATGCAGAAAGACAAATGCCATACGTGTTATCTCGTGAATTAAGTTTTTATAAAAAGACAATTGAATGTAGACCAGTAGTTTCTAAATATTGAAAATAAAGGAATGGAGGTGGAGAGTCAATAATTAGGGCCTAGATTGACCTATGTATTATTTTTCTTGTCACATTAACAAAATAACTGACAATGGGAGATGAAACGAACTGGAATTATTTATCATTAGAGTTTGACAGTGTGTTCCATTGGAACAAGGAAGATGTAATGACCAGTGTGGAGCAGCACACTGAGCGCTTGATCAGGAAAACAGGAAGAGATGAATGCGCGTGCTAGCTTATCTTCTCCTGTTTCCTTTTAGTCAAGTCAGGACACTGGCACGTGGGATAGCGTCACTTATATGAAAGGTGGTTTTTCCCTTTCCAATCAAACCTCTCTGGAAATACAGACTGAGAGATGTGTCTCCTAGGGGATTCCAAGTCTAATCAATTTGAAAATGAAATTTAGCCAATCAAGCCAGTATGCCTTTTATGAAGTTATTGAAATACCACATGGAACCCCATTATATGATAATACTTAATAGACAAGAAGAAAATGGGTTAATGATTCATCCACAAAACACAATGCTTCAGTCTCAGTAAATTCCAAAGGAAGAATATAGCATACATTTTATACCCTGCAAACACACTTAGAATAATTTGAGTTTTCTAAGCACTATCATGAGTACATATTCTTTTTTGTTTTGTTTCTTTTAAGACTTTTCCATATGTGTGTTGCATCAGCATGTGTTTATGTGCACCATGTGCATACAACCCCCTGTAGAGGCCGTAAGAAGATATCAGAATCCTGGATCTGGAATGATAGAAGTCTACAACTTGACATGTGTGTACTAGGAACTAAACCACCAACTCTGCAAAAGTAATACTCTTAACTGCCAAGCCATAATTCCAAAGAAAGAACTTCTTTTGTTTTGTTCAAGATTTCCTTTCATTATTATTAATTATGGGCATGTGTTAGTGAGTCTCTGGGTGTGTGAGTCCCTATTTTCTGCATTCCCCAACTTCAAGGAATTTGTGTGGCAGTCAAGATTAAAGGATATTAAAAATAGCAGTAATTCATCAAATGTTGAGGAAAGTAATTACAGTTACTTTATGATAATTATAAACAATAAAACAATGTTAAACAGAAAGATCCAATGCCCTTATAATACCCCTTATTCTCATGCAAACTTAAATTATATTTGTCTTAAAGAAGAATTTATAGGGTCCATAAGATAGCTCAGTGGGTAAAGATACTTGCTGCCAAATCTGATAGTCTGATTTCAATCCTTTGGGCCCACATGACAGAAGGAAAGAAACACTTCAAAGTTGTTTTCTGACCTCCACATTCTCTCTCTGGTGCAAGCACACACATACACACACACACACACACACACACACACAAAAAAAACACACACACAATCTAACTAGCAAGCACATACAAAATGAGTAAGTAAATGAATAGATGTAATAACAAAAGCAGAATTTATAAATTAAAGAAAATGTTGACATGCCTTTTTGTTCTGAAAAATAAAGTAGCTATAAAGTAATGTCTCTATTGACACAAATTCTGTCATTTCACATGGAATTCCTATTCTGTCTGTCCTTTACTAGAAGTATAGTGTCTGGATATCACTGCATCATTTTGCTAACAGTGCTGAAACAACCTCATGGGGTTCTCACAGGGCCTCTGAGCTCTACAATCAATGGATGTCCTGTCTTTAGCTCAAGAATTTTTAGCAGATTTTTCATTTCTAACTTTACTTTTTCAAGAATTATTTTTTTACTTTATGTATATGAGCACACTGTATCTGCCTTCAAACAAACAAGAAGAGAGCATCAGGTTCCATTATAGATGGTTGTAAGCCATCATGTAGTTGCTGGGGATTGAACTAAGGACCTCTGGCAGACAAGCTAGTGCTCTTAACCACTGAGCCATCTCTCCAGTCCCATCTAACTTTATATATACTAAAGGCAGGTTTACAGCAAAGTTGTTCTAAGATGGACAAGTTCACTGGCCCCAAGAACCAAGGCCACGGAAGTCACCATGGGGAAAGAGGGGAGGGGACGGAACAATAAAGAGAAATATCTTCCTAGAAGGTGGTTCAGTTCATTGCTTTCAGTGCCACCTTGACTTGTACTGCCTCTGACCACCACCTAAGAAATAATGTCAGCTTTACTCAGCAGCTTATATCCATTTTTGCTGCATCTTAAAAAGCAAGTTCCAAGTGGGCAGACATCATTATGTACGTTTTCTTCTCATGTACCAAATTGTTTCAAAAATGCCACTTCATTAATGTTATGTATGATCAGGTAATAAAATCAATGGAATGATGGGAAGGAAGATAAGCATGTCAGATATCAGCCATTAATTCCAGTTGAAGGACAATAACAGAAACAGCACTCAGTGACAGCTCATGTGTTAATAACTAAACGACGTGAATATACTCAGCAATTAGCTTGCCAAAATGAGTGATTCAAAGTACTACTAGAGAGCTGTTTTAATCTACCAAATTATTTGTAATGGTAATTCCCATTTGCATAAGTGATTCGAACCAATGGAGGCCAAACCATTTAGAAGGTTATTTATTAACTAAACAATTGATAAATGGTTACAGACTGAAAAATCGACTTAATGTTTTAAAATTCTGTCTCATAAAACTGACAACGTTTTGTCCATGATCCCAAGAAAGTGAGAGTGGTATACTAGTCAAGTGAAGAGCAAGCTTTACAATGTGACACCATGTCAAACTACATTTATATAAATAAGAAAAAAGCAAGAGTAGAAGTTGTTTACCTCCTAATTTTCAACTGAAATAATTTTCTATTATGATTCAACCCAAGGTTATAGAATACTGTGTCACAAGCTAATTTAGTCCTGATCGCTCTCCTTTCCTTTTGTGGTCACCAAGTTTTCATTATAATTGTGGGAACAATTCAACCCCATATTGCAGGGATTATAGATTTCTTGGACTTCTTAAAGTGTGCAAAATATTTTAACCAGCAGACTTTCACACATCTATATCCAAGCATCTTCAAATAAACATATCAAAATTATTAAGAGATCATAGAAAATAATACATATGTCACCACACAAAAATATAGGCTTAGATTTCTCAAAAACTACTTTAATAAGGGCTTTTAAACACTTTAACCTCCCTTCTAGCCCACCACTCACCAAAGGTTGTGGAAAGGAAAGGTTAAAGGGGCAAAGGAAGATGTGGACCTGTTTAGAAATAATTATTTGGGGTGATTCCAGTCTTTAATGTCAGGATATCAGCAGTTCAGATCACATGAATCAGCAGTAGTACCTCAATCCACTTGCAAACATAATTCACAGTTGCAGTTCAATCCAGTAGAACCACAGGACTCTTCTAATCACCCAAGTATGTGAAGCCACAGAAATATCACAAGTTCTTTGGTGCATTTCTCTCTATGAAGCCATGACAAATGATGACCAGTGAAGATGGCAAAATGAACCAATGCCACAGTGTCTTTAGTGAAGACTAGCATCAGCAATGTCCAATAAAGACCAGCAAAAAGTAGCAAGGCAAACCAAGGCCACTGCTTCATCCACTGTCTGTTGGGTTATACTAATATGCTTTCCAAACACCATGTGGCCTCTCAAACATCCGCTCTAGCAAAACATCACATGCTCTTTTTTCCAGGCAGCTTCCAGAAAAATACCATGCGTCTGTTCTCAGCAAAACATCCTCTCATAAGACAGTTTCCAGAAAAAAAATGTCACATGACACAACTGAGTCTCCAAAGAAACCAGAAATTTCCACTTCACAAAATCAAGTGATTCCCATAAAACTACAATCAACAACTAAAAAGTGATTATTATAAATTTACTAACAACATAAATAAAATAATAAATAGTGAGAAATGAATTTAAATAAAAGCATGAAACCCACATTGCTGAGTACTACCAAAACAATCTCTAAAAAGCATTAAGAAACCCTAAATAAATCTCATGATATGTACATTCTTGGGTTGGGAGAATCAATAATACTAATGTCAGTGCTACCAAATATACTTGCAAATTTCATGGTAACTTCAATAAAAGCCAAAGCCTTTTTGGTGGATTACAGCAAGGTGATTCTAAAATATAAGTGGGATTCAATACACACAAAATTAATAAGAAAATCTTGAATAACAAAGTTGGGAGACTTATTCAGTGTGCCATCATGACTTACTTTAAAGTTGAAATGTTTAAGTCAGTGGATTGTTGGCAAAAATAAATAGGTTGCTAGAACAGAATGGAAGGTGAAAAAATAAAAGCCCATACATATTGCTATTTGATACATGTCAAATGTTTTATAAGTAGTGGGGACATAGAGTATTTTGGTGAATAGACTATCAACCATAAAACTTGTAAGATAACTTTAACCTTGACTAAAATTGAAATAATACAAGACATAAATATAAAAGAAGGGAGAGAATAGACTTCTGTCCATAGAATTGATTAAAATGGGACCCAAATCATATTTATCGTAAGAATTCAAATTAAGACCTTGTCTTTGTCAAAAAAAAAAAAAAGCACTGAGGTAATAATGGGAAAACCACAGGTAGAACATATGGAAGTTCAGTGTACCTACCAAAGGACTCATGTCCCAATTATTCAAATAATTCTAGACTTGCAGCAGAACAACAATCTTACACAATAATGAACAAGAGACATGACCTGAATGACCACAAAAGAGGGTATCCAAATGTCATTCAGGAAGTAATGTGAGAGCTGTTGATGATTTTCCTGAAGACAAATAGCATAAACTGGGAGTGTTGAGACTATCAATAAACATGTGGGAAGACTATGATCAAGAACAATGAAATATCAATCAATGATTGAATGAAAAATTATTATCAGCATATTTTTGAAATGTCACTAAACACTATTGACCAGGAAACAAAGTAGAACTCATCACTACTGGAGAATGAGGAGAACTTCCTAGTGTTTCAGAAAGCTATGCATTCAGAGGCTTCCCCTGCATGCAATAAGGACACATGCTCCACTATGTTCATAGCAGCCTTATTTATAATAGCCAGAGGCTGGAAAGAACCCAGATGTCCCTCAACGGAGGAATGGATTCAGAAGATGTGGTATAATACTACTCTGCAATTAAAAACAAAGAATTCACGAAATTTTTAGACAAATGGTCAGAACTGGAAAATATCATCCTTAGTGATACTTAGTGTAACCCAATCACAAAAGAACACACATGGCTTGCAAAAACTTTGTAATTTAATGAGGTCCCATTTGTCTATTCTTGATCTTAGAGTATAAGCTATTGGAGTTCTGTTCAGGAAATTCTCCCCTGTGCCCATATGTTCAAGGTTCTTCCCTAGTTTCCCTTCTATTAGTTTCAGTGTGTCTGGTTTTATGTGGAGATCTTTGATCCACTTAGAATTGAGCTTAGTGCAAGGAGATAAGGATGGGTCAATTTGCATTCTTCTGCATGTTGACCTCCAGCTGAGCCAGCACCATTTGTTGAAAAGGCTATCTTTTTTCCACTGGATGGTTTTAGCTCCTTTGTCAAAGATCAAGTGACCATAGGAGTGTGGATTCATTTCTGGGTCTTCAATTCTGTTCCATTGATCTACATGTCTGTTACTGTACCAATACCATGCAGTTTTTAACACTATTGCTCTGTAGTACAGCTTGAGGTCCGGGATACTGATTCCCCCAGAGGTTCTTTTACTCTTGAGAATAGTTTTAGCTATTCTGGGTTTTCTGTTATTCCAGATGAATTTTTGAATTGCTCTTTCTAACTCTATGAAGAATTGAGTTGGGATTTTGATGGGGATTGCATTGAATCTGACACCGTCAAAAAGACAAAGCGGCAACCAACTAACTGGGAAATGATCTTTACCAACCTTACATCCGACAGAGGGCTAATATCCAAGATATACAAAGAACTCAAGAAGTTAAACTCCAGAGAGGCAAGTAACCCTATTAAAAAATGGGGTACAGAGCTCCACAAAGAGTTCTCACCTGAAGAATATCTAATGGCTGAGAAGCACCTAAAGAGATGTTCATCATCCTTAGTCATTAGGGAAATGCAAATCAAAACAACCCTGAGATTCCATCTCACACCAGTCAGGATGGCTAAGATCAAAAACACAGGAGACAGCAGTTGTTGGCAAGGATGTGGAGAAAGAGGAACACTCCTCCACTGCTGGTGGAATTGCAGGCTGGTACAACCACTCTGGAAAGCAGTCTGGCGGCTCCTCAGAAAACTGGGCATGACACTTCCGGAGGATCCGGCTATACCACTCCTGGGCATATACCCAGAGACTTTACCTGCATGCAATAAGGACACATGCTCCACTATATTCATAGCAGCCTTATTTATAATAGCCAGAAGCTGGAAAGAACCCAGATGTCCCTCAACGGAGGAATGGATTCAGAAGATGTGGTATATTTACACAATGGAATACTACTCTGCAATTAAAAACAATGAATTCACGAAATTCCTAGGCAAATGGTCAGAACTTGAAAATATCATCCTTAGTGAGGTAACCCAATCACAAAAGATCACACATGGTATGAAGTCACTGATAAGGGGATATTGACCCAGAATCTCAGAATACCCTAGACACAATCAGCATATCAATAGATTTCTAAAAAGATGGAAGGAGAGACCCCTGGTCCTGGAAAGACTGGATGTAGGGGAACGCCAGGACAGAGTAATGAGAGGGGGTTGAACGGAGAAAAGAGGGAGGGAAGGGGGCTTATGGGACTTTCGGGGAGGGAGGAAACGGGAAAGGGGAAGTGATTTGGAATGTAAATTAAAAAAATAAAATAAAATTAAATTAAAAAAAAAAAAAAGAACACACATGGCATGCAGTCACTGATAAGGGGATATTAACCCAGAATCTTGGAATACCCAAGAAACAATTCACATATCAATAGATTTCCAAGAAGATGGAAGGAGAGACTCCTGGTCCTGGAAAGACTTGGCTGTATGAGAATACCAGGACAGAGAAGCAAGAGGGGGTTGAATGGGGAACGGGGGGGGGAGGGGGCTTATGGGACTTTTGGGGAGGGAGGAACCAGGAAAGGGGAAATCATTTGGAATGTAAATAAAAAATATAGAAAATAAATAAAAAAAAGAAAATTGGATAGAAAAAAAAGAAAGCTATGCATCATTGTCAAAATATTCTGAAATACATATTTCTAATAATGCCTTACCAGAACTATGGTGTATGTTTATTGGCAATATCAACAAATAACTTTGCACTATTACATAGCAGAATATTATTCAGCAATGAAAATAAGCAACTGTCATCAATGAATCTTAAAACCAATATTTCAGAGGGTAAGAAAAACAACTTAATAATAGAGTGAAAGAGAGCATATTGCCATATTCCATCAACAATAAGTTCTGTTCTGCAAACAGCTCTAAATGAGGTATCTTCATCAAATTTCTCCCCTCAGATCTCACAAATCCCACAGAAGAAGAGATGAAAGGAGTGGAAGAGACAGAGGCGACAGAGAACACCAGGAGAGAAAGTCCCCCTAAAACTACTAAGCAAAGTGCATATAATACCACAGAGATTGAAATAGAAAGCCCACTCTGGTGAGAACTCTTTGTTTAGCTTTGTACCCGATTTTTAATAGGGTTACTTGCCTCTCTGGAGTTTAACTTCTTGAGTTCTTTGTATATATTGGATATTAGCCCTCTGTCAGATGTAGGGTTGGTAAAGATCATTTCCCAGTTAGTTGGTTGCCGCTTTGTCTTTTTGACAGTGTCTTTTGCCTTGCAAAAACTTTGTAATTTAATGAGGTCCCATTTGTCTATTCTTGATCTTAGAGCATAAGCTATTGGAGTTCTGTTCAGGAAATTCTACCCTGTGCCCATATGTTCAAGGTTCTTCCATAGTTTCCTTTCTATTAGTTTCAGTGTGTCTGGTTTTATGTGGAGGTCTTTGATCCACTTGGAATTGAGCTTAGTGCAAGGAGATAAGAATGGATCAATTTGCATTCTTCTGCATGTTGACCTCCAGTTGAGCCAGCACCATTTGTTGAAAAGGCTATCTTTTTTCCACTGGATGGTTTTAGCTCCTTTGTCAAAGATCAAGTGACCATAGGAGTGTGGATTCATTTCTGGGGCTTCAATTCTGTTCCATTGCTCTACATGCCTGTCACTGTACCAATACCATGCGGTTTTTAACACTATTGCTCTGTAGTACAGCTTGAGGTCTGGGATACTGATTTCCCCAGAGGTTCTTTTACTCACTTTTTTTTTGTTTTTTTTTTATTTTCTAAGTTTTTTTTATTTACATTCCAAATCATTTCCCCTTTCCCGTTTCCTCCCTCCCCGAAAGTCCCATAAGCCCCCTTCCCTCCCTCTTTTCTCCATTCAACCCCCTCTCGTTTCTCTGTCCTGGCGTTTCCCTACATCCAGTCTTTCCAGGACCAGGGGTCTCTCCTTCCATCTTCTTAGAAATCTATTGATATGCGAATTGTGTCTAGGGTATTCCGAGATTCTGGGTTAATATCCCCTTATCAGTGACAGCATACCATGTGTGTTCTTTTGTGATTGGGTTGCCTCACTAAGGATGATATTTTCAAGTTCTGACCATTTGCCTAGGAATTTCGTGAATTCATTGTTTTTAATTGCAGAGTAGTATTCCATTGTGTAGATATACCACATCTTCTGAATCCATTCCTCCGTTGAGGGACATCTGGGTTCTTTCCAGCTTCTGGCTATTATAAATAAGGCTGCTATGAACATAGTGGAGCATGTGTCCTTATTGCATGCGGGTAAAGCCTCTGGGTATATGCCCAGGAGTGGTATAGCTGGATCCTCCGGGAGTGTCATGCCCAGTTTTCTGAGGAATCGCCAGACTACTTTCCAGAGTGGTTGTACCAGCTTGCAATTCCACCAGCAGTGGAG
This sequence comes from Tokudaia tokunoshimensis, assembly GCA_036184795.1. Taxonomy (NCBI): domain Eukaryota; kingdom Metazoa; phylum Chordata; class Mammalia; order Rodentia; family Muridae; genus Tokudaia; species Tokudaia tokunoshimensis. The sequence goes on along the minus strand of BTHU01000019.1, from coordinate 28,060,891 downwards.
GAGTGCTCCTCTTTCTCCACATCCTTGCCAACAACTGCTGTCTCCTGTGTTTTTGATCTTAGCCATTCTGACTGGTGTGAGATGGAATCTCAGGGTTGTTTTGATTTGCATTTCCCTAATGACTAAGGATGATGAACATCTCTTTAGGTGCTTCTCAGCCATTAGATATTCTTCAGGTGAGAACACTTTGTTTAGCTCTGTAGCCCATTTTTTAATAGGGTTACTTGCCTCTCTGGAGTTTAACTTCTTGAGTTCTTTGTATATATTGGATATTAGCCCTCTGTCAGATGTAGGGTTGGTAAAGATCATTTCCCAGTTAGTTGGTTGCCGCTTTGTCTTTTTGACAGTGTCTTTTGCCTTGCAAAAACTTTGTAATTTAATGAGGTCCCATTTGTCTATTCTTGATCTTAGAGCATAAGCTATTGGAGTTCTGTTCAGGAAATTCTACCCTGTGCCCATATGTCCAAGGTTCTTCCATAGTTTCCTTTCTATTAGTTTCAGTGTGTCTGGTTTTATGTGGAGGTCTTTGATCCACTTGGAATTGAGCTTAGTGCAAGAAGATAAGAATGGATCAATTTGCATTCTTCTGCATGTTGACCTCCAGTTGAGCCAGCACCATTTGTTGAAAAGGCTATCTTTTTTCCACTGGATGGTTTTAGCTCCTTTGTCAAAGATCAAGTGACCATAGGAGTGTGGATTCATTTCTGGGTCTTCAATTCTGTTCCATTGCTCTACATGCCTGTCACTGTACCAATACCATGCGGTTTTTAACACTATTGCTCTGTAGTACAGCTTGAGGTCCAGGATACTGATTCCCCCAGAGGTTCTTTTACTCTTGAGAATAGTTTTAGCTATTCTGGGTTTTCTGTTATTCCAGATGAATTTTTGTATTGCTCTTTCTAACTCTATGAAGAATTGAGTTGGGATTTTGATGGGGATTGCATTGAATATGTATATTACTTTCAGTAAGATGATCATTTTTACTATATTAATCCTGCCAATCCATGAGCATGGCAGATTTTTCCATCTTCTGAGGTCTTCTTCAATTTCTTTCTTCAGAGACTTGAAGTTCTTGTCATACAGATCTTTCACTTCTTTGGTTAGAGTCACGCCAAGATACTTTATATTGTTTGCGGCTGTCGTGAAGGGTATCATTTCTCTTACTTCTTTCTCAGCCTGCTTATCCTTTGAGTATAGGAAGGCTACTGACTTGCTTGAGTTGATTTTATATCCGGCCACTTTGCTGAAGTCGTTTATCAGCTGTAGGAGTTCTCTGGTGGAGTTCTTTGGGTCGCTTAAGTATACTATCATATCGTCTGCAAATAGTGATAGTTTGACTTCTTCCTTTCCAATTTGTATCCCTTTGACCTCTTTTTGTTGTCTAATTGCTCTAGCTAGAACTTCAAGTACTATATTGAAAAGATATGGAGAGAGAGGGCAGCCTTGTCTAGTCCCTGATTTTAGTGGGATTGCTTCAAGTTTCTCTCCCTTTAGATTGATGCTGGCTACCGGTTTGCTGTAAATTGCTTTTACTATGTTTAGATATGGGCCTTGAATTCCTGATCTTTCCAAGACCTTTAGCATGAAAGGATGCTGAATTTTGTCAAATGCTTTCTCACCATCTAATGAGATGACCATGTGGTTTTTTTTCTTTGAGATTGTTTATATAGTGGATTACATTGATGGATTTCCTTATATTGAACCATCCCTGCACCCCTGGGATGAAGCCTACTTGATCGTAGTGAATGATCGTTTTGATGTGTTCTTGGATTCGGTTGGCAAGAATTTTATTGAGTATTTTTGCATCGATATTCATAAGAGAGATTGGCCTGAGATTCTCTTTCTCTGTTGGATCTTTGTGTGCTTTTGGTATTAGTGTAATTGTGGCTTCATAGAACGAGTTGGGTAGTGTTCCTTCTGATTCTATTTTGTGGAACAGTTTGAAGAGTATTGGTGTTAGGTCTTCTTTGAAGGTCTGATAGAATTCTGCACTAAAACCATCTGGACCTGTGCTTTTTTTGGTAGGAAGACTTCCAATGACCTGAAGAATATCTAATGGCTGAGAAGCACCTAAAGAGATGTTCATCATCCTTAGTCATTAGGGAAATGCAAATCAAAACAACCCTGAGATTCCATCTCACACCAGTCAGAATGGCTAAGATCAAATACATAGGAGACAGCAGTTGTTGGCAAGGATGTGGAGAAAGAGGAGCACTCCTCCACTGCTGGTGGAATTGCAAGCTGGTACAACCACTCTGGAAAGCAGTCTGGCAGTTCCTCAGAAAACTGGGCATGACACTCCCGGAGGATCCGGTTATACCACTCCTGGGCATATACCCAGAGGCTTTACCTGCATGCAATAAGGACACATGCTCCACCATGTTCATAGCAGCCTTATTTATAATAGCCAGAAGCTGGAATGTACCCAGATGTCCCTCAACGGAGGAATGGATTTAGAAGATGTGGTATATTTACACAATGGAATACTACTCTGCAATTAAAAACAATGAATTCACAAAATTCCTAGGCAAATGGTCAGAACTTGAAAATATCATCCGTAGTGAGGTAACCCAATCACAAAAGAACACACATGGTATGCAGTCACTGATAAGGGGATATTAACCCAGAATCTCGGAATACCCTAGACACAATTTGCATATCAATAGATTTCTAAGAAGATGGAAGGAGAGACCCCTGGTCCTGGAAAGACTGGGATGTAGGGAAATGCCAGGACAGAGAAATGAGAGTGGGTTGAATGGGGAAAAGAGGGAGGGAAGGGGGCTTATGGGACTTTCGGGTGGGAGGAAACGGGAAAGGGGAAATGATTTGGAATGTAAATAAAAAAAAACTTAGAAAAAAAAAGAAAATAGTAGACATAAAAAAAAAAAAAAAAAGAAAGCCCACTCTGCCAGAGCCTGACAAAGAGGCGGATGCTCGCAGCCAACCATTGGCCTGAGCTCGGGGGTCCCAGTTAGAGGAGTTGGAGAAGAGACTGAAGGAGCTGAGGTGATTTGCAGCAACAGTGTCAACTGGCCAGACTCCACCCGGAGCTCCCAGGGTCTGTACCACCAACCAAAGAGTACACATGGAGGGACTCATGGCTCTGGCCGCATATTTGACAGAGGATGATGGCCTTATTAGATATCAGTGGGAGGAGCAGCCCTTGGTCCTGAGGGTGATCGATGCCCCAGTGTAGGAGAATGCCAGGGCAGGAAGACAGGAGTGGGTAGGTGAACAGGGGAGCACCCTCATAGAGGCAGGGGGAAGGGGGATGGGATTGGGGGTTTCTGAAGGGGAGACCTGGAAAGGAGAAGATATTTGAAATGTAAATGAACAAAATATCCAATTAAAAAAATTTAAGAGAAAGAAAGAAAGAAAGAAAGAAAGAAAGAAAGAAAGAAAAAGAAAGAAAGCACAGAGCCTACATGGGCCTGCATCAGGTCCTCTGAATATAATTTATAGCTTTCAGTTTAATACATGAATGGGAATCCTGAATGTTTAAGTGATTGGCCCTCTGATTCTTGTGCCATCTCTTGGAAATCTTTTGTTTTTCTGTTAGCTTCTCTTGTCCAATTTTGATATGATGGTTTTCATTGTATCTTATATTTCATTATGTTTTGTTATCATCTCCTAGAAGCCTGATCTTTTCTAAGAATAGACAAAAAGGGGAAAAGGAGAGAAGGGGAACAAGGAGGAGTAGAGAGAAAGGAAACTGGATTCAAATTACATAGTGTGAGAAAGGAATCCTCATTTAATAGAAGGGGAAAATAAATAAATAAATAAATTTTAAATGTTTAAAAATCTTTAAGCATACACACAAAATAAAAAAAAAGTTTTGAACCAGCCAAAACTCATCTCTGGTGTTACCTTAAAGATGACTGGTGGGAATGGATGTGGCATAGCAATGACCAAAAGCTAAGGACATCCTTGCAAAAGCTAAGAATACTCTATTTCCTCACCTACTTACATCTGTGAGATCATTTCTGATAATTCAGGAAATTGAAAACCTTTTGATTTTCCTACTTCTCTGTTATTGTTTTCAAACTGCATCTAATTTAAAGAAAATTCCACTCTCAAGCTCAAAAAAAAAATTCAAATGAGAACACTGAGATGGAAGTTTCACCTGCATATTTCCAAGACATTCATTTGTCCTCTTTAAGTTTAGACTTTCACAGACTGTCCAGGGGACCAAGGAGGCAGTGGTAGATATGGGGAACAAAGTATGTACTAGGTGAGTCTAGAGACTGTTTCCCAACCCTACACTGGCAGACCTCATCTTTCTACAGTAAACCCTTTACAAATTATTATAAACCAATAGAGATGTATTTAATCTCAGAGAACTTAAGAAATGAGGGGGGAGAAAAAGCAAACTTTAGGCAAACAGAAATGATCAAGACTTCTACATGGCTCCTTTTATGGCCTGCTACAATAGAAAGATGTCCTATGCCTAATAATAATAATAATTCTTTTGGCCAGGCCCTATGGCGGGCCCTTTAACCGTATCTTCCCCCTGTACCAACTTTATTGCTTGTTCTTGTTTAGTAATTTAGAACTTCAGATCATCTTCATTCCTTTTCTGTTTTAATCAGGAACTCATCTATAACATTTAAAAGTATTTATGTGTGTTTTGTCTGCATATATGCCGCGCACCATATGTGTGGTTGATGCTGGCAGAGGTCAGAAGAGAGCATCAAATTCCCTGGAATGAAGTTATGGATGATTGTGAACCACCATGTGGGTTCTAGGAATCAAAGCAGGTCTTCTGCAAAAAGCAACAACTGCTCTTAACCACTTTCTACAGCTGTACCTCCATAACTTTTAACCTTATCCACAGTTTCAGAATTTAAGGTCTTCAAATCTTGGAGTATTTTGGCTATTTAATTTTCTGCCTCCATAGCAGATGTCAGAGCTAATACAACAATTTTCGACTTGTCTGTATAAAGCTACTGGAAGGCAAATCCTACATTTCCTTTCAATTACGACTCCTATGTTCTGACTTGTTTGGAGCCTATTTACCTTAGTCTGGTCTTGAAAGAATATCGTGAAAAGAAAGCCAGCTGTGTCTTTGTGCTAAGAGCAGGCTATGGATGAAGAAGCTTCTCTGATGTTCAGTTGTTAAGAGGTTACTTAGATGCATGTTACTTGAATAATAGCATGGTGTATGTTTCAGGAATGGGCCCTAGCTCTCCTTATCCTTTACATCTTCTATCTCAGCATTAGGGAAACTCAGCCATAAGAAATCTTTCTCCTTTTGGTTCCACATTTCATACTTCCATAAAGCAATTTCTAAACTATGTTAAATAATTATATCAAATTCATTGCAGAAAAACATTCTAAAATGTATGACAAATACACAAACAAAAAATATTGTTTGAATATTTAACTTTCTTAAATGCTCAAGTTGTGTTAACAAAACAATTCAAATGCTAACTTTATTTCTGAAGTTTAATGTATGCTTACAATAGATAGTAGGTTTTCAAAACCTATTTTAACTACGGTTCTTTAGTGCTTCAACCTCCCTTCTAGCCCATCAACCTCCAGAGGTAGGCAGAAAGAAAAGTTAATAGGACACAGGGATTGTGGACCTGTTTAGAAATAGTTTTTTGGAGTGATTCTAGTCTTCATTGTCAGCAGTCCAGTCCACTCAGCAAACACCAAATACAAATCAGAAGCAGCAGCTAGATCCAGAAGAAACCACAAGGCTCTGCCAATTGGTGTGAGTCCATGGAAGTCCTGAGAATACTAGATGACCCAGTATAGGGGAATGCCAGGACAGGAAGTGGGAGTGGGTGAAAAGATTGGTGGGAATTGGTGAGCAGGGGGAGGGGGATAGGTTAGGAGATTTTCTGGGGAGGGGGGGACCAGAAAGGGGGAACAACATTTGAATTATAAATAAAGAATATATCTAATTTTTTTAAAAAAAGAAATAAAAAAAAAAAAAAACAGAACCAGCTGGAATATCACCAGAAGTTCTTTGGTGCATTTCTCTCTTGAAGAGAGAAGTCATGACAAGATCAGAGAAGAAAGCAAGGTGAATCAATGTAAGAGTGTCGGCAACGGAGGCCAGCATCAGTGAAACCCAACAAAGACAAGCAAAGAGTTGCAAGGTGAACCAATGCAAGACCATCAGTCCACTGTCTGTTGGGTTATACTTACAAACTTTCTAGATATCACATGGCCTCTCAAGCATTAGCTCCAGCAAAACATCCCCTGCCCTTTCAGCAGGCAACTTCTAGAAAAACATGAGTGTGTTCTTAGCATCCTCTCACATGTCTGCTTCAGCAAAACATCCTCTCAGAAGACAGTTTCCAGAAAAACATCACATAACACAATTGAGTCTCCAAAGAAACCAGAAATTCCTACTTCACTTAAAGTTAAATTCAATTACTTACAAGCATCCAGATGTTTTCTTACAGAAAGTCTTGGTTTGGGAGGTACCCATGAATATAGACATAGAATAAGCCCTAAAGCTATTAATTATATAATTAAATATTAAGATGCAGTTATTCTAGTTCATTGCACATATGGAATTGATGGAATATTAAAATAAATGTTTGGTAAAAATGTTTATTTATAAAATATAAATTTTCCAATTATTCTAAAATCTTCTGTATTTATTTCTTCATGAAATGGAAAAAGATTACAAACAGCTTTACTTTTACACTGAAAACACTGACATTTTTCTCATTTGTCATTTCTGTTTCATTTGTGACTGTCAACACAGCAATTCCAATCAGACTACATTCTTACTTGGCAGCAACCACCATTAAAAAGGAAAAATGAAACAAAAATAGTCACAGATCCAAAACAATGTTTTGATTACAAAGCACTGAGTAAGAGCTATTCACTGAAGTCCCCAGCTGGTAGTTGGATGAAAGCAATCTTATGGAGAATTTTTCATGAAGAGAAATTAACATGAAAATGAAAGCATAGTAACCATTGGACATTGCAGTAACATTTTTAGATGCTTTAGTCCAGGTTTGTTGCTCTAGATTGTAGATCAAGAGGCTTAGATGTGAAATCACTAATCTGTTATTTTTGTTGAATCGATACAAGCAATCCCTAAATTAAACATTTTTAATATCAAAAATTGAATACTTTCACCCCATACCAAGAATATCAGATAGATATCAATTTAGCCTTCAAAACTGAAGTCAAATACAATTGATCCAGAACCAACTAGAGATGTAATTCAGTGGTGCATATATTTTCAGGCATGAGGAAGATGCAGGATTTAAGAACTATTACTGGGAAAATAAAAGAAGAAAGAAGGAGGAAAGAGAAATATATCTAGTTTTTTAGCCAGGCATGGTGGCTCATATCTATAATTTTGGTACATGAAAGACTAAGGCAGAAGGATTGTCCTAAGTTTGAGGCTGTCAAGTGAATTATGGGCTAGCTAAAGGTATACAGTGAGATCCTATCTAAAAAATAAAACCAAGAAAGCAAATAGATAAAACTACATTCCAGGAAATTATTTTGTTAATATAATATTTTACTTATTCTGTGATACTTTCACACATGAGTACAATGTATTTTGATCATGTCCATCAACTATTTAGCTTCTCACATTCCCAGACAACATGCATCCTTCCCATCTTCATGTGCTCTTTTATTTATTTACTTATTTATTTACTTATTTGTTTGTTTATTTATTTTTAAATATGTCACTGAATACATTTAGGGATGTTTAAATAAACCCTGCAGAAGAGAGGGCAGGAGAAAGTATTAAGTGTCCAAGGGTAGGGAGGAGTGTTGTGAAATGCTATCTTCTGGACATGACATGCTATTCATTCATGAACTCAGACCAGCTGTGGTTACCTGCACAAGACCTGTAAAAGATCAAGACAGTCAAGATTCTAGCAAGATGAAAAAAGGGACTCATCAGGCCTACTCTGAGGATTCCTTTGGCAGTTGATCAACCCTGTGGGACAGGGAGAGATTTCTTTATTCAGGGTGTGGCCAGTGTCAGGATAATCATTCCCACAATGTAAAGTCCAGGAAATGCTTACTGATGCCTTCCGTGTATTGGCTGTCAGAGCAGAGGCCTGAAGTAATAAGAGTGTAAAAGCAAAACTATTCTGACTCTTTATAGAACAAGTTCCTTTTCCTTTTTTGTCTGTAGGCTTCATCATTCTGATACCTATATTTTTAATTAATTACATTTTGTGTTTTGTTTAGTAAAGTCACAGATTTCACCAAGGCATTTTTCTAAGTACTTAGTTCTAATTGATCTTCCCCTCCAGTTTCTGCTTGCTCCCCTTTGTACTTCAGTGTCTCATGTGTTTGTTTACCTGCCCACATCCTATCTTTAAAGCCTCTTTTCCTCCTCTTCTTGGTCCCTTACTAGTTTTCTGGCCTCTAACTCTACTCACTTCTCTGTATATAGACAAATTAAAATTGGAAGCTCAGATCAGCATATGAGAAGAAGCACACAGTGTTCGTCTTTTTGAGTCTTGGTTCTTCCCTGCTACAGTATTTTCCAGTTCTGTTCCTTTACTAGCTCTGCTTTTCTTTGCTGGTATCTTTGAAGAGTTCTTGCTGTCAAAACCTTAAACACAAGTACCTAATGAGATAATTGTATTCATTTCTGTAAAATACAAATTGATATGTTTATTTTGTGCTGATCACATGAATTACATAATTATAATTATGCTCTCTGTCTGCAAGGAATCTTAGAAAGGATCCCTGGGTATGATGAGGCCATTGTGTTTTCAGAATCTTTAACATGCAAAAGCTAAAACAATAGTACATTAGCTTAATATTGCTCTAATCAATACAAGCCTCTGCTGTCCTATACAAGGCAATGCTCCTTAATCAGGCAGACCTGAGAAATATAGTAAGTGGGACTATTGTGGGCAATCATTAGAAATAGTAATGTGGGACTAGAGAGGTTACTCAATGTTTAATAGCACTTGTCGCTCTCAATAGGGAATTTGAATTCAGTTCTCATCACTCACATGGTGGCTTACAACAATCTGTAACTAGTGTTCCAGGTTACACAATACCTTCTTCTGATTTCCACCAGTATCAGGCATGCACACAAACATGATACACACACTTACATCCAGGAAAAAAATCCATACTCATAAGAAAGAAAAAGGAAATAGCAATGAAATGAGGTCTGTCAGTGCTGGAGAGGAAATGCTAACCTGGGCCAGTCCTTAGGCGAAGATAAGACTTCCTTGTTGAAGTGGAACGGGGTTGATTGGGGAACAGGGGGAGGGAAGAAGGCTTATGGGACTTTTGGGGAGGGGGGATCCAGGAAAGGGGAAATCAATTAATAGAGTATATCTAATAAAAAAAGAATATTTAAAAAAAAAAGAGTTCCTTGTCCTTCAGGGTCTAAACTTCTTGAAACTTGGGTTTCTGAATCTAAGATATTGAAATTCTGAATGTAGTTCCAATGCTGGCTAGATGTTTCCCTGGCCACAGGAAATCAGGCAGGGCAGAATTAATACCAAGAGCTTTCCTACTAGTAATAATTCTGTGAATGATCTGAACCTTTCTTATACTGGCCAAGCATGAAAAACTTACAGTGTTCTATTTTGGTCCTCATGATGTTGTAGACAATGAAGGTAGACCAATATTTCATCATCAAATGGATTTAACAAAGGGGCAATGATGCCCTCCAGAAGACAATCATGTTCACATATGCACAAGCAGCCAAGCAAGTATCTCCAGAATGATGAGAAGGATGGAGACATTGGGAAGACTTTCTAGCCACACATGAAGCAGGACTGCAGTGGTCTCTTGGAATAGCTGAGGGTCACTCTGAGAGGAGGTAATTTCCCCAAATTAAACCACTAGAGTCTCAAATCATCATACATGGATATTAAGAGCAAGTGTAGCTTCACATTTTTGTCACAGGCTGGTGAGTTCTGAGACTTTGGGATTATAGTATATTTAAATATTAGGCCCAAATGATGGCTCATAATTAAGGTTCTGTAGTCTGGAGTTTACCTCTTGCTGGATTTTTAAAAGTTCTTTTTTTAGCCCAGTTTTCTTTTTGCTTATTTCTGATCAAAACTTTGCTATACATATCCTCTTAAAAAAATGCTTGTGTAGATGAAGGCAAAAAATGAAGCAGGAAATTGTTTTTAAACAATAACAATAATAAATAAGCCCCTGAAATAGCATCCTTCTAGATTTTCATTTTAAATGCATTAGCTTCTGAGCTGCCAGTGTGACCTAAGGAAATTCATTTTATATTACTGAGGTTTTGGTTTCTTCTCTGAAACATGAGGGAGTTGAACTGGATTCTCTTGGAGGTTTCTTGTACCACTAGGATTCAACCATAAAATTTATGTTGGTGTTACTTCTTATAATATCCTGAAGAATTTCATTGCTGGAAACTCCATACTGAAAAATATCCATTGAAATCTCGAGGGAGGTTTTGCAATCCCTTTTAAATGGCTAAACATGAACAGTATGAATATGTCCTAGAGAAAATCTTAAAGAGCTAAAAGTTTCTCACTATAGCAATGAGAAAGAGAGAAAAATGTCACATTATTTTCTACTTTGTTCAGAGATCACAGGGCCATTCATAAGAATTTAATATGCAGAGGAAACAACATGTATATGAGAAAAGGTACATATAAGCAAAGGAACAGCATTTTGACACTGAATTAGAAAGTTTTCTTTCTATATCTTCCCACACCAAATGACCAACTGAAGAAATAATGTACTTAGTTTGGTTCAAAATGGAGTTATTTCTGCTGCATAATTGTGATCCTCATAGGATGTTTTACAGGGGCACCTATATATTTATAGTCCCCTCTTTGCATTTGTGCATTATTTTGTCACCCATTTAACCAACAAACATGCATCAACCATATAACATGGGGCAAGAAATCAATACAAGGAAACAATTATGGACATGCTCCTTCCATTCAATCCAAAAAAGGCAAGGTTTGTCAGTGATCCTCCCTATTCATGATGAGGCTATATGTTGTCTTAATAAGGAGGTAAGCAGGTTTAATAGGCTGCCCAATTAAGTATAAAAATTTGGAACCATAGTTGCTGTGATTAATATTGATGTAATCATTACTTTTTTAGACAAAGGAGTGTTCCAGCCAAGTTGTTTCCTGGACTTCTTACCTATTAAGCAGAGCCTCTTAGTGAAAAGTCTTAGAACACATTCTGTCTCCCCCAATTAGAGATGTAGGCCATGTACAGATTGATCACCAATGTGAAACCAAGGGTCTATGGTCCTTACGGACAAGGGTTAAGTAGTTGTACAGAAAGCCAGCTAGCCACGAAAGAAAGTAAATTAGTGTAATAGAATCACCAAATTGAAGTCATGGTAATTTACAAAAAACTATTCTGGCTTCTATTTTTATTTCTTTGATAATGGTTCCTTACTACTACTTTCATATGAATTAAAATACCACGTTTCTTTTCTTTTGAGTCTTCAATAAAATCATAAGAATAAGAAGACTATATATCCAGGTAATCTTTATATGATTTACTTAGTCTAAATTACTGTTTTCTGAAAGAACTTCTATCAATTATATGCCTAATTAAACATGTATTTTAATACCTCAAGTATAACAAGTATAGTAGATAAATGAGGAGTCTTAAGGACAGGTCCCCTTAACTAGTAAGTAACAGAGGAGGAATGAGGTAGGACTCATCAGTCACTCCTAATGAACTACCATGCTGGATGTGGTTAGGTGAACCAGTAATCCCAGCAGGAGAGAAGTTTAGAAAGGAGTATCCTGGATTTAGGGGTAGCCTAAACTATATAATGGGACCCTGTACACTCTAGTTCTGCTTCTATTACTGTGATAAAAATGCCTTCACAAAGAGTAGCTTAAGGGAGAAAGTTTATTTCAGTTCATAATTCTTGTTACATTTCATCACTCTGAGGAAATCCAGAAAGAGAGAAATATAAAACAGATAGCTACATCACATCTATACTCAAGAACAGAAGTTAAATACATCCAGGCCTGTGCATGCCCAGTATCATCTCTACTTACACAGTCTAGAATCCCTTGCCTGAAGAATGGAGTTATACACAGTGGACTGTGTTTTCCCACATCATTAAATGGAATCAAGATAATCCCCAATAAGCCTGTCCCCAGGCCAAAAACACAGACAATCCCTTATTGAAACTATCTTCCTAGGTGAGGGTAGACTTTTGTCAAGTTGACAAATAAAACCAACCATCATATGGCATAGATAAACAGATACCTTAACTGACTTATTATGTAGACCTTACTACATAAATAAATCATTCAATATATGATGTAAAAATATAAAAGGACAATATTGATGGGGAAAGAAACAATCAAAAAGTCTAAGGAAGCATAGGAGGTGGCAGGAGAAAGGCAAATGATAAATATACTCTCTCTGTGTATGACAATCTCACAAGGACACTCCTGAGTTCACACACCAATGTAAAAGTTCTTTTTTTTTCCCCTTTTCTTTTATTGTATATTTTCTTTATTAACATTTCAAATGTAATCCCCTTTCCCTGTTTCCCTTCTTGAAAGCCCCTATCTCATTTCCCCTCCCCCTGTTTCTATGAGGGAGTTTCCCCACCCACCCACCCATTCCTGCTTCCCCACCCTGACATTTCCCCTACACTGGGGTATCAAGCCTTTACAGGACCAAGGGCCTTAAAGAAGTAAATCATTCGTGTGCACTTCTTGTTTTAGAAATATGTTTCTGTCAACCTTAAAAATTATGTAAAACATGTCTTCACTCCCTCCTTTTATTGATTTCTCCCTGTACAATGTCAATGCAATTTCCCATAACTTGATGCTCTCTGGATTAGTCTCAGCTGTTAACCCTTTTCCTACTTTCTTCTAGACCCTACATAAAACACTTAAGTGTTTGTGATTTATAAGCCTTCTTGATTTAGTTTGCTAGCCCATCTACTTAACCCTTACCAACTATCAATACATCTCAATCTTGAATAGCTCAAGGTCAGTAGGAAGTTTTACCTAGAACACATAGAGACAACAGGAAGTAAAAGCATGAGAGAGGTCAGATAAGTTCAAACAAGAATAGCATGTTATCACTACTGGGTGCTTTCCATCTTTCCAATTTTTCTAAGTGTGTTATGTGTAAACCATCATTTATGGTTCATGTATTTCCTTTGAATTCATTAATGTTCTTTCTACACTTGAAGATTGGGAAACTGGAGAACATACAAACAAAATCAATTTTTTTATGGACTATACCACTAGAAAGTGTCTGAATCAGATTCTTATTCTAGGTGATCTACCTCTGGAGCCTGAGTCTTAAACACTAGAGCTCTTTGATTGGTGGGGAAGTCACCCTCTCAGAGGTGAAGGGGAAGGGCATAGGGAAAGAACTCTGCAAGAATGGGAGTCAAGAGGGAGGGCAACATTTAGGATGTAAATAAATAAAATAAGCAGTCAATAAAAAACTGTGGGACGTCTCCACGTCTTTTGCTTTATGTCAGGCAGCTCAAAGGAAGAATACCAAAGAAGAAAGAATAATAGAAGGAAGTGCCACATTCTAGGTCAGCAAAGATTTAGGAGCATCATATTATGAAGAACAAAGCATTTCATATTTTTAACTTACTCCTCCAAGGTAGAGCAAGAGGAAAAGACTTTTCTATTGTTTGGCGGGGGAGAATCTTTTCAACAAGGGGCACCCTTGTTAAATTAGTCTGCAAAAATTGACTCAATGGAATTAACACTTCAGTCAAATAGCTAACACAAAAAATGTCTTAGAACAAAAGACAGGGTAAATCTTTTTTTTTTTTTAATTTAATTTAATTTTATTTTTTTAATTTACATTCCAAATCACTTCCCCTTTCCCGTTTCCTCCCTCCCCGAAAGTCCCATAAGCCCCCTTCCCTCCCTCTTTTCTCCGTTCAACCCCCTCTCATTACTCTGTCCTGGCGTTCCCCTACATCCAGTCTTTCCAGGACCAGGGGTCTCTCCTTCCATCTTTTTAGAAATCTATTGATATGCTGATTGTGTCTAGGGTATTCTGAGATTCTGGGTCGATATCCCCTTATCAGTGACTTCATACCATGTGTGATCTTTTGTGATTGGGTTACCTCACTAAGGATGATATTTTCAAGTTCTGACCATTTGCCTAGGAATTTCGTGAATTCATTGTTTTTAATTGCAGAGTAGTATTCCATTGTGTAAATATACCACATCTTCTGAATCCATTCCTCCGTTGAGGGACATCTGGGTTCTTTCCAGCTTCTGGCTATTATAAATAAGGCTGCTATGAATATAGTGGAGCATGTGTCCTTATTGCATGCAGGTAAAGTCTCTGGGTATATGCCCAGGAGTGGTATAGCCGGATCCTCCGGAAGTGTCATGCCCAGTTTTCTGAGGAGCCGCCAGACTGCTTTCCAGAGTGGTTGTACCAGCCTGCAATTCCACCAGCAGTGGAGGAGTGTTCCTCTTTCTCCACATCCTCGCCAACAACTGCTGTCTCCTGTGTTTTTGATCTTAGCCATCCTGACTGGTGTGAGATGGAATCTCAGGGTTGTTTTGATTTGCATTTCCCTAATGACTAAGGATGATGAACATCTCTTTAGGTGCTTCTCAGCCATTAGATATTCTTCAGGTGAGAACTCTTTGTGTAGCTCTGTACCCCATTTTTTAATAGGGTTACTTGCCTCTCTGGAGTTTAACTTCTTGAGTTCTTTGTATATCTTGGATATTAGCCCTCTGTCGGATGTAAGGTTGGTAAAGATCATTTCCCAGTTAGTTGGTTGCCGCTTTGTCTTTTTGACGGTGTCTTTTGCCTTGCAAAAACTTTGTAATTTAATGAGGTCCCATTTGTCTATTCTTGATCTTAGAGTATAAGCTATTGGAGTTCTGTTCAGGAAATTCTCCCCTGTGCCCATATGTTCAAGGTTCTTCCCTAGTTTCCCTTCTATTAGTTTCAGTGTGTCTGGTTTTATGTGGAGATCTTTGATCCACTTAGAATTGAGCTTAGTGCAAGGAGATAAGGATGGGTCAATTTGCATTCTTCTGCATGTTGACCTCCAGCTGAGCCAGCACCATTTGTTGAAAAGGCTATCTTTTTTCCACTGGATGGTTTTAGCTCCTTTGTCAAAGATCAAGTGACCATAGGAGTGTGGATTCATTTCTGGGTCTTCAATTCTGTTCCATTGATCTACATGTCTGTTACTGTACCAATACCATGCAGTTTTTAACACTATTGCTCTGTAGTACAGCTTGAGGTCCGGGATACTGATTCCCCCAGAGGTTCTTTTACTCTTGAGAATAGTTTTAGCTATTCTGGGTTTTCTGTTATTCCAGATGAATTTTTGAATTGCTCTTTCTAACTCTATGAAGAATTGAGTTGGGATTTTGATGGGGATTGCATTGAATCTGTGTATTACTTTTGGTAAGATGCTCATTTTTACTATATTAATCCTGCCAATCCATGAGCATGGCAGATTTTTCCATCTTCTGAGGTCTTCTTCAATTTCTTTCTTCAGAGACTTGAAGTTCTTGTCATACAGATCTTTCACTTGTTTGGTTAGCATCACGCCAAGATACTTAATATGGTTTGTGGCTATCGTAAAGGGTATTATTTCTCTTACTTCTTTCTCAGCCTGCTTATCCTTTGAGTATAGGAAGGCTTCTGACTTGCTTGAGTTGATTTTATATCCGGCCACTTTGCTGAAGTCGTTTATCAGCTGTAGGAGTCCTCTGGTGGAGTTCTTTGGGTCGCTTAAGTATACTATCATATCGTCTGCAAATAGTGATAGTTTGACTTCTTCCTTTCCAATTTGTATCCCTTTGACCTCTTTTTCTTCTCTAATTGCTCTAGCTAGAACTTCAAGTACTATATTGAAAAGATATGGAGAGAGAGGGCAGCCTTGTCTAGTCCCTGATTTTAGTGGGATTGCTTCAAGTTTCTCTCCGTTTAGATTGATGCTGGCTACTGGTTTGCTGTAAATTGCTTTTACTATGTTTAGATATGGGCCTTGAATTCCTGATCTTTCAAAGACCTTTAGCATGAAAGGATGCTGAATTTTGTCAAATGCTTTCTCAGCATCTAATGAGATGACCATGTGGTTTTTTTCTTTGAGATTATTTATGTAGTGGATTACATTGATGGATTTCCTTATATTGAACCATCCCTGCATCCCTGGGATGAAGCCTACTTGATCGTGGTGAATGATCGTTTTGATGTGTTCTTGGATTCGGTTGGCAAGAATTTTATTGAGTATTTTTGCATCGATATTCATAAGAGAGATTGGCCTGAGATTCTCTTTCTTTGTCGGATCTTTGTGTGCTTTTGGTATTAGTGTAATTGTGGCTTCATAGAACGAGTTGGGTAGTGTTCCTTCTGTTTCTATTTTGTGGAACAGTTTGAAGAGTATTGGTGTTAGGTCTTCTTTGAAGGTCTGATAGAATTCTGCACTAAAACCATCTGGACCTGTGCTTTTTTTGGTTGGAAGACTTCCAATGACAACTTCTATTTCTTCAGGGGTTATAGGACGGTTTAGATGGTCTATTTGATCCTGATTTAATTTTGGTACTTGGTATCTGTCAAGGAAATTGTCCATTTCCTCAAGATTTTCTAGTTGTGTTGAATACAGGTTTTTGTAGTAGGATCTGATGATTTTTTGAATTTCCTCAGTTTCTGTTGTTATCTCTCCCTTTTCGTTTCTGATTTTATTAATTTGGATACTATCTCTGTGCCCTCTGGTTAGTCTGGCTAAGGGCTTATCTATCTTGTTGATTTTCTCAAAGAACCAACTCCTCGTTTTGTTGATTCTTTGTATGGTTTTCTTTGTTTCTACTTGATTGATTTCAGCCCTGAGTTTGATGATTTCCTGCCTTCTACTCCTCTTTGGTGTATTTGCTTCTTTTTGTTCCAGGGCTTTCAGGTGTGCCATTAAGCTGTTAGTGTATGCTGTCTCCCGTTTCTTTTTGGCGGCACTCAGGGCTATGAATTTTCCTCTTAGCACTGCTTTCATTGTGTCCCATAAGTTAGGGTATGTTGTGCCTTCATTTTCATTAACTTTCAAAAAGTCTTTGATTTCTTTCTTTATTTCCACCTTGACTAAGTTATCATTGAGTAGAGCATTGTTCAGCCTCCATGTGTACGTGGGTTTTCTTTTGTTTTTGTTGCCATTGAAGACCACCCTTATTCCATAGTGATCTGATAGGAGGCATGGGATTATTTCTATCTTCTTGTATCTGTTGAGGTCTGATTTGTGACCAATTATATGGTCAATTTTGGAGAAGGTACCATGAGGAGCTGAGAAGAAGGTGTATTCTTTAGCTCTAGGATGAAATGTTCTATATATATCAGTTAGTTCCATTTGGTCCAAGGCTTCAATTAGATTCACTGTGTCCCTGTTTAGTTTCTGCTTTCCTGAACGATCCATTTCAGAGAGCGGGGTGTTGAAGTCACCCACTATTATTGTGTGCGGTGCGATGTGTGCTTTGAGTTTTAGTAAAGTTTCTTTTACGAATGAGGGTGCCCTTGCATTTGGAGCATAGATATTCAGGATTGAGAGTTCTTGATGGTGGATTTTTCCCTTGATCAGTATGTAGTGTCCTTCTGTGTCTTTTTTGATGACTTTGGGTTGAAAATCAATTTTATCCGATATTAGGATGGCTACTCCACCTCGTTTCTTGGGGCCATTTGCTTGTAAAATTGTTTTCCAGCCTTTTACTCTGAGGTAGTGTTTGTCTTTGACACTGAGGTGCGTTTCCTGCATGCAGCAAAATGCTGGGTCCTGGTTACGTATCCAGTCTGCTAGTCTATGTCTTTTAATTGGGGAATTGAGACCATTGATATTAAGAGAGATTAAGGCATAGTGATTATTGTCATCTGCCATTCTTGATGCTATCTTTATGTTTGAGTGGTTACCTACTTTTGGGTTAGATTCAAGGTTATTATCTCATTTTTTCCAGGGTGTTGTTTCTCTCCCTGTATTGGAGGTTTCCACCTATTATCCGTTGCAGGGCTGGATTTGTGGAAAGATATTGTGAAAATTTGGTTTTATCATGGAATATCTTGGTCTCTCCATCTATGGTGATTGAGAGTTTTGCTGGGTATAGTAGTCTAGGCTGGCATTTGTGCTGTCTTAGTGTCTGCATGAGATCTGCCCAGGATCTTCTGGCTTTCATAGTCTCTGGTGAGAAGTCTGATGTGATTCGGATAGGTCTTCCTTTGTATGTTACTTGGCCCTTTTCTCTTACTGCATTTAGTATTCTTTCTTTGTTTAGAACATTCGGTGTTTTGATTATTATGTGACGGGAGGTATTTCTGTTCTGGTCCAGTCTGTTTGGAGTTCTGTAGGCTTCTTGTACGTTCATCGGCATCTCTCTCTTTAAGTTAGGGAAGTTTTCCTCCATAATTTTGTTGAAGATGTTTACTGGCCCTTTAAGTTGCAAATCTTCACTCTCATCTATACCTATAATCCTTAGGTTTGGTCTTCTCATTGTGTCCTGGATTTCCTGGATGTTTTGGGTTACGCGTTTTTTGCATTTTGCATTTTCTTTGACTGTTGAGTCGATGCTTTCTATGGAATCTTCAGCACCTGAGATTCTTTCTTCCATCTCTTGTATTTTATTGTTGATGTTTGCATCTATGACTCCTGATTTCTTCCCAAGGTTTTCTATCTCCAAAGTTGTCTCCCTTTGTGATTTCTTAGTTGTTTCTACTTCCTTTTTTAGTTCCTGGATGGATTTGCTGAGATCCTTCACTTGTTTGTTTGTATTTTCCTGTATTTCTTTAAGGTATTTTTGCATTACCTCTTTCAGGATTTCTTCCTGATGACCCACGTTCTCCTGCATTTCTCTGAGCGATTTTTGTGTTTCCTCCTCATGGGATTCCATCTGTTGATCCATCGTCTCCTGCATTTCTTTAAGCAGTTCTCGTGTTTCCTTTGTAAGGGCATCTAACCGTTGATTCATTTCTTTAAGCAATTTTTGTGTTGCCTCCTTATGGGCATCCGTCTGTTGACCCATATTCTTCTGCATTTCTTTATGCAAATTTCGTGATTCCTTTGTGAGTGCATCTACCCGTTGATTCATCTCGTTAAGCGATTTTTGTGTTGTCTCCTTGTGCGCCTCCATCTTTTGATCCATGTTCTCCCGCATTTCTCTAAGCGATTTTTGTGTTTCCTTTGTAAGGGCTTCTAACCGTTGATTCATGGTCTCCTGTAACTCTTTATGAGATTTATTTGTGTCCTTCTTGTGATCCTCTAATAGCATCATGAGAAGTGATTTTAAATCCAGATCTTGTCTTTCGGGTGTGGTGGGGTATCCAGGACTTGCTGCTGTTGGAGAGTTGGGTTCGGATGGTCCCACATTACTTTGATTACTGTTAGTAACATTCCTACGTTTGCCTTTTGCCATCTGGATACCTCTGGTGTTAGTTGGTCCTGCTGCCACTGGCTGTTGGTTGGACCTCCTGTGAGCCTGCAAAGCTATTTCTGCCCCCCCTGGATTACCAGGATTCCCCTGGCACCGATTTCTGGGGCCTGCCTGCTCCTGAGTGACTTTGGAGCCCTAATGTGCTTTGCCCCAAGTGATCTTATATTGGGGAGGCCTTGCACATCTAAAGGCTCAGCCTAGTGGATTCCTGGAGCAGAGGTCGCCAAAGGGAGGCTGGCAGGCTCCTGCCCTGTGCAGGGGTGTGTGATCTCTCCTGGGGGGGGGAGGGGGCGTCCCTCTGCCAGGCAGAAGTCCCACAGCAGATCTGGCGCGCTGGTCACTGCAGATCAGCCCAGCACCTGGGAGCAGGTTATACACAAGCTGCCTGAACCCGAAGCGATATTATGCCTGTCTGTCTCTGAGCCTGGCGGTCCCAACTACCTGGTCACTGGAGCAAAGATGGCGGAGGGCACTCTCCGTGGCGCCTCTCACCCTGTGGTCAAGATGGCCCGCTGATCTGGCACCCAGACGACCACAGCGCCAACCCGCCCTCGGGCACAGACGGAAGCCCCAACAGGCCGTGTCCCAAGTGATGTTATATTGGGGGGAGAGCCTGGGTACCGGTCTCTCCAGCGCAGTCCGCGGGAACAGAGGTCGCGGAAGGGAAGCTGGCAGGCTCCCTCCCTGCGCGGGGTCCCTCCACCAGGCAGAAGGTCCCACCGCGGAACTGGCGCGCTGGTTACTGCAGATCAGCCCAGCACCTGGGAGCAGGTTACACACAAGCTGCCTGAAACCGAAGCGATATTATGCCTGTCTGTCTCTGAGCCTGGCGGTCCCAACTCCAGGGTAAATCTTTATGTCCTTAAGTTAATAACAAAATATCAAAATACAAACAACAAAGGAAAATAGCTGAAATACATTTTATCAAAACTAAAATATTTTACATCAAAAAACTATATAGAGGTTTTTTAAGTTTAGTCAATGAGTGAAAATATTTTCAAAAATATATATTTGTCTATTTCAGCTATACTTTTAAAACTCTTAGAATGCAGTGGCAACAAATAACCTAATAAAATGACAAAAACATGTAGATAAATATTTCTCAAAAGTAGGCAGATATTTGACCAACAGTGTGAAGATATTCTCAAATATCTGAGTCATGAGGAAGAACAAAGTACTAATACATGCTACAATATCAATAACTTGGAAAATATTATTCAATGTATAATAAGTCAGACACAATGATAGCCCATCATATGGCCTATCAATATGAAATTCAAGAAGCAGATGAATCTATCAAGACAAAAGCAAACTTATTTTTGTTGGAGAGAGGGTGTTCAAGTCAGTGTTTCTCTGTGTAGTCATGAGTGTCCGGGAGCTTGCTACATAGACCACGCTGGCCTCAAACTCAGAGATCCGCTTGCCCCTGCCTCCAGAGTGCCAGGACTAAAGGTATGTGCCAGCATGCCCAGCTAGAATTGATGATTTTTGAGGATTGAGGCAAAGGGAAAATGAAAATGATGGGATTTTGGTTGATGATAATTGGAATGATGATAAAGTTATAGAACTAAGTAATATTGACAGTTATACAATATTGCAAATATTATATATAAGTTGTATAATTTAATATATTGCATAATGGATATTATGTCTAATATACATCAAAATGTCAGAGAAAGCTACTTGTATCTCATACACCAGAATCCAAAGCATGACCTAGGCTAGTCATATTGTAGTCATGACCAGTGAGGATTCTGATAACATCCTCTCACATTAAAATATATTAGCACAATCCTACTATCCTATTTTAAATAACAGGAGTTAGGAGAGGACAGCTGTGAAACTGCAGTTACTTAGAGAGAGAGGGAATGAAGTCGTGATATCATCTATGCTTCCCACAAATACTTTTAAAACATTTTTCAGCAGATGAGGATTCTTTGACATTGAATGTGCCCCCCCCCAATAAAGTTATATTGAAATCATAGGCTATAGCATTTGACATGTGATCCTTCCTGGAAGAGGGCTTGTTGTGGGTACAATTGGTTAAGATATGATCACTCTAGAGTAGAGCAAAGACTCATTAGAATGCCATCCTGTGAGGATGGGTAATAAACTGCCATGACATAGCTGACAGTGTGGAGCACCTGGGTTGACAACCACCATCAAACTAAAAAGAGATGAAGAAATTACATCAATGTCTCAGAGACACGGTGTCCTTACTGATGTATTTGTTGTGTACTTCTAGTGTCCACCAGATTATAATATAAATTTCTGGTGTTTCAAGCCACCCAGATGATAGTACTGTGATCTAGAAGTCTCACAGATTAATGATGGGATCCTACCAACCAGATGTGTTCTAGAGATAATATTTTGTGACTCTAAGGGATCCCAAAGTTCTAAAAATCACATTTGTCATAATTTTTCAATATGATTAGTTTGGGTACTCTACTAAAACCATTAGGATTGGCTTTCAAAATTTAGCTGCTTAAAAGTGAACAAGAAGGAATGCAGCCATGGTTCCTCTTCTATTTGTGCTGTAGAGCATAACCTAAAGTTCAGTGAGTCCTTACTTGGTGCCTCACACAGTTCAAAGCAGCTTTTTGACTCTTATTTATGACAAAGTATGACATATGAGTTGGGTTGAGATGCTGTTTCACATTCATAGACAGAATCAGATTTAATTTTCAAATGACCATTTTTCTTTTTTATGAAGTTACAATGATAAAACCCACTACTTTGTATGCTACCAAAAGTCATATTCTTGGTCAATAGCTCCTTTCCAATGAATAATAAAAATGTTATTGTCTTATACAACTTTTCATTCCATTCAGAAAATTCTAAAGGTTCATTTCAATGAGAAAAATAAGTGACAATCTTCTTTCTCTTCAAAGATTGTTATATCAAAGTTAGATCTATAATATAAAAGACCAATACATATCTATCTTCTACTATATTTGTGGGATGAAATAATCAAGGTATAAAATGACTTATAATAATTCAAATATTATTACATTATTTACTTGTGTAAAAAACCTTTTAGAACCATGATGTTTTAAACAAATGCCTGCTTTAGGTGGAATAATTATAGGCCATAAAACTATAACCTATTTAAAAGTATAACTTATAATAATGGTTTTAAAGTTCATTTAATTATATACCACTCTACATTATAAACTAATTTGAGAAATAGATCACTTTCTATTTTCATCTTTTCTTTTCATGTATGTATTATAAGTATGGTGTTAGAGCAGATGTGTATTCTTGTTCACATATGTGATGGAGGCAACTTAGATATCAGAAATCTCCATCCATGTTTTCTCCACCTTATGCAACGAGATACTGCAGTCTCACAATAAAACCCAGAACCTGCAGATTTGGCCATTCTTGTTAGCCATTTTGTTTTAGGGATTCCCTGTCTCCACCTTCAGAAGTTGAAATTGTAGGTGGGCCAGTACACCCACCAGGCATTTCTATGAGTTCTGGGCATCTGAACTCCAGGCCTCTCATTTGCTTGGCAGATGCTTTAACTGGTTAACCATCCCACTGTATATGTATTTTATTATATGTCATTATTACTGCCTAAAATTACTTGTTGATTTTATCTTATATTCTCATTTTTTATATTTTCTTTGTTTATGACTATTTCAAATCAAGTGAAAAATGGCACCAAATGATAGAAGCACTCAGAACCTTATGATGTCAGTATATCAAGACCATACATGGAAAAATAAGAGAGTCCCTGTATTCCTCCAGACATGCAGTTTGTAATGAGGTCATTTATTGCTGAATAAACATTAATTTCAGACAGTGAGTACCATTTTTCCACCTCTACATTTTTCAAATTCATCGTCCTTATGCTGAAAGTAAATACATCCATTTAGCTTTGCTCCATTTATGCATATCTTCATTTCAACATATCAAGATTTTCCATTGTTAGGCAATCCCTGAAGCTTTGCAGTAGCTTTTTGTCATTATTATTCATTATAATTAATTTGGATACTTCACTAAAATCTGCAGGGAAGTCTTTCAAATTTAATCACTTAGTAAGAAACAATAGGTAGAGGCAAAGTTTCTAGTCTTTATACTTTACATGTATTGCTCATGAACAACTTTTATTTTGTGATAATGTAAGATATAATAATTCATAATTTGAAAAAGCTCTATAGTAACATAATTAAGTATATAAGATACCTATTTACACAAGCATACTGTTTACTTCTGAAATATACTGCTACTAATATCACCTGGGCTTGATTATCAAGAGAAAGGCTTATTCCATAAAAACCATGAGATGAAGAATATTCTTAGATGGGAAACTTCCCTAGTGATGCACAGATGCATCTGGGGCAATATGCCTGAGAATGCTGAGAACTGGTATAAACCAAATTTGCTATTTTTAGTTTGGAAGACTATGTAAGACTTTGTAAGACCCCTTACATAGCACTATAATTTTTGTCACATTTTGCAAGAAAGTGATTTTTTTAAGAAGCTATGTCAAAATACATAAGGTCTTTTCATCACAACTCTTCAGTTTTATACACTTATTCAACTTTTCTGCACACACCAAATTTCACCCCGCCTAGTAAAGGGAGACTCCAATCACATACTTTTTTTGTCTAAGCTGCTGAATAAAAAGGGCTGGAAATGAAGTTTCATGTATACACAGATGTTGTCACATGAGTTAACAAATACTGATTGTTAGGGAACAACTATATTAAAATCACAAGGATATGGTGCTTCTTGTTAGACCATCCCAACTACATGTAGACCAGCCCTCTACATGGAGCAGAGCAGAGCATGCATTTATTAGCATTGCTGAATCACACCAGAACTCAGACAAATATGCATTTGCATATTTCATTGCAGACTTTCTGCATGTCAGGCCTAGTTGGGCCCTTTCCTTCTTGCCTCTCCTAAGAGTATTATAAAGGCACCATCCCTAGGTTAATGGTTTTAGCTAGAGGCTCATATTCTTTTTCTTAATATCACTCAAGGATTCAGAGCAGCTTTAAATAGGCTTTCATTCCCATGGCCTGTTGTTCAGAGGCCATCTCATAGCCATGGAAGCCTTTCCAACATGGCTGTTTTTGTTGTTGTGTTTCATTTTTTGTTTTTGTTGTTTTGTTTTGCTTTGTTTTGCTTTTATGAAAACTCATAAGCTAAGAAGACAACAAAGTCTCCTACTAAATCTGGGCACAACGGTATGTGGTTTCTTGTTCTGCACCTCTGGGGGTAGAGGGTGTCTAGATGCCGCTGGTACACCAGCTTGGAGAGGACAAGGCAAAGTCTAGAATGGGTGGAACCTTTAGTTAACCTCTTCCCTGACACCACTGTACACTAGGCAGTGGGTGGGGGAGGGCTTCTCTGAGGACCTTAGTGTTATGGACCTTTTACATAAAGGCCTTTTCTAACAATCTTTAATGAAGCAGTTCTCTGACATAAATTTGTTTGTTCATACGTCAGGGTGGGTCTGAAAACATACATTTTATTCTGGGTGAACCAAGGAAGTGTTATATAATGGGGTGGGGAGAGTTGATTCTATTCAAGATGCAAAGCTAAGATACTGACTGAGATGCATCAATAGCTTGGAGAAGCATTCCAAGTGCTCTATTAAGTGACTATTTGTGACCACCTGTTGGGGGTCTCTGGATTACATGCTCCCAGGCAGGCACTGAAATAGGGAGGAAAATCCTGACAGTCTCAGGATGAGATTCTAACCTCAATTTTTTTTTAATTTCTGGGGTTTGGTTTTGCTCTACCTTGCCAGTCCCTCTTGTGGCATGGTTCACGTGCCCAAAATGGCACATACCTGTAATCACAAAATCCTGGAATATGAGATAGGAGGATCTAAAATTCAAGGTCAGCCTGGGCTACATAGATATAGTCTGTTGGAAAATATCACCTTCAGGGACATAAGATCAGTGGAGCAGCTGGGACAGTATGCCAGGAGAGAGTGATCTCCCAGCAGCCCTTTCACTTCTGAGTACAGAGGTGAGATCTCCACCTTCTCTCTGGAGAACAGCTAGGAGGGCACAGGGAACACAATCAGTGGAGCAACTGGGAAGGAAGTCTTCCTGCGGACATTTTCACCATGGAGCCAGGCTGCTCCACAGCCTTCTGTGCACGGACCCTGACAGAAGAGAGTTGGTCTCCCAGGAGTACAGACACAGGTTTACAGGCCCACAGGAGGGACAAGCTCCAACCAGAGACAGCAATATCAACTAACACTAGAGATAATCAGATGGCGAAAGTCAAGCACAAAAACCCTACCAAGAGAAACCAAGGCTACTTGGCAACATCAGAACCCAGTTCTCCCACCACAGCAAGTCTTGGATACCCCAACACACCGTAAAAGCAAAAGTTGGATTTAAAATCGTATCTCATGATGCTGATAGAGGGCTTCAAGAAGAACTTAAATAATTCCTTTAAAGAAATACAAGAGAACATGGGTCAACGGGTAAAAGCCCTTAAATAGGAAACACAAAAATCTCTTAAAGAAATACAGGAGAACATAGGTCAACAGGCAGAAGCCCTTAAAGAGGAAACACAAAAATCCCTTAAAGAAATAAAGGAAAACACAAACAATCAAGTGAAAGAACTGAACAAAACCATCAAGGAACTAAAAGTGGAAGTAGAAACAATGAAGAAATCACAAAGGAGACAATTCTGGAGATTAAAAGCCTTGGAAAGAAATCAGCAGCCATAGATGCAAGCATCAACAACAGAATACAAAAGATAGAAGAATCTCAGGTGCTGAAGATACCATAGAAAACATTAACTCAACAGTCAAAGAAAATGCAAAATGCAAAATGCAAAAAGCTCCTGAGCCAAAACATCCAGGAAATCCACGACACAATGAGAAGACCAAACCTAAGGATTTTAGGTATAGAAGAGAGTGAAGATTTCCAACTTAAAGGGCCAGTAAATATCTTCAAAAAAATTATAGAAGAAAACTACCCTAACCTAAAGGAAGAGATGCCCATGAACATACAAGAAGCCTACAGAACTCAAAACAGACTGGACCAGACCAGAAAGTCCTCCCGGCACATAATAACCAAAACACCAAATGCACTAAACAAAGAATATTAAAAGCAGTAAAGGTAAAAGGGCAAGTAACTTATAAAGGCAGACCTATCAGAATTACACCAGACTTCTCACCAGAGACAATGAAAGCTAGAAGACCCTGGGAAGATGTCATACAGACCCTAAGAGAACAAAAATGCCAGCCCAGACTGCTATACCCAGCAAAACATTCAATCACCATAAATGGAGAAACCAAGATATTCCATGATAAAACCAAATTTACACAATATCTCCCCACATATCCAGCCCTACAATGGATAATCGATGGAAAACACCAACACAAGGAAGGAAACTACACCCTAGAAAAAGCAAGAAAGTGATCTTCTTCCAACAAACCCAAAAGAAGATAACCATACAAACATAACATCAAAAGTAACAGGAAGCAACAATCACTATTCCTTAATATCTCTTAACATCAATGGACTCAATTCCCCAATAAAAAGACATAGACTAACAGAAATATTTTCATGTAAATCTTAAATTTTATCAGAAAATGTTTTTAATTCCTCTTTCAATTAATTTAGTAATGTTTTCTTATGTCTACCATTTTATCTGAATTATTTTTCATGATAATCTTTAACTGTAGCATGTTTTTCTACACATTTCTTCTATTTTATCAGAAATGTTTTTCATGTAAATCTCTGATTTTATCACAAAATGTTTTTTTCTACCTTCAATTAATTTAGAAAGGTTTTTATGTCTACCATTTTATCTGTGTAATTTTCCATGAAATAGTCAATTTTAATGTGTTTTTATGTATTTCTTCAATTTTATCATAAAATATTTTTACTTAATTTTTCAATTAACATGCTTGAAAATAAAAGAAAATATCACCTTCATGGTCTCGTGAGATGAATATACAGTTAAATGCATGTAATACTCTTGGAGAGAACTTGAGTTTGGCTCCAAGCACCCACATGAGGACATATAACTGTCTAGCTCTATTTCCAGAGGATCCAATGCCTTCTTATGGCCTCTGTGAGCACTAGCATATGCATAAAAATAACATGAAGACAAACATAAAAACCAAATAATATTTTTTATTAGACAAAGAGTGTGAAACGGAATCATAAAGATGGATGGAGATGAGATATGAATCAAGTACTATGACATATGTATCCACATGTCATAATTTAACATATTAATTTGTTCACTAAAAGCTTCTCTCTCTCTCTCTCTCTCTCTCTCTCTCTCTCTCTCTCTCTCTCTGAGGGTATATGACCATGAATGTGTTTGGTGTCTGAAGAGGCAAGAACAGGGCATCAAAAGAGAACATCTTCATACAACTGCATTCACAGGCAGTTGTGAACAGTACAACATGGCTACAGAGAACTGACCTCTAATCCTCTGCAAGAGCAGTAAATGTTCTCACCTCTAAGCCATCTCTCTAGCTCCTGAGAAATATCTCTTTAAGGAAAAAAAAAAACCTCTGAATTCAAGTTGGCAATCACAGATGTTTTTATAGATAATTGCCTATATTTTATTGGTGAGCATCAAATTATTACCTTCAATCCACTTTTGAGAGGAGGATAAACTACAAAGGAAAAACACTAGGCAGTAGGAATCAGGAGGACAGTAGAGAACTCTATCATAAGTCACTAGATGATCCACTTCCCACATTATTTTCTCCCACCAGCAACCTGTTTTCTAATACATCTATGAAGCCACTTTGCTATACTAAATGTTTTTATTTCCTGAGGCATCGTTTTTATACAAATACATTACTGATCCTGGCAATGTTAGACCATTAGTTTGCTCCTGAGTGTCAAGCTATGTACGAGCCATAGGAAAGGTAAGTTTTGAGACACTATGACAGAAGATACCATGGACTGTGAGTTGGAGTCCAGGCGAATTCTGATCAATTAACAGAATGGTGAGATGAAAGAACTCTTATGCCACAGTTAACTGTTCATTATCCTCAGGACATGAATAGTATGGATAACAAAATGCTATTCCTAGAGACAGTTACTGTTCCTAAATATTTCTGAAGTTAGGCCAGCCTTGCCTTCTACATTTGTTGCTAATAACTTCATGAGTAGAATCTAAAATTGTAGAAACTCTTGTATATGACTTATATGTGTTTAGGAAACAACAACCCTCTGTCAGAGCTTTAACAAAATAAACTTGATGATATTGTGTGACTGTCTCCTCCTGTTTGAAACATTTTTTTGTGGTGAAATGAAGGGAGCCTCTGGACAGGGAAACAGGAGTGGGTGGGTTGGAGAAGAGGGGGAGGGGGAATGAGAGAGAAGGTTTTCAGAGGGGAAATGAGGAAAGGGGATAGATAATATTTGGAATGTAAATAAAGAAAATACCTAATAAAAAAAGAAAAAGAAAATATCCAATAAAAACAACAAACAAACAAAATGTCTGCAAGATTCAGTGGTTCCCCTCCATGAGATTATAAAAGGAATAAGCAACTGTCAGTGGAGGAGTCTCTTCAAAGGAGCTGCCTACAAGGAATACAGCTTTGTGAATTATCAGTGATACTGGGTGGTCATTTGAGACATGCGGCTGCCTTTGTTTGACAAATCTCTAGTAAATGATCCTACACTCACATGTCTGAGAGTAGCACAAGTTAGCTAACTGATTTATTAATCTAGAAATGAGAGGAATCTTTTGGGGTATTGTCAGTATTCTTTCTGGGATGCATAAACATGTATTCATATCTTCCTAAGAAAAGTTACACAATAAACTACTATAATTTCACTTTAGAATTAAAAGTAAAAAATTAAATATATATATATATATATATATATATATTTCTGACTATAATGAATCTTTAGTTGGCAAACTTAGACCAAATATTGTAAATTTGTCTTTTCTTCTTGCCATAAGTAGACAATAATGCAGTATTATTGTCATCACCACAAATCAAGCAAGAACTGATTGGGAAACCTGATCCATGCTGGTGAGCTTTCAAGGTGATAGAAGATGCTATGTAGGCCACTGAAGGAGAAAAGTCATTAATAGTCTAATACAGCACTCCAGTACACGCATGCTCTAGTACAAACCTATCAGGTAAAACGTGCCCACTCATATACTAGCGGTATATGTATTATGGGAATGTGGAAATAGCCTACTGCTTCTTACTGATTTTGAGAACATCTCTACAGGAAGGAATTCATTCCTGGTACTATACTGTAAAACAGGCCAAAACGCCATAGCAAAAGAAGTCATAGACCCTAGGAGGCAGTGTATTATTGTCATTTTGCTAAAGAAGAATTGCTCCAAGTAGATTCTTAATGTCTGTGCTTATATCCATTAATTACTGCTACTCGCAGTATTGGGCAAAGAAGCTCCTTTCTGCAGTGGGTAATGGTTAATGCAGGACTCATAACAGATCACAGTGCTAAGAGAAAATGACTGTTGAGTGTTGAGCCCAAAATGAGACCTCTATATAAACCCACTGCTCTCAATGCTCAAAGAGCATCATAGAAAAGGGATGGGAAAAGTTGGAGGATGAAGAGAAATACTATGAATTACTATCTTCTAGGATGACATGATCATTGTATTCAGGAATTCACAACAGTAATGCTCACCTATACAAGTCCTGCACAAGACCAAGCCAGCAAAAATTGCATCATAAATGAGGTCCCACTTCTAGGTAAGGAG
The DNA here is from genome assembly GCA_036184795.1 of Tokudaia tokunoshimensis. NCBI lineage: Eukaryota > Metazoa > Chordata > Mammalia > Rodentia > Muridae > Tokudaia > Tokudaia tokunoshimensis. The sequence continues at coordinate 28,030,841 of BTHU01000019.1, read as the reverse complement.
CTATTGGCAGTTGATGGCTTCTCGGAGAAAGGAATTTGTTTTTCTTTGGGGTAGGTTGTACGAGAGGATGGCCTCTCACCCATGCACCTTTGGACAACATTAATTGAACAATATATATATATATATATATATATATATATATATATATATGAAGACATTAAGATGGGAAGGAATAGGAGATGATCCAGTCCCACAGTGCCCGGAGCTGATTCCATGCCACAGCACTCCACACCCAAATCACTCCGGGAGAGAGTTGGCCTCCCAGGAGTGTGGACAAGCCTGTGAGTACAGGTAAGACCACCACTTCAGCTCAAAGAGACCCATTTGGATCCCTCAAGTCACAGGAACCAAAGAGTGACCTGGGACAGGAAATTTCTGGTTTCTCTCTGTGCTCAGAGCTGATCTTGTGCCACAGATCTACATACCCAAATACTGCCAGGAGAGAGCTGGTCTCCCAGGAGTGTAGACACAACTGTGAGCACAGGAGGGACAAACAACAGTCAGAGACTTCAAGACCAGCTAACACCAGAGATAACCAGAAGGCAAGAGGCAAGGGAAAGAACATAAGCAACAGAAATGAAGGCTACTTGGCATCATCAGAACCCAGTTCTCCCATCACAGTGAGCCCTGGATACTCCAACACACCAGAAAAGCAAAGCACTGATTTAAAACCACATCTCATGATGAGGATAGAGTTGAACGGAGAAAAGAGGGAGGGAAGGGGGCTTATGGGACCTTCGGGGAGGGAGGAAACGGGAAAGGGGAAGTGATTTGGAATGTAAATTAAAAAAATAAAATAAAATTAAATTAAAAAAAAAAAAAAAAAAAAAAATACAGGAGAACACGGGTCAACAGGTAGAAGTACTTAAAGAGGAAACACAAAAATCCCTAAAAGAATTACAGGAAAACACAAATAGGTGAAGGAACTAGACAATACCATACAGGATCTAAAAATGGAAATAGAAACAATAAAGAAATCCCAAAGGGAGACAACCCTAGAAATGGAACACCTAGGAGAGAGATCAGAAGTCGTAGATGCAAGTATCACAAACAGAATACAAAAGATAAAAGACAGAATCTCAGGTGTAGAAGATACCATAGAAAACATTGGCACAACAGTCAATGAAAATGAGAAATGTAAAAAGTTCCTAAGCCAAAACATCCAGGAAATCCAGGACACAATGAGAAGACCAAACTTAAGAATGGTAAGTATAGAAGAGAATGAAATTCCCAATTTAAGGGCAGATAAAAATCTTCAAAGATTATAAAAGAAAACTTCCTTAACCTAAAGAAAGAGATGCACATAAACATACAAGAAGCCTACAGAACTCCAAATAGATTGGACCAGAAAAGAAATTCCTCCCATTACATATTAGTCAAAACACCAAATGCACAAAACAATGAGAGAATATTCTTTCTTTTGTCAGGGAAAAAGTACAAATAACATATAAAAGCATACCTATCAGAATTACCCCAGACTTCTCAAGAGAGATTATGAAAGTGAGAAGATCCTGGGTAGATGTCATACAGACCCTAACAGAACACAAATGCCAGCCTAGGCTACTATACCCAGCAAAACTCTCAATTACCACAGGTGGAGAAACCAAGATATTCCATTACAAAAAAACAAATTTACATACTATCTTCCCACAAATCCAGCCTACAAAGAATAATAGATGGGAAATGCCAATAAAAGGAGAGAAACTACACCCTAGAAAAAGCAAGAAAGTAATCGTTAGCTCAACAAACACAAATAAGATAGCCACACAACCATAAAATTAACATAAGAAATAATAGGAAGCAACAATCACTATTACTTGATATCAGTGGACTCAATTCCCAAATAAAAAGACAAATATTAACAGACTGGATACAGAAACAGTATTCAGCATTTTACTGCATACAGGAAATGTACCTCAGTGACAAAGACAAACACTACCTCAGAGTAAATGACTGGAAAACAATTTTCAAAGCAAATGGTCCCAAGAAACAAGCTGGAATAGCCATTCTAATATCGAATAAAATTGACTCTCAACCAAAAGTTATGAAAAAGGATAAGGATACTTCATACTCATCAAAGGAAAAATCTACAAAGAAAAACTTTAAATTCTTAACATCAATACTCCAAGAGCAAGGGCATCCACTTTCATCGTAAAGCAAAAGAATATGCCTTCTTCTCAGCACCTCATGGTACCTTCTCCAAAATTGACCATATGATTGGTCACAAAACAGGCCTGAACAGATACAAGAAGATTGAGATAATGTCACGTACCCTATCAGATCACTACGGATTAAGGCTGGTCCTCAATAGCAAAAAAAACCCCAAAAAACAGAAAGCCCATATACACATGGAAGCTGAACAATGCTCTACTCGATGATAACTTGGTCAAGGAAGAAATAAAGAAATTAAAACTTATTAGAATTTAATGAAGCAGTCATTAAAAGTCTCCAAACCAAAAAAAAAAAAAAAAAAAAAGCCCAAGAACAGATGGTTTTATTGCAGAATTCTATCAGGCCTTCAATGAAGACCTAATACCAATACCAATACCAATACTCTTCAAACTATTCCACAAAATAGAAAAAGAAGGAACACTACCCAATTCATTCTATGAAGTCACAGTTACACTGATACCAAAATGTCACAAAAACCCAACAATGAAAGAGAATTTCAGACTAATTTCCCTTATGAATATCAATGCAAAAATACTCAATAAAATTCTCACAGACTGAGTCCAAGAACACATCAAAAGATCATTCACCACAATCAAGTCAGCTTCATCCCAGGGATTCAAGGATGGTTCAATGCATAGAAATCCATCAATGTAATTCAATACATTAACAAACTCAAAGGAAAAAAACCACATTGTCATTTCATTAGATGCTGAAAAAGCATTTGAAAAAATTCAGCATCCCTTCATGTTAAAAGTCTTGGAAAGATCAGGAATTCAAGGCCCATACCAAAATATAGCAAAAGCAATATACAGCAAACCAGTAGCCAACATTAAACTAAATGGAGAGAAAGTTGAAGCAATCCCACTAAAATCAGGGACCAGACAAGACTGCCCTATCTCTCCATATCTATTCTATATAGTATTTGAAGTTCAAGCTAAAGCAATTAGACAACAAAAGGAGATCAAAGGGATACAAATTGGAAAAGAAGAAGTCAAAATATCACTATTTGCAGATGATATGACAGTATACATAAGTGACCCCAAAAATTCCACCACAGAACTCCTACAGTTGATAAACAACTTTAGCAAAGTGGCTGGATATAAAATTAACACAAACAAACCAGTAGCCTTCATATACTCAAAGGATAAATAGGCTGAGAAAGTAATTAGGGAAACAACACCCTTCACAATAGTCACAAACAATATAAAATAACCTTGGTGTGACACTAAGTAAGCAAGTGAAAGATCTGTATGACAAGAACTTCGAGTCTCTGAAGAAAGAAATCGAAGAAGAGTTCAGAAGATAGAAAGATCTCCCATGCTCATGGATTGGCAGGATTAATATAGTAAAAATGGCCATCTTGCCAAAAGCAATCTAGAGATTCAATGTAATTCCCATCAAAATTCCAACTCAATTCTTCATAGAGTCAGAAAGAACAATTCTCAAGTTTCTTTGGAATAACAACAACAAAAAAAAACCAGGATAGAGAAAAGTATTCTAAACAGTAAAACAATTTCTGGGGGAATCGCCATCCCTGACCTGAAGCAGTACTGTAGAGCAATAGTGATTAAAAACTGTATTGGTACAGGAACAGACAGGTAGATCAATGGATCATGGCTGTCTCCTGAGAGGCTCTGTCAGAGCCTGAAAAATACAGAAGCAGATGCTCATAGCATACATTGGACTGAGCATGGGGGCCCCTTACGGAGGAGTTGGAGAAGGGACTGTGGGAGCTGAGGGTTTTATAGCCCCATGGAGGGAGCAACAGAGTCAACAGGCCAGACCCCCCAGAACTCCCTGGGACTGGACCACCAACCAAAGAGTACCCATGGCTCTGGCCACATATGTGGCAGAGGATGGCCTTGTTGGACATCAGTACGAGGAGAGGCCCTAGTGTAAAGAAATGCCAGGGTGGGAAGACAGGGATGTGTAGATGCAATGGGAGGGGGTATAGGATAGTGGGGTTTCAAAGGGGCGATCTGGAAATGTAAATAAAAAAATATACAATAAAAAAAGAAAAAAAAGAAAGGATGACTATTGCTATTTAAAAATGATGACAAGGAATATTTTGGGGAGATCTAGGAGAATGGGTGATGGAAGATAAAAGTGGATATGATCAAGCTACATGTATAAGATTCTCAAAAATGAAGAAAACTGTTCTTCAAGTATATATGGGACATTTGGGGATAAATATTTTCCCAGACTGTAGTTGTAAAATACAGTGTCATTCCTCCTAGTGTATCTCTTCACTTCCACTTTCAGCTCTGATGACACCATAAGGCACTACATTAACCCTTCATTTTCCATGCTATGAAGTTATGGTATCACTGTTGAAGAAAAAGGTGGGTCAATTGTCCTCTTTTTGATAATCATTTTCATTTTAAAATTCATTCACCATACATAATTCACTGAAAAACATCAATATGATAAATGTATGATCCCTCAAAAGACTACCTCTACAGAGTATTTTTACAAGGACAGTAACCAGATGGAACCTAGCCCATTTTAGTTGGCAGAGGTCTGGTAGGATTGGACTGTGCCTTTCCACCACACAACTTTACACTAAGGAGCCTTACAAGAGGGAAGAGAAAGATGGAGAAAACCTTGTATTGTTTTCTCTGAGGAAAAAAAAATCTGCTTAGTTATCAGACCAACCACAACACACAGAAAAGCTGCACTAATTATTATAGGATATCAGCAATGGGGAATACTGGTGTAACCTTTTGTAATTTTATCCTAGAATCCTTACAAGTAAAATGGCCAGCAGTGTCTTCAATATCAGTGAGAGGATTAGTTAACATGTTGCTTAATGAGAACTTGTGCAAGGCCTAATATTCCTGGTGTTTTACTGTTGTGTAAACAAGTGCAGCCTATTTAGAAAACTATCCATCAGGTTCTAAATTACACATTTATGAACATAAAATATTTAATAAGAAAATATTGTCCCTCCGATATATAGAATAGCTATCATAAATGCTTGAACAGCTATATTCTCTAACAGGTCTATTTTGGGGGACAGACACTTAAGTTACTGTGTGGGTGGATTATACCTTCACCCTTGAAGAAGACAATATTCTATCCCAGTGCAGTATGGTCAGAGTTGGCCCCAACTGCTAAGCAACTGGATCAAATCATAGCCAGTTTGACTGCAGAAAGACTGAGGACACATTTATATATCAACTCTAAAATCCAGTAACTTGACAAACTGTCAACTGTTATTTGTATTCTCTGAAGTAAAAATTTTACCCATTCTTGTTTTAGCATATTGCAACTCATCAACCTTGAACCGCGTCTTTCATATCAATGGAGTCTACAGAGTCACTTTCTCTTCATCTTGAATGTCAAGTGCAGTGGCTGAGGTGGAAAAGCCACACAACTGTTTCTTACAAAGACAGTATGTTAAACCAACGTGTTTTCAGAATTTACTATAAAGTGCCATAAAAACTTTCCATGAAACCTTTTACTAACCACATCTAATGAACCAGTTACTTGTTCTAGATGTGATAATGATTTAGGATATATAGCTCTGGGTCAGCACCCTCATAAAAGCAGCCAAGAACACCTCATGAGCCTCCTGAAGCATACCAACTGGGGTGCGTAAATAATTTCTGAAATATTGATTTGTTTGTTACCAACTTCTGGAAATGTATTTTCTGCCAACAAGTGGATAAGAGACTAGATACATTTCTAGTGTCAACATATTTCAGAAATGCCATGGTCTCCAGTCTGTAGAGATGAAGTTTCTTCACCAGACAATAGAAGCAGTTCTTTCCTGCAGCTCTGATGGCCAACTAGTGAGGGAAAAATGAAGTGATTCCCACCAGAAGATTTGTTATAATTTACTTGACTCAGGTCTTGGTATTTGTGTTTGGTTGGTTTTTGCTCGTTTCTTTGTTTGTTTTCCCAAAGTCTAAATACTAGGCCATTTCTCTTCTGTAATTCTGCCTGAGCTATCCTGGCCAAGCAACAGCAACAAGAATAACAACAACAAAATGTTCTTCTAAGATTCCTACTCTGCACTCTAACCTGCACTACATAACTACATTTTTATGCTCAAGTTTCCCATTCAAATATCTTACGCACATACATTTCTTCACTGGACCATAGTCTCTCAGCATAAGCAGTCCTCATTATGATACATACAAGTCACTTAATGTTGTAGAATCCATTAACAGTGACTTACAGTTCCTAAGAAAAATGAAAATAATTCCAAAAATTTGTAAGGCCTATTTGTGGCCAAAATTTGTTTTCTAAAATTAAGAATATATTTTATCCAGGTGATTCAAGATGTAATTTATGAATGGCATATGAAAGGAGAGAGTTATCTTATTGATTATGTATTTTTTTCTCAATTATGAATTAATGTATCATTTCATAGGACCACCATGATTCTAAGAGGCTATAGAGTAAAGCAAGGGTTTTAATATATTATATATTATATTGAGTACTTAAAGAGTTCTAATCCAGCCTTTCTTAAGTTTGTGTTAGATAGCTATAATGTTTGATAGCCCAGGATAGATAATAGCCTACAGAAATGATAGATACTATGCTTCTATTTTACATTAAATGTTTACACTAAACGATATGATCCAACCCTCAATCCTATAAATCAATCATCCATATTGTGGCTTAGGTTAATAAATTTTCCTAAACCCAATTTCTTATTTTCTCACTGGGCAAGGGCTAGCCTTCATTTCCAATTGCCCTTGATGTTAGGCATTCTGGTCAATGAAATCTTAGTTCAAGTGACAAGTTCTGCTTTGTAGTTCTACCTGCTACAAATTTTTACTTATTTATGCTTGAGACTTCTTGTTCATGCTTTTGTCTTTCTCCTGTTCTGTTTCCAAGCCATGTGTTAAAGATGACAGTCTCTCTAAGCTAGACCCTACACAATTATATACACAAAAACTTCCCATGTCTCTCCCTCGTGTTACTGTTTAATGAGCATTAAGTAAATTCTTATTGTTATTGTGTGAGGATTGTTCTATAAAAATCAACAGCAGCATTTCAAATGTATGTGCACAATGGTGCAGTTTTTAAATATTTAGATCAGAAATATATCAATTTGAAGTACCCACTTCAAGACATGCAAAATATGAATTATACTATATGTATATTCCATTAAGAACTCTATGACTTAAATGTACATAGGAAAGTAGTTATTCTCAGGTTAATATTCTTTCTGTCTGTTTTGTTTGTTTGGTTGCTTTTTTAGTTTTTTTTGGGGGGGTCGGTTTTTCATTTGGTTTTTAAGTTGGTTGGTTGGTTGGTGGGTGGGTGGGTTTTGGTTTGTGTTTTTGTTTTTTTGTGTGTGTCTTTGTTTTTGTTTTTGCCTAGGATCTCTCTATGGCTGGTCTGAACTCATTATATACACAAGGTTGGTCTTAAATTCCCAGAGACCTCCCTGCTTCTGTCTCTCAAATGCTGGGATTAAAGGTACACACATCCCATGCCCAGCAAAAATTTTAAACAAAGTATATTGAGTATTTATATATATATCTGACTGTGAAGCAAATAATATCACTAATTAAAGATAATTATGTGCCCAATGAAAGACTGTCTTTAATCCCTATGTTTACTTTTTAAAAATGTGAATGTTAACAGTGTTTCCTAAAAGTCATTTGAATTTAGTAATTATGATTTTGTGGCTTATTGTAGAAACATTGAAAGAAGACTTAAATCAGAATTCATTTTATTGCCAAATATATTTTCCCTGGAAATAGGATTTATAATAGAATTACTGACAGACTTTAACTATAATGATGCAAATGAAAAGACTTTATCATGATTGAAAATGAATTTTCTGATTTGAGATCTGTCAAAATAATAAATTAGATATTTTTATTTGGTTGGTTGACTGCTCACTAACACACCATTAAATATTCAAAATCAGTGCTTCAAACTAATTTTGTAATACCTCATCTAAGATTTTAAATATCCAATGCTGTTAATCTTTCCAGAGGGCATTTATCACTGTAGATAAGAAAGCAGTAAAGAAATCAGCAAAATGAGCCTCCTATTGATATTTTTACTAGAATATTTGTAGTCTATAAAATGTTTGACCCAATGTATTTAGCTGTAACAACTCAAGAACTAATAAAACATGGGTTACACAGAGACCTCATCAAAATTTAATATGAACCCTATGAGGAGAAGAATCTAACTTTTGCTGACTAGAAAGCAGGAAAGTCGACATTAAAAGCCAAATGAGACAGAAGAAATTTAAAACCCAAATGGATGTTAAACCAAACTTAACACCTGCACTTAGCATCTGAGAACTATATGAAGCTTTAAATGCTCTGGAATAGGCTGCTTTTAATGGCATTTATAGCATTTTCCAACTTGCAAAATGTATATTACTTTTACATTCTACACATAAGATGGAAATTATTATTATTACTACTTTACAGATAAATAGAGCAGACTAATGGATTCTTTAAAAGGGTATTTTGATAACAAAAATAATAATTTTGGTTGCTTCAGGTCACTTACCTTTGGGATTCATTTAAGAAACAAAACTAGGCAGCATTTTCTAGTCCAAATTACAAACTATAATTTTACAGTTCACTTAAACTATATACATATTTGTAAAAGTTTTGAAGAGATTGAAAAATTTAGTCAATTTCTAACATGTGTTCAAATGAAACCAGTGTCTTCCTTGTGACATGTAAAGCAGATCATAGCAGAAAGGCCAAGCAGTTCTCTCTTTGGAATGTACTAGATGGGTTTGGATTAGTCATTGAAACTGATTATTAGTGATCAAGTAATTGTGTTTACTTCCCACACAGCAGGCACTGAATTTATACCAGGAGATAGAATTACTTTGGAGTAGATGTTGCTCTTTTCTTCAAAAAGTCTACAGATCTCTAGCGGGGAAAGTATACATTTCTGAAAGAGATATTTGTGGCTTCAGAGTAAGTAGGTAGTCAGCAAGACAGACTTAATTCTTTCAATAGAATGTTCCATTTAGAAGGCAATTTTCTACTATATCCATCACCATTACTTTTCATTTTTATTATATTTGTGTATATGTGTGTGTGTGTGTGTGTGTGTGTGTGTATGTCTGTGTGTGTGCACGCACATGCACAGGCAGACAAGTGTGTGCCTGCATGTGTGGTATATATTCATGAATACAGACACCCCCATGCCCAGTCACAAGTGAAACTCAGAGGACAACCTTTAGGAGTCAGTGGCCATCATCCACCTTAGGTTATAAGGATTAAACTCAGGTCACCATGTTTGAACTTTAGTCTGTCCACAGCCTCACCATCCAGACACTATTGTTTTCAAGTCTACAGTTGAAACTAGAACATTCCAGATTCAGTGTTGTGTGGCCATCGCAGTTGTGGTTGTATTGTGGGTGTGAGAGCAAGGCTGCTTAACAATGACTGAGGAGAACTAAAGGGAAATGTAGCACAGTAGGCAAAATCAGCAAGGGAGGAGGGCATTTCCCCTTTTTCAAGTCTTCCAATTTGGTGCATAGGAATCTACTGGATGACTAGCACTGTAGTTCATTGATCCTTTCAGTCACCCAAAGACCTAATTTGTACCAGCTCTGGCTGCAGGTATCTGTGATAACAGACAAAAAGTAGTTAACACAGCAGATGAAAAATTAACCTTCGGAAAATAAGCATGCCAGGTAGGGAAATGCATAGCAGATACTGAGAAGAGTGCTACTGAGCCAAATACAGGGAATACAAGCCAATAGGGACTTTGAGAGCAGGACAGAGTCTCTGAGAAAACCCTGACATATGTGGCAAAATCTAGGAAAAATGATTTTCCTCAAGTAAACATGGATGATACAGGAAATAGGCTACTATGTCTATTGAGCATGAATCAGCTCTCCCCAGTCACAACATGTCTTAAGTCCCTGTTTCTGTATGTAATCTGTGACCTCTTATCGCCTGACCACTCCTGAGCAGCTTTCTTATGCATCCTATGTCCCAACTTTCTATAAAATTCTATAAAAATATGCATAATTTAAATTTGTAATATTTTATAATAGGCCACACAGTGTTTTACCATATGTAACATATAACATATATGATCCTTACTGCAAACCTCCTGAAATAGTTACTGTTAATATCTTCTCATTAGAGATGAAGAAACAGATTAGACACAGTGTGTAACATCTGATGTCAATGGAGAGGCAGAGTAGGCATTTGAACCAATCCGTATGATTGTGAAAGCATCTCTGTTTTCTTTGATCATATAAGGTATTGAGCCTCTGCTATCCTTATCATATTACACAACTAGAACCCATTGTTCTTCTAAAATACTAGTAGACACCTAGACATGGATTAATGATTCATACTTCATACTCTATCCATGATACCGGTCCTAAAAATATGTGATTAGGATGAGGATGATTACCCTTCCATGTATATTATATGCTGACTTCCAGCCTGTGAAACATTTCTGTCAATAGTTTCTGGATCACACTAAAATTAGCCAACCTGGCTACATCTCCAGAGTCAGGCTTTATAGATGGTTCTGATTTACCTAAATAACATTTCTAAGAAAACAGACTTTTAAAGCAGAACTGGAGGTTCAAGGAAATCATAAAACCTATCAACTCACAGGGCAAGTTAAGGCATGCTGAATTTAAGAACAAAGAACTGAGGTGAGGGTATAACCCAGAAAACAGTATTACAGTTGCCTAGAACAAGTGCTCCAGTGTAGCAACCAAGAGGTCTGGTTTTATATTTCTTTAAAAAGGCAAGAATGAAATTACAGTAAGTTGGAAATTACAGTTACATCAATTGCTAAGAATTAGACGGTTTGTTGATTGGTCATGGCTAATTTAGGCTATGTATTCCAGGTAAGAAATACTACTAATGGGAAAAGGATTTTTATGGGTTTCTTTTTATTATCTTTGTGGTGTCAGGAAGTCATCAGAAACCATCTGTGCTAGATCAGGCTGACCTAGGTGACTCCTGTCTCATGTCTCATGCTTCCTCCAAATGAAAGAACTTTTATTACCTTATTCTGTGACACTTTAAGTACTTTCTAAGAGCTACAATTAACTGAACAGTGACTACTAGTAGCTCAGCACTAGAGTGTTAGAGTTTGCATACTGCTGGCTTACAAAAGGTCCAGGTGTTAAAGGCTTAGTCTCTAGCTTGGAGCCATCAGGAAGTACAATGAACTTTTAAGAAGAGGGACCATGGTGGAAACCCTGATGTAATTTAGAACTTGTCTCTAAAATGAAACTCCAGTTGGTCCCAGGATGCTCTCTCTCTAAGTGTTGTTTATGGTTACAAGGTGAACTGTTTACTCTCCATGTGTTTCCACTGTGAGATGTTACATTTCCATCAGACCTAAGAATTAGTGTAAGTCAATTATAGAATGATCTCTCTAAAATGGTAAACAAAAATGAACATTTTCTCTTTAGAAGTTGGTAATATCAGGAGTTCTGTTATTATAATAGAAAGCCAGTGAGTACATGGCGTTTTGTACCTATGGTCTCATTGACTGTGGAACTGGACCAGGAACACATAAGAGAAATAAATCAAATATGAGAAGACAGGTACATTGTAATCTCACTTCCAAAGGAAATCTAAGAATGCCATGTCAAACTCATACAGAGATTACAAAGGTGACTACCAAGCATAGGACAGTATTATTGCATGAGTAGGTGTTAGTCAAAGGGCAAGAATGCTCAATTTTTGGATGAGTAAATATGCAGATAAAATTTCTACTATGATAACAATAATTAACAAATATGAAAATGTATCTTATATTTGAAATTTGCTAAGAGCTCACATCATGTGTATTCTTCTCACACAGAAAAAGAGAGAGAGAGAGATACAGAGACAGAGAGACAGAGAGAGACTCACTAACTCATACAAATGCATGCAGCCACTCTCACACACACAGTTTAACCATGAGAATCATATCATTGGTAATTAATATGTCTAGCAAAATGCTGTGTTTTAGACCTTTGGCCAGCATGTTTTCTATTTATAAGTTATAACTCAATAAACCTGGAGGAAATATTTAATAAAGAAGGATATTTGACCTTCCACAGTCAGCTTCATAGGATTAATCTCAAAACAGATCAAATTTTTCTTACCTAAGGAGACAGTTGGATAGAGAAAGAGAAAATTTCAACACATTTTGAGTTTCATTAAATCTGGAATAGTGTTGGAAGAAAAGGAAGAAAAAAGACAAACTGGAGTGTAATGTTCCATCTACCTAAGATTAAAGAAACATGGATTGTGACATGCTATTGTTTTGTTCTTGGAACTGACTTGAATGAATTACTTAATTGTGCAACTAAAAATCACCTGATGTTTGTTTTTTCAAAGGAAAACCTGCTCTTTGTAGCAATTAGGAAGATTTGTCTAGCTAATAGCCTGAGATTCAGTTATCCAGCAGGAGAAGGAAATGAGATCTCCATACTTACATGTCAGTTCTTCAGAAAGATAGGACCTCAGTTCCTTAGTAATCTTTTATACTTTTAATTGTTCAAGCTGACAGCTTGCTCTTTTAATCAAATACTGATAGAGAATCAATAGCTAAGAATCATGCCAAAGATACCAGCATCTGATCGGAGTCATTACAGGACACCAACACAAGTAGTTTTAGGTCTATACCCAAAGACAATATCACATAGGCACAATGTTCTGTCTACCTACTCCTTCAGGAAGAATGTAACACTTGCCATACAGACCATGGAGCAGTCTTGGAGCACAGGGAGACAGGAGAAACAACAGCAATCCTAACATTCTCACTAGATGATGAGAATCCTGGCAGCTCTAAGGGCAGAGGACTACAGTAATAGACATCTGAAGCATGAAATTAAAGCTCTCTGCCTCCAACCACAGTGGTGATCCTGGAAAGACTGGTTTGTAAATACATGTAGTGCCAATCAGATGTTTCTGGGAAATTCAAGAATAATAGTTGGCAAAGACAGATGATGTCCAGAAATTAATATTTCCTTAAACTTAAAATAATTACAGAATTAATTTCTTAAAATAAGAAATTACATAGGAATATATCATAGCTGTATCTGCAGGAGCCATCTGATTATACTCTTCCTAGATTTAGCCAGTGTTAGGGTCTGAAATTAGATACTTGTTTACTCATATGTCAGAACTCCAGAAAGATAAGACCTCAATACCTTAACAATATTTAATCACCACTGAGTCTCAATACTAGTCACCTTAGCACACCTCACTAGGGAAGCTCTTACAAGTCTCCTTTTTGGCTACATTTCTAAAGTGCCTTTATTTTCTCACTAACTTCCCTTTTCTTAAATCTTTACTGTTTAAAGCTTAGAAAAGAGTTATGCAACATTGCTGGTATTTCTTCTTGTGTAGAGAAAATGATAGTTTACTATTTTTCTCTTTTCTGTCTTAAGATTCAAAGAAAATTTCTACAAATCATTGTTTAACAATTATACTGGAGTGTATCACCAGCCCAGAAGCAAACTTTCCCAGTTCATATCAGAAGAAGCAAATATACCAGAATTCCTAGGTGTATTTAAGCCTCCCCTTGGCGACCTCTGCTCCGGGATTCGACTGCACTTAGGATCCAGGCACCCAGGGACTCCCCAATATAACATCGCTTGGGACACAGCCTGTTGGGCTTGCATCTGCGCCCAAGAGCTGGGCAGCTCTGTAGTCTTCTGACACCTGCTCTGCTGTGGGCCATCTGCCCTGCAGAGTGATCTGCGCCAAGAGGGTGCACAGTGCACCCTACCATCTTTGCTCCAGCAACAGGGCAATTCGGACTTCCAGGCTCAGGGACAATCAAACATAATATCACTTGGGACTCAGCTTGTGTGCTCTCTGCTCCCAAGAGCTGGGCAGTTCTGTGGTCACCTACACTCCAGCTCTGCTGTAGGGTATCTGCCCTGCAGAGGGACACACACTGGGAGAGAGCACACCCGCACAGGGAGGGAGCACACTAACCTTCCCTTGGCGACCTCTGCTCCGAGGATCAACTACACTGAGCCTTTGGATATGCAGGGATTCCCCAATATAACATCACTGTGATGGAGCACATCAGGGCTCCAAAGTCACTCAGGGGCAGAGCAGGCCCCAGCAATCTATGCCAGGAGAATCCCGGTAATCCGGTAATCCGGGAGGTTGGGGTAGAAATAGCCTTGCAGGCTCACAGGAGGTCCAACCAACAGCCAGTGACAGCAGGACCAACTAACACCAGAGGTAACCAGATGGCAAAAGGCAAACATAGGAACGTTACTAACAGAAATCAAGGCAATATGGCACCATCCGAACCCAACTCTCCAACAGCAGCAAGTCCTGGATACCCCATCACACCCGAAAGGCAAGATCTGGCTTTAAAATCACTTCTCATGATGCTATTAGAGGATTTCAAGAAGGACACAAATAAATCTCATAAAGAATTACAGGAGAACATGAATCAACGGTTAGAAACCCTTACAAAAGAAACACAAAAATTGCTTAGAAAAATGCAGGAGATTATGGGTCAAATGATGGATGCCCATAAGGAGGCAACACAAAAATCGCTTAATGAAATGAATGAATGGGTAGATGCCCATACAAAGGAAACACAAAAATCTCTTAAAGAAATGCAGAAGAATATGGGTCAACAGATGGAGGCCCGTAGGGAGGCAGCACAAAAACCGCTTAAAGAAATGAATCAACTGATAGATGCCTTACAAAGGAAAAACAAGAATCACTTAAAGAAATGCAGGATAATATGGATCAACAATGGAAGCCCATGAGGAGGAAACACAAAAATCGCTTAGAGAAATAAAGGAGAACTTGGGTCAACAGGCAGAAATCCTGAAAGAAGAAATGCAAAAATATCTTAAAGAAATACAGAAAAATGCAAACAAACAAGTGAAGGATCTCAGCAAATCCATCCAGGGTCTAAAAAAGGAAGTAGAAACAATTAAGAAATCACAAAGAGAGACAACTTTGGAGATAGAAAACCTTGGAAATGAATAAGGAGTCATAGATGCAAACATCAACAATAGAATACAAGAGATGGAAGAAAGAATCTCAGGTGCTGAAGAAACCATAGAAAGTATCGACTCAACAGTCAAAGAAAATGCAAAATGCAAAAAAAGTGTAGCCCAAAACATCCAGGAAATCCAGAACACAATGAGAAGACCAAACCTAAGGATTATAGGTATAGATGAGAGTGAAGATTTGCAACTTAAAGGGCCAGTAAACATCTTCAACAAAATTATGGAGGAAAGCTTCCCTAACCTAAAGAGAGAGATGCCGATGAACGTACAAGAAGCCTACAGAACTCCAAACAGACTGGACCAGAACAGAAATACCTCCTGTCACATAATAATCAAAACATCAAATGTACTAAACAAAGAAAGAATATTAAAAGCAGTAAGAGAAAAAGGCCAAGTAACATATAAAGGAAGACCTATCTGAATCACGTCAGACTTCTCACCAGAGACTATTAAAGCCAGAAGATCCGGGGCAGATCTCATACAGACCATAAGAGAACACAAATACCAAAGCCTAGACTACTATACCCAGCAAAAGTTTCAATCACCATAGATGGAGAGACCAAGATATTCCATGATAAAAACAAATTTACACAATATCTTTCCACAAACCCAGCCCTACAAAGGATAATAGGTGGAAACCACCAATACAAGGAGAGAAACTACACCCTGGAAAAAACGAGATAGTATCCTTCTTTCATCAAACCCAAAAGTAGATAACCACTCAAACATAAAGATAGCGTCAAGAATAGCAGGTAGCAATAATCACTATTCCTTAATCTTTTTTAATATCAATGGTCTCAATTCCCCAATAAAAAGACATAGACTAAAAGACTGGATACATAAACAGCACCCAGCATTTTGCTGCATGCAAGAAACACACCTCAGTGTCAAAGACAAACACTACCTCAGAGTAAAAGGCTGGAAAACAATTTTACAAGCAAATGGTCCCAGGAAATGAGCCAGAGTCGCCATCCTAATATCAGATAAAATTGACTTTCAACCTAAAGTCATCAAAAAAGACACAGAAGGACACTACATACTTGGCAAAGGAAAAATTCACCAAGAAGAACTCTCAATTCTGAATATCTATGCTCCAAATGCAAGGGCACCCTCATTTGTAAAAGAAACTTTGCTAAAGCCCAAAGCACACATCACACCTCACACAATAATAGTGGGTGACTTGAACACCCCGCTCTCTGAAATGCATCGTTCAGGAAAGCAGAATATAAACAGGGACACAGTGAATCTAATTGAAGCCTTGGACCAAATGGAACTAACATATATATATATAGAACATTTCACCCTAAAGCAAAAGAATATACCTTCTTCTCAACACCTCATGGTACCTTCTCCAAAATCGACCATATAATTGGTCACAAAACAGACCTCAACGGATATAAGAAGATCAAACTAATCCCATGCCTCCTATCAGATCACTATGGAATAAGGGTGGTCTTCAATAACAACAAAAACAACAGAAAGCCCACATACACATGAAAGCTGAACAATGCTCTACTCAATGATAACTTGCTCAAGGAGGAAATAAAGAAATCAAAGACTTGTAAAATTTAATAAAAATGAAGGCACAACATACTGTAATTTATGTGACACAATCAAAGTGATGCTAAGAGTAAAATTCATAGCCCTGTGTGCCTCCAATAAGAAACATGAGAGAGCATACACTAGCAGCTTCATGGCACACCTGAAAGCCCTGGAACAGAAAGAAGCAAATACACCCAAGAGGATTAGAAGGCAGGAAATCATCAAACTCAGGGCTGAAATCAATCAAGTAGAAACAAATAAAACCATACAAAGAATCAACAAAACTAGGAGTTGGTTCTTTAAGAAAATCAACAAGATAGATAAGCCCTTAGCCAGTAGGCAGAGAGACAGTGTCCAAATTAACAAAATCAGAAACAAAAAGGGAGAGATAACAACAGAAACTGAGGATATTCAAAAAATCATCAGATCGTACTATAAAAGCCTGTATTCAACACAAGTAGAAAATCTGGAGGAAATGTACAATTTCCTAGACAGATACCAAATACCAAAATTAAATCAGGATCAAATAGACCATCTAAACTGTCCTATAACCCCTGAAGTAATAGAAGTCATCATTGGAAGTCTTCCAACTAAAAAAAGCACATATTCAGATGGTTTTAGTGCAGAATTCTATCAGACCTTCAAAGAAGACCTAACACCAATACTCTTCAAACTATTCCACAAAATAGAAACAGAAGGAACACTACCAAACTCGTTCCATGAAGCCACAATTACGCTAATACCAAAATCACACAAAGATACGACAAAGAAAGATAATCTCAGGCCAATCTCTCTTATGAATATTGATGCAAAAATACTCAATAAAATTCGTGCCAACCGAATCCAAGAACACATTAAAACGATCATTCACCACGATCAAGTAGGATTCATCCCAGGGATGCAGGGATAGTTCAATATAAAGAAGTCCATCAATGTAATCCACCACATAAACAATCTCAAAGAAAAAAACCACATGGTCATTTCATTAGATGCTGAGAAAGAATTTGACAAAATTCAGCATCCTTTCATGTTAAAGGTGTTGGAAAGATCAGGAATTCGAGGCCCATATCTAAACATAGTAAAAGCAATTTACAGCAAACCCGTAGCCAGCATCAATCTAAATGGAGAGAAACTTCAAGCAATCCCACTAAAATCAGGGACTAGACAAGGTGGCCCTCTCTCTTCATATCTTTTCTATATAGTACTTGAAGTTCTAGCTAGAGCAATTAGAAAACAAAAGGAGGTCAAAGGGATACAAATTGCAAAGGAAGAAGTCAAACTATCACTATTTGCAGACGATATGATAGTATACATAAGCGACCCAAAGAACTCCACCAGAGAACTCCTACAGCTGATAAACAACTTCAGCAATGTGGCTGGATATAAAATCAACTCAAGCAAGTCAGTAGCCTTCCTATACTCAAAGGATAAGCAGGATGAGAAAGAAGTAAGAGAAATGATACCCTTCACAATAGCCACAAACAATATAAAGTATCTTGGTTTGATTAACCAAACAAGAGAAAGATCTGTATGACAAGAACTTCAAGTCTCTGAAGAAAGAAATTGAAGAAGACCTCAGAAGATGGAAAAATTTGCCAGGCTCATGGATTGGCAAGATTAACATAGTAAACATGACCATCTTGCCAAAAGCAATATACAGATTCAATGCAATCCCCATCAAAATCCCAACTCAATTCTTCATAGAATTAGAGCAATTCAATAATTCATCTGGAATAACAGAAAACCCAGGATAGCTAAAACTGTTCTCAAGAGTAAAAGAACCTCTGGGGGAATCAGTATCCCAGACCTCAAGCTGTACTACAGAGCAATAGTGTTAAAAACTGCATGGTATTGGTATAGTGACAGGCATGTAGATCAATGGAACAGAATTGAAGACCCAGAAATGAATCCACACTCCTATGGTCACTTGATCTTTGACAAAGGAGCTAAAACCATCCAGTGGAAAAAAGATAGCCTTTTCAACAAATGGTGCTGATTCAACTGGAGGCCAACATACAGAAGAATGCAAATTGATCCATTCTTATCTCCTTGCACTAAGCTCAATTCCAAGTGGATCAAGGACCTCCACATAAAACCAGACACACAGAAACTAATAAATGGAAACTAGGGAAGAACCTTGAACATATGGGCACAGGGGAGAATTTCCTGAACAGAACTCCAATAGCTTTTGCTCTAAGATCAAGAATTGACAAATGGGACCTCATAAAATTACAAAGTTTCTGTAAGGCAAAGGACACTGTCAAAAGGACAAAGTGGCAATCAACAAACTGGGAAATGATCTTTACCAACCCTACATCTGACAGAGGTCTAATGTCCAATATATACAAAGAACTCAAGAAGTTAGACTCCAGAGAGCCATGTAACTCTATTAAAAAATGGGGTACAGACCTAAACAAAGAGTTCTCACCTGAAGAATATCTAATGGCCGAGAAGCACCTAAAGAGATGTTCAACATCCTTATTCATTAGGGAAATGCAAATCAAAATAACCCTGAGATTCTGTCTCATAATAGTCAGAATGGTTAAGATCAAAAACACAGGAGACAGCAGTTGTTGGCGAGGATGTGGTGAAAGAGGAACACTCCTCCACTGCTGGTGGGATTGCAAGCTGGTACAACCACTCTGGAAAGCAGTCTGGCGGTTCCTCAGAAAACTGGGCATGACACTCCCGGAGGATCCTGCTATACCCCTCCTGGGCATATACCCAGAGGCTTCCCCTGCAAGCAATAAGGACGCATGCTCCACCATGTTCATAGCAGCCTTATTTATAATAGCCAGAAGCTGGAAAGAATCCAGATGTCCCTCAATGGAGGAATGGATTCAGAAAATGTGGTATATTTACACAATGGAATACTACTCTGCAATTAAAAACAATGAATTCGTCAAAGTCCTAGGCAAATGGTCAGAAATGGAAAATATCATCCTTAATGAGGTAACCCAATCAGAAAAGCACACACATGGTATTCAGTCACTGATAAGGGGACACTAACCCAGAATCTTGGAATACCCAAGACACAATTCACATTTCAATAGATTTCCAAGAAGATTGAAGGAGAGACCCCTGGTCCTGGAAAGACTGGATGTAGGGGAATGCCAGGACAGTGAAGCAAGAGGGGTTCAATGGGGAACAGGGGGAGGGAAGGGTGCTTATGGGACTTTCGGGGAGGGAGGAAGTGGGAAAGGGAAAATCATTTGGAATGTAAATAAAAAAACTTAGAAAATAATAATAAAAAATGAAAAAAAGTTGATTAGTACTGTAATTTGAAGATCATTTGTGAATGTGAATTAATAGACTGTTAGTCAATAACCTCAAAAAGATTATTCCTGAAACTAGAAATTCATGTCCATACCTCAACAGACATGAATGCTGAATTAAAGATTCTAAATATGCTTTCATTTTTTAATGGTTATCTTACTACTCTTCTTTCTCTCTCTCTCTCTCTCTCTCTCTCTCTCTCTCTCTCTCTCTCTCTCTCTCTCTCTCTCTGTCTCTCTCTCTGTGTGTGTGTGTGTGTGTGTGTGTGTGTGTATGTATGTGTGTGTTTGTGAGTGTGTACACATATGAATTCCAGTGCCTGTGGAGATCAGAAGTATCAGATTCCCTTGGAGCTGGAGTTACTGGTGGATGTGAGTTGCCCAATGTAGGTGTTAAACAGAATTCAGATCCTATGCAAAGAGTAACAAATGCTCTAAACCACTAAGCCTTCTCTCCAGCTCCTGAATATACTTTATAAATCCTGCCTTGAGAAGCCTAACAAATGAAAATACTGAGATCCATGCATGGACAAGTCACAGAGAAACAGCATGGTTGACAGTAATGTACAGTAACTGAACAAGGTTTTACTGTGACATTTTCATGCATATGTATAACATACTTTGATCATTGTTACCCCCTCTCTGTCCATCCCATTACCCACATCCCCTCCACTTCTCTCATAGTCTAAAATCCTACCTAGCACTGCAGACACTAAAGTACCAAGGCTAGGTGTTTCTTTACAGAAGAACCAGAGCAAAATATTCATATTTTCATGAAAGTAGAAGGTAACCTTCTAAGCATGACAAATTTTGACTACTATAACAAATTGGATATATTGCTTTTTTGTAAGTCTCATTGTAAAGTCCTTAATAAAATAACATTTTAGGAACAAAGCCTTATGATACACAATAGAAAGTGTCTTTGTGGAAATTTTCACTTCCAGTCACTTGTCATAAAGATTAACCAAGAATTACATGTTCATTTGTATCGATTAGACTTGTCAGTTTCACACCTGTATTCAGTGCATTCTCTTTACTCTCACCCCGAACCCTGTCTTTCTTGCCTCCCTCACACACCATCCCAGAGGTACCATTCTCACATCCATGTCTTTTGTTATGATCTAGTTTTTGACCCACTGATTTTTCACCAGGACCATCCTTGTGACCTTAGTCTTGGAGCTATCACTTGAGCATGGTGGGTTCACCATTTCATATCCAACTGAGGAAAAATGGCTGTAACTTCTCCAGAATCCATCAGCAGACAATAATTTAACAGGAAGTGAGAGAGAACCAATTGCTTCTCTCTGATCCATGCTTGGCTGTTGACAAACCCAGGCTTATGCAGGCCTATTATCACTGCTGTACCAGTGAGCACATCTTCTTTGGTAGGTTATAGCATTATAGTTTGTAAGACTGACAAGTGACTAAGGCCATCAATACCTTATCTTACCTAGAAGCCTAAATAGAACCCTCTGTCACTCCAGAATCTAGCCAGTAATCTTGCAGGTCAAGTCCAGCTTAATTTCTCTATATCTCAAATTCAATGGTGGTGGCATCTTAGCTATAGAATCTTATATATTTCTGGTGAGGAAACCAAGAGATCTGTCAAAAGTCTATAATGTTATGTAGTACTTCTGTATCTTCCCGGGGCAACAGGGAGCTCAAAATGGAGTCTCCCAAAACTGGTACTAGAGTTTTTATTTGGTAAACAAAGCCAGTGGAGGTTGTATTATATATCTCTTAAGG
The DNA here is from genome assembly GCA_036184795.1 of Tokudaia tokunoshimensis. Classification (NCBI taxonomy): domain Eukaryota; kingdom Metazoa; phylum Chordata; class Mammalia; order Rodentia; family Muridae; genus Tokudaia; species Tokudaia tokunoshimensis. The sequence continues at coordinate 28,009,142 of BTHU01000019.1, read as the reverse complement.
ATATTTTAAAAACATATTTAAATTGTCTTATAAAGTAATATATTTAGATTTTTTCTTTGATCCAATGTTAGTTGTCATATGATTCAGTATTGAAAATGTGATGCATAAAAAAATGGAAATTTATTCAGCTGCAAAAAAAATGAAATTTGTAGGTAAAATAAATTAATCCATCTCAAAAAGGTTATGCTGATTGAGGCAGCCCAGACTCTGAGAGATAAATATTGTATGTTCTCTCTCATTATGGATCCTGGCTTTGAATCTTGAGATTTGCATGTTTAACTTAGAGTACCTATAGAAGACAGGAAGCTACAAAGATGCTGCTATGAGCAGTTACTCTAAGAGGGATGCAGGGAGTGGAGGCAGGTAGAGTATAGGTGAGATAAAGAAAGAGACAGAGATGGCGGTTCATCCGAAAACTGGGTATGACACTCCTGGAGGATCCGGCTATACCACTCCTGGGCATATACCCAGAGGCTTTACCTGCATGCAATAAGGACACATGCTCCACTATGTTCATAGCAGCCTTATTTATAATAGCCAGAAGCTGGAAAGAACCCAGATGTCCCTCAACGGAGGAATGGATTGAGAAGATGTGGTATATCTACACAATGGAATATTACCCTGCAATTAAAAACAATGAATTCACGAAATTCCTAGGCAAATGGTCAGAACTTGAAAATATCATCCTTAGTGAGGTAACCCAATCACAAAAGAACACACATGGTATGCAGTCACTGATAAGGGGATATTAACCCAGAATCTTGGAATACCCTAGACACAATTCGCATATCAATAGATTTCTAAGAAGATGGAAGGAGAGACCCCTGGTCCTGGAAAGACTGGATGTAGGGGAACACCAGGACAGAGAAACGAGAGGGGGTTGAATGGAGAAAAGAGGGAGGGAAGGGGGCTTATGGGACTTTCAGGGAGGGAGGAAACGGGAAAGGGGAAATGATTTGGAATGTAAATTAAAATAAAATAAAATATAAAAAAAAAAGAAAGAGACAGAGAAAGAATAAGTATGGTAGGGATGGAGATATAGGCAAGACTAAGGAGCAAAGAAAGAGAGGGGGTTAAACAAGAATGAAGGACAAATGACAAATAAAAGCCTACTAACTTATATGTCATTTAAGAAATATAAGCTTAAAAATGAAGTTTCATCTTAAACATTTTATTATTATTATTATTATTATTATTATTATTATATTCTATATTCTTTATTTACATTCCAAAGATTTCCCCTTTTACAGGTTCCCCCCTCCCCAAAAGTCCCATACATATGGTAGGCATGAAAATATTCCTAAGTTGATTGAAAGTGGAATTATAAACATTTTCTGATAAAACTGAAAATCTACAAGGAAAATAATTCTGATAAAACTCAAGAAATATATACAAAAACACATTAAAACTGACTTTAACTGACAGTTAAAAATGACTTTTATTTCATGAAAAATTATACAAATAAGATGGTAGGCATAAAGATATTCCTAAATTGATTGAAAGTAGAAGTAAGAACATTTTCTGATAAAATTGAAGATTTACATGGAAAACATCTCTGATAAAATTAAAGAACTTTATACAGATAAATTGGTAGGAATTAAAATATTCCTAAGTTGATTGAAATTAGAATTATAAACATTTTCTAATAAAATTAAAGGTTTATATGGAAAATATTTCTGATAAAATTGAAAAAGCATATGGAAAAACATTAAAATTGAAGATTATCATGGAAAATTGTAGAGATAAAATGGTACTAATAAAAATGTTTCTAAGTTGATTGAAAGTGAAATTATAAACATTTTCTGATAAAGTTGAACATTTACATGGAAATTATCTTTGATAAAATTGAAGAAATATATAAAAATACATTAAGAGTGAGTATTTCATGGAAAAACTATACAGATAAAATGGTAGGCATAAAAATATTCCTAAGTTTTTTGAAAGTGGAATTATAAACACTTTCTGATAAAATTGAAGATCTACAAGGAAAATATTCCTGGAAAAATTCAAGAAATATATTAAAAAAATGTTAAAACTGACTATTACTTGGAAAATTATACAGATAAAATGTGAGGTATAAAAATGTTCCTAAATTGATTGAAAGTAAAATTATAGACATTGTCTGATAAAGCTGAAGATCTACATGGAAAATAATTCTGACAAAATTGAAGAAAAATACAGAAAAACGTTAAAATTGAAGATTATCATTGGCAATTATACCGACAAAATGGTAGGCACAAAAACATTCCTAAATTGATTGAAAGTGGAACTATAAACTGCCCCACCCCCAACGAAACCGAAGATCTACATGAAAAACACCTTCGACAAAATCGAAGAAATACACAGAAAAAATGTTAAAATTAAAGATTATCATGGAAAATAATACAGTCAAAATGGTGGACACAAAAAGCATTACTGAATTGAAAGAAGAGTCATAAACATTTTCTAATAAAATCGAAGATGCACACAAAAATCTTCTCTGTTAGACTATGCTTTTTGTTGGGGAATTGAGTCTATTGGCATTATAAGATATTAAGGAGTAGTGATTGTTGCTTCCTGTTATTTTTGATGTTCTTTTTATGTTTGTGTGGTTACTTTCTTTTGGGTTTGTTGGAAAAAGATTACTTTCTTGCTTTTTCTAGGGTGTAGTTTCCCTCCTCAGTTGGCGTTTTCCATCTATTATCCTTTGTAGGGCTGGAGTTGTAGAAAGATATTGTGTAAATTTGGTTTTATCATGGAATATCTTGGTTTCTCCATCTATGGTAATTGAGAGTTTTGCTGGGAATAGGAGTTTGGCTGGCATTTGTGCTCTCTTAGGGTCTATATGAGATCTGCCCAGGATCTTCTGGCTTTCATCATCTCAGGTGAGAAGTCTGGTGTAATTCTGATATGCCTGCCCTTATAGGTTACTTGACCTTTTTCTCTTACTGTTTTTAATATTCTTTCTTTGTTTAGTGCATTTGGTGTTTTGATTATTATGTGCCAGGAGGATTTTCTGGTCTGGTCCAGTCTGTTTGGAGTTCTATAGGCTTCTTGTATGTTCATGGACATCTCTTTCTTTAGGTTAGGGAAGTTTTCTTCTATAATTTTGTTGAAGATATTTACTGGCCCTTTAAGTAAGGGAAAAATGTCAAGTAACTTATAAAGGCAGGCCTATAAGAATTATATCAGACTTCTTACCTGACACAATGAAAGCCAGAAAAACCTGGGCAGATCTCATACAGACCATAAGAGAACACAAATGCCAGGCTAGACTATTATACCCAACAAAACTCTCAATCACCATAGATGGAGAAACCAAGATATTCCATGATAAAACCAAATTTACACAATATCTCTCCACAAATCCAACCCTGCAAAGGATAATAGGTGGAAACCGCCAATACAAGGAGGGAAACTACACCCTGGAAAAAGTAAGATAGTAACCTTCTTTCATCAAGAACAAAAAGAAGATAACCACTCAAACATAAGAATAGCATCAAAATAACAGGAAGCAAAAATCACTATTCCTTAATATCTCTTAATATCAATGGACTCAATTCCCCAATAAAAAGACATAGACTAACAGACTGGATATACAAACAGGACCCAGCATTTTGCTGTATACAGCAATCATACCTCAGTGTCAAAGACAAACACTACTTCAGAGTAAAAGACTGGAAAACAATTTTACAAGCAAATAGTCCCAGGAAACAAGCTGGAATAGCCATTCTAATATCGGATAAAATTCACTTTCAACCCAAAGTCATCAAAAAAGACATGGAAGAAAATTACATAATGGTCAAAGGAAAAACCCACCAAGTAGAACTCTCAATTCTGAACATCTACGCCCCAAATGCAAGGGCACCCTCATTCGTAAAAGAAACTTTACTAAAGTTCATAGCACATATTGCACCTCACACAACAATTGTGGGGGACTTCAACACTCCACTCTCCTCAGTGGACCACTCAGGAAAACAGAAACTAAATAGGGACACAGTGAAAGTAATTGAAGCTTTGGACCAAATGGATTTAACATATATATATATAACATTTCATCCTAAAGCAAAAGAATATACCTTCTTCACAGCACCTTATGGTACCTTCTCCAAAATCGATCATATAATTGGTCACAAAAAAACCTCAACAAATATAAGAAGATCAAACTAATCTCATGCCTCCTATCAGATCACTATGGAGTAAGGGTGGTCTTCAATACCAACAAAAACTATAGATCGCCCACATACACATGGAAGCTAAACAATGCTCAATTCAATGATACCTCGGATAAGGAAGAAATAAAGAAAGAAATCAAAGACTTTTTAGAATTTAATGAAAATGAAGGCAGGAAATCATCAAACTCAGGGCTGAAATCAAGCAGGTAGAAACAAATAGAACCATACAAAATATCAACAAAACCAGGAGCTGGTTCTTTGTGAAAATCAACAAGATAGATAAAACTTTAGCCAGACTAACCAGAGGGCACAGGGACAGTATCCAAATTATCAAAATCAGAAATAAAAAGGGAGATATAACAACAGAAACTGAGGATATTCAAAAAATCATCAGATCCTACTACAAAAGCCTATACTCAACACAACTGGAAAATTTGGAGGAAATGGACAATTTCCTAGACAGATACCAAATAACAAGATTAAATTAGTATCAAATAGACCATCTAAACAGTCCCATAACCCCTAAAGAAGTAGAAGTGGTCATTGAAAGTCTTCCAACCAAAAAAAGGTCAGGACTAGATGGTTTTAGTGCAGAATTCTTTCAGACCTTCAAAGAAGACCTAACACCAGTACTCTTCAAACTATTCAACAAAATAGAAACACAAGGAACAGTATCCAACTCGTTCTATGAAGCCACAATTACGTTATATCAAAACAACACAAATCCATCAATGTAATCCACTACATAAACAATCTCAAAGAAGAAAACAAAATGGTCATTTCATGAGATGCTGAAAAAGAATTTGACAAAATTCAGCATCCTTTCATGCTAAAAGTCTTGGAAAGATCAGCAATTCAAGGCCCATATCTAAACATAGTAAAAGCAATATACAACAAACCAGTAGTCAACATCAAAATAAATGGAGAGAAACTTGAAGCAATCCCACTAAAATCATCAACTAGACAAAGCTATCCTCTCACTACATATCTTTTCAATATAGTACTTGAAGTTCTAGCTAGAGCAATTAGACAACATAAGGAGATCAAAGGGATAGAAATTGGAAGGGAAGAAGTCAAACTATCACTATTTGCAGATGGTATCATAGTATACTTAAGTGACCCCAGAAACTCCACCACAGAACTCCTACAGCTGATAAACAACTTCAGCAAAGTGGCCAGATATAAAATAAACTCAAGCAAATCAGTAGCCTTCCTATACTCAAAGGATAAATAGGCTGAGAAAGAAATTAGGGAAATGACACCCTTCACAATAGCCATAAACAATATAAAGTATCCTGGTGTGACTCTAACCAAACAAGTGAAAGATCTGTATGACAAGAACTCCATGTCTCTGAAGAAGGAAATTGAAGAACTCAGAAGATGGAAAAATCTTCCATGCTCATGGATTGGCAGGACTAATATAATAAAAATGGCCATCTTGCCAAAAGCAATATACAGATTCAATGCAATCCCATCAAAATTTCATTTCAATTCTTCATAGAGTTAGAAAGAGCAATTCTCAAATTCGTCTGGAATAAAAAAAACAAACAAACAAACAAACAAAAACCCAGGATAGCTAAAAGTATTCTCAACAGTAAAAGAACTTCTGGGGGAATCAGTATCCCAGACCTCAAGCAGTACTAAGGAGCAATACTGCTAAAAACCGGTGTGGTAAGCAGGGCGGTGGTGGCGCAAGCCTTTAATCCTAGTACTTGGGAAGCAGAGGCAGGCTGATTTCTGAGTTTGAGGCCAGCCTGGTCTACAGAGCGGGTTCCAGGACAGCCAGGACTATGCAGAGAAACCCTGTTTCAAAAAATCAAAATGAAAAAAAAAAAGGTGTGGTATTGGTGCAGTGGCAGGCATGTAGAGCAATGGAATAGAATTGAAGACCCAAAAATGAACCCACACTCCTATGGTCAGTTGACCTTTGACAAAGGAGTTAAAACCATCCTGTGGAAAAAGATAGCCTTTTCAACAAATGGTACTAGTTCAACTGGAGATCAGCATGGAGAAGAATGCAAATTAATCCATTCTTATCTCCTTGTACTAAGCTCAACTCCAAGTGGATCAAGGACCTCCACACAAAACCAGACATACCAGAAACTAATAGAAAAGAAGAGCCTTCAACACATGGGCATGGGATAAATTTCCTGAACAGAACACCAACTGCTTATGCTCTAAGATCAAGAATTGACAAAGGGGACCTCATAAAATTACAAAGTTTCTGTAAGGCAAAGGACACTGTCAATAGGACAAAATGGCTACCAACAAATTGGGAAAAGATCTTTACCAACCCTACATCCGACAGAGGGCTAATATCCAATATATACAAAGAACTCAAGAAGTTAGCCTCCAGAGAACCAAATATCCCTATTAAAAATGGGGTACAGAGCCAAACAAAGAATTTTCACCTGAAGAATATTGAATTTCTAAGAAGCACCTAAAGAAATGTTCAACATCCTTAGTCATTAAGGAAATGCAAATCAAAACAACCCTGAGATTTCACCTCACACCAGTCAGAATGGCTAAGATCAAAAATTCAGAGGACAGCAGGTGTTGGCAAGGATGTTGAGAAAGAGGAACACTCCTCCACTACTGGTGGGATTGCAAGCTGGTACAACCAGTCTGGAAATCAGTCTGGCATTTCCTCGGAAAACTGAGCATGATACTACTGGAGGACCCTGTTATACCACTCCTGGGTATATACCCAGAGGACTCCCCAGCATGCAATAAGGACACATGCTCCACTATGTTCATAGCAGCCTTATTTATAATAGCCAGAAACAGGAAAGAACCCAGATGTCTGTCAACAGAGCAATGGATACAGAAAATTTGGTATATTTTCACAATGGAATACTACTCAGCAATTAAAAACAATGAAATTATGAAATTCTTAGGCAAATGGGTGGAACTGGAAAATATCATCCTGAGTGAGGTAACCTAATCATAAAAGAACACACATGGTATGCAGTCACTGATAAGGATATTAGCCCAGAAGCTCGGAATACCCAAGACACAATTCACATATCAATTGATTCCCAAGAAGAAGGAAGGAGAGGCCCCTGGTCCTGGAAAGACTGGATTTAGCAGTGTAGAGGAATACCAGGACAGAGAAGCAGGAGGGGGTTTACTGGGGAACAAGGGGAGGGAAGATGCCTTATGGAACTTTCGAGGAGGGGGGAACCGAGAAAGGGGAATTCATTTGGAATGTAAATAAAGAATATAGACAATTTAAAAATGATAAAAAAAGAGAAGCAATTATTAGGTAAGAAATTACAGTAGTACAGTAATATTTAATAATGCATTTAATAAATTTAAATAATGTAAGTGAAATGGGCAAATGGTATATACAATCACATCCTAGAAAGGCAGCTCTAATAGGCTAGTAGGTATTTTATAAAATGTTTATAGCCACTCACTGCCAGAAAATGCAACTAAAGGTAAAATACAATATCATCTGTAGACCCAAGCAGGAGGGCTGAATCTATTGTGAGAAGGTGAAGGGTGTGCCCATAAAATAGTGTAAGGAACATACTGTTGGCTTTGTATCTGCTTGCATCTATTAAAATGTAATGCATTCCCTTTCTTTTGCAAGGTCATTTTCGGGAATATTTCCTTTAGGGTAGACAGCAATAATCAATAAAGGTACTCAGTGAAGCTTTGTTTATACTGAACAAAATATAGAGTTGGATAAACAAAGTAAGTATCCACCTGAAAGGAAATTAATTGAACACATGTCATTCCATGCATTAGACTCTGCAGCCAATCAGAAGGAATTGATGCCTATACTGACTAAGGAGAATTTACATTATTGTTAGTGTGATGAAATATAAAAAAAGTTAATAATTACAGAAGATACTCTGAAAATTCAAGCATCTACATATAAACTTACATATGCAAATAGGCAGATTTCATGTGTGCTAGTGTGAGCATGGAGAAAAATATGGAATAAAGGTGTGACCCTGGGTCGGTTAAGAGGTTAGACAAGGCTGCAAGAGAGAATAATATATGTGGCAATGGAAAGATGTGGGAGAAGAGAATAAAGAAGAAAACAGCATTAGGACATGCTTTGTCATAATATCATATTTATGGGTTTATGTTCATAAAAAATAGAAATACTAAGTTATCTAAAGTCATTTGTCTCCTTTAAGAATTATGTGAAAATTAAGCACTTAATTCCTATAAAAATCTGCATTTATCCATAGATATAAAAGAAAAGAGTCTATGATTGCAAGAGTGAGGGAAATTAAGCACCATGTAGACATGCCAGGCAGGAACTATGAAACCACCAAATTGACTCCTACAGTTGGGTATCTGAAGAGATAAGGTTGCATAACTTTGACCAAATTTGACTGCTGGAATCAATACAATCCACTGAAGTGTGTGTGTGTGTGTGTGTGTGTGTGTGTGTGTGTGTGTGTGTGTGTGTGTGTGTGCGTGTGTGAAGTGTGTGTGTGCGTGTGTGTGTGTGAAGTGTGTGTGTGTGTGAGATGAAAGAATAGCTGGTTCCATGAAGCTCTTACCCATGTACATCTCTCTCATACCACTCATACTCAAATCCATTTGTTTCTCTTCATGGAAGGATTTCCAGTCCAGCTTCAATTTTTATACGGAAGAAGTTTTAAATTTCTAGGGAAATCATTCTACCGAACTAAATTGAATTAATCCATCCCTTTTGGCAAATTAACTGTAGAACCTCTGCTCCTAGTTTCCTCTTTCAATTATGTATCCTCTTTGTCTTTGTCAGGATATGATCCCTTGGGCAAGGTGTACAAAGAACAGTAAACCAGCCCAAGTCATTTTCCGTGAAATGTCTCAGTAGAGATGGGAGTCTGGCTAACTGGTTTTGTGGCACAGAGACTAATGTTCTGAGTGGAACTGTATTTTTGAATCTGGCTTGGTCTTTTTCAAATGCTCAAGTCTTCCAGCTATAATGTAGAAATACACTTTAAAGGGACAAAGCAGTTAGAAAAGGCAACTTAAGAGAGCCATGCAGTAAGAACTATTTTGACTCCCAGCTTGCCGGAGGCATCAGGTACAGTGTGAAGTGCCAGGTTAGGAGAATGTGATTTCTGCTTGCTTATTCAGTCCTGAGGCCACCCTTGATGAAAAGTTGCTAAGTTACTAGGGACTTGGTAATGGGACTGTTATAGGCAAGTCACTAAATGAGTTCAAGGAACTCATTCATCTTATTGATTGTGCTTGCAATCCGGAGAGAAATGCACTTACTTTGAGCACAATACAAATAAACTCCTATAGCACCTTTGACACAAATACATCCCAAGGTGCTTTTCAGTAAAGTACAATACTAAAGCATACAAGGGCAAGGCCAGAGATGATGGACCAAGTTAAATATATAAAATTAAAGACTAGGGACTAGAGAGATGAATCAGTCAAAATAGTGCTTGTCACACAAGTTCATATTCTTAGCACCCATCTTAAACACTAGGTGGGGTGACACAGGGCTATAATCCCAGTGCTATGAAGATGGAGACTGGTAAGTCCCTTAGAAATTGCTGGCCAGTCAGTATAGCTCAATCTGTAAGATCCAGGTTCAGTGAGAGACCCTGCCTCAAAAGCCAAGGTAGAGAGCTATAAGGAAGACACACCCATTAGTCTCTAGTCACCACAAACAGAAGCACACAAGCACACATTTGCACAAATGTGCACATGTGCATGCACACACATATATATACAACATACACATGAAACATTTAAATCTGGGTTACCTAAGACTTTAACGTTAGTATTTTGCTTTCACGTATAAATCATATTCAAGAATGGGGGTCCATGTGTACATGGTCAGGTCCTACAAGTTTTCAATATTCATCAGCATAAATATTATACTGGATGGTCACAGAAATACTCTCCAGATATTTATGGTTGAATGTTAAAATCTGCACTTTATGAAAAGGTATGCTTGGATATGAGTGAGAGTGTGTTCAACATTCAAATGTATCCACATAGAGAAGCTTAGAATAATAAAACTAATATGTATGTATTAGAAATTCTAAGAAATAACAAAATAGAGGGAGTCCCGTGGTTAGAGGTGAGGCCACCATCTTCGCTCCTGCGACTGAGCAGAAAGGTGCAGCCAGGTAAGCAGGGAACACCCAAGTGTAAGATCGCTTAGGACTCGATTCGCCAGGGTCCTACCTGCAACCAGGAGCTGGGCAGCACTGCCACAGCCATCTGTTTACCTGTCCTGCTAGAGGACATCTGCCCTGCAGGTAGTCCCGCATTTAGAGGTGAGGCCGCCATCTTTGCTCCTGTGACTGAGCAGACAGATGCAGCCAGGTACACAGAGAACACACAAGTGAAAGATCACGTGGGACATGGACTGCCAGAGCCCCACCTGCACCCAGGAGCTGGGAAGCCCCATAGTACTCTGTACCAGGGGAAAGCCAGTCACCCAGGGGTACTGAGATAGGCTTGCAGGCACATAGGAGGGACAAGGACCAGCCACTGACAGCAGGACCAACACCAGAGAAAACCAGATGGCAAAAGGTAAACTTAGGAATGTCACTAACAGAAATCAAGGCAACATGGTACCATCCGAACCCAATTCTCCCACAACAGCAAGTCCTGGATACCCCAATACACCAGAAAAGCAAGATTTGGGTTTAAAAATCATAGCTCATGATGCTGATAGAAGGCTTCAAGAAGGACATAAATAACTCCCTTAAAGAAATACAGGATAATACAAGTAAACAGGGAGAAGCCCTTAAAGAACTACAGGAAAACACAAAAAAACAGGTAAAGGAATTGAACAAAACCATCCAAGATCTAAAAATGGAGGTAGAAACAATAAAGAAATCACAAAGGGAAACAATTCTGGACATAGAAAACCTAGGAAAGAAGTCACGAGTCATGGATCCAAGCATCAACAACAGAATACAAGAGATAGAAGAGAGAATATCAGGCACCGAAGAAACTATAGAAAACATTCACACAACAGTCAAAGGAAATGAAAAATGCAAAAAGCTCCTGACCCAAAACATCCAGGAAATGCAGGACAAAATGAGACGACCAAACCTAAATATTATAGGTATAAAAGAGAGCCAAAGATTTCCAACTTAAAGGGTCAGTAAATGTCTTCAACAAAATTATACAAGAAAACTTCCCTAACCTTCAGAAAGGGATGCCCATGAACAGAAAAGAAGCTTACAGAACACCAAATAGATTTGACCAGAAAAGAAATTCCTCCTGTCACGTAATAATTAAGATGCCAAACGTACTGAACAAAGAAAGAATAATAAAAGCAGTAAGGGAAAAAGGTCAAGTAGCATATAAAGGTAGATGTATCAGAATTACACCAAACTTCTCACCAGAGACTATGAAAGCCAGAAGAGCCTGGCAGATATCATACAAACCCTAAGGGAACACAAATGCCAGCCCACACTGCTATATCCAGCAAATCTCTTAATTGCCATAGATAGAGAAACCAAAGTTATTCCATGACAAAAACAAATTTACACACTATCCTCAAATCCAGTCCTTCAAAGAATAATGAATGGAAAACACCAACAAAAGGAGGGAAACTACACACTCGAAAAAGCAAGAAATTAATCTTCTTTCAACAAACCCAAAAGAAAATAACCACACAAACATAAAAATTACATCAAAAATAGCTGGAAGCAACAATCATTATTCCTTAATATCTCTTAACATCAATGGACTCAATTCCCCAATAAAAAGACATAGACTAACAGACTGGATGCATAAACAGGACCCAACATTTTGCTACATACAGGAAATGCATCTCAGTGTCAAAGACAAACACTACCTCAGAGTAAAAGGCTAGAAAACAGTTTTCCAAGCAAATGGTTCCAGGAAACAAGCTGGAGTAGCTATTATAATATCCAATAAAATGGACTTTCAATGAAAAGACATCAAAAAAAGACTCAGAAGGACACTTTATACTCTTTGAAGGAAAAATCTACCAAGAAGAACTCTCAGTTCTGAACATCTATGCTCCAAATAAAAGGGCACCATCATTAGTAAAAGAAACTTTACTAAAGCTTAAAGCACACATTGCACCTCACACAATAATTGCTGGTGACTTCAACACATCACTCTCTTCAACTGACCATATAATTGGTAACAAAACAGACCTCAACAGAAATAAGAAGATCGATCTAATCCCATGCCTCCTATCAGATCACTATGGTGTAAGGGTGATCTTCAATAGCAACAAAAACAACAGAAACCCAATGGAAGCTGAACAATGCTCTACTCAATGATACCTTGGTCAAGGAAGAAATAAGGACAGAAATCAAAGACTTTTTAGAATTTAATGAAAATGAAGGCACAACATACCCAAATTTGTGGGATACAATAAAAGCAGTGCTAAGAGAAAAACTCATAGCCCTGAGTACCTCCAAAAGAAACTGGAGAGAGCATACACTAGCAGGTTAATGGCACACCTGAAAGCCCTGGAACAAAAAGAAGCTAATACACCCAAGAGGAGTAGAAGGGAGGAAATCATCAAACTCAGGGCTGAAACCAACCAAGTAGAAACAAAAAGAACTATACAAAGAATCAACAAAATAGGAGGTGGTTCTTTGAGAAAATCAACAAGATAGATAAGCCCTTAGCCAGACTAACTAGAGGGCAAGAGACAGCATCCAAATTAACAAAATCAGGAATGAAAAGGGAGATACAACAACAGAAACTGAGGAAATTCAAAAAATCATCAGATCCTACTACAAAAGCCTATACTCAACACAACAGGAAAATCTGTATGAAATGGACAATTTCCTAGACAGATACCAAATCCTAAAGTTAAATCAAGGTCAGATAGACTATCAAAATGGTCCCATAACCCGTAACGAAATAGAAATGGTCATTGACAGTCTCCCAACCAAAAGAAGAACAGGACCAGATGATTTTAGTGCAGAATTCCATCAGATCTTCAAGAAAGACCTAACACCAATACTCTTCAAACTATTCCACAAAATAGAAACAGAAGGAACATTACCCAACTCGTTCTATGAAGCTACAATTTCACTAATACCAAACCCACAAAAAGATCCAACAAAGAAAGAGAACTTCAGACAAATTTCCCTTATGAATATTGATGCAAAAATACTCAATAAAATTCTTGCCAACTGAATCCAAGAACACATCAAAACAATCATTCACCGTGATCAAGTAGGCTTCATCCCAGGGATGCAGGGATGGTTCAATATCCGGAAATGCATCAGTGTAATCCACTACATAAACAAACCGAAAGAAAAAAACCACATGGTCATTTCATTAGATGCTGAAGAAGCATTTGACAAAATTCAGCATCCTTTCATGTTAAAAGTCTTGGAAAGAACAGGAGTTTAAGGCCCATACCTAAACATAGTAAAAGCAATATACAGCAAACCAGTAGTCAACATCAAACTAAATGGAGTGAAACTTGAAGCAATCCCACTAAAATCAGTGACCAGACAAGGCTGCCCTCTCTCTCCATATCTATTCTATATAGTACTAGCTAGAGTAATTAGAGAATGAAGGGAGGTCAAAGGGATACGAATTGGAAAGAAAGAAGTCAAATTATCACTATCTGCAGATGATATGATAGTATAGTTAAGTGACCCAAAAAGCTCCACCAGAGAACACCTACAGCTGATAAACAACTTAAGCAAAGTGGCTGGATATAAAATTAACCCCAACAAATCAGTAGCCTTCCCATACTCAAAGGACAAACAGACTGAGAAAGAAATTAAGGAAATGGCACCCTTCACCATAGCCACAAACAATATATAGTATCTTGGTGTGACTCTAACCAAGGAAGTAAAAGATCTATATGACAAGAACTTCAAGTCTCTGAAGAAAGAAATTGAAGAAGACCTCAGAAGATGGAAAAATCTTCCATGCTCATGGATTGGCAGAATTAATATAGTAAAAATGGCCATCTTACAAAAGCAATATATAGATTCATTGCAATCCCCATCGAAATTCCAACTCAATTCTTCATAGAGTTAGAAAGAGCAATTCTCAAATTTATCGGGAATAACAGAAAACCCAGGATAGCTAAAACTATTCTCAACAGTAAAAGAACTTCTGGGGGAATCAGTATCCCGGACCTCAAGCAGTACTACAGAGCAATAGTGTTAAAAACTGCATGGTATTGGTATAGTGACAGGAAGGTACATCAATGGACTAGAATTGAAGACCCAGAAATGAACCCACACACCCAGAGTCACTTGATCTTTGACAAAGGAGCTAAAACCATCCAGTGGAAAAAAGATAGCTTTTTCAACAAATAGTGCTGGCTCAATTAGTGGCTATCATGCAAAAGAATGCAAATTGATCCATTCTTATCTCCTTGTACTAAGCTCAACTCCAAGTGGATCAAGGACTTCCACATAAAACCAGATACACTGAAACTGATAGAAAGAAACTGGGGAAGAGCCTTGAGCACATGGGCACAGTGGAAATTTTCCTGAACCGAACACCAATAGCTTATGTTCTAAGATCAAGAATTAACAAATGGATCTCATAAAATTACAAGGTTTCTGTAAGGCAAAGGACACTGTCAATAGAACAAAATGGCAACCAACAAATTGGGAAAAGATCTTTACCAACCCTACATCTGACAGAGGGCTAATATCCAATATATATAAAGAACTCAAGAAGTTAGACTCCAGAGAGTCAAATAACCCTATTAAAAAATGGGGTACAGAGCTAAACAAAGAATTTTCCTCCGACAAATATCAAATGGCCAAGAAGCACCTAAAAAAATATTCAACATCCTTATTCATCAGAAAAATATAAATCAGAACAACCCTGAGATTTTACCTCACACCAGTCAGAATGACTAAGATCAAAAACTCAGGAGACAGCAGGTGTTGGCGAGGATGTGGAGAAAGAGGAACACTCCTCTATTGCTGGTGGGATTGCAAGCTGGTACAACCACTCTGGAAATCAGTCTGGTGGTTCGTCAGAAAACTGGGCATGATACTACTGGAGGACCCTGTTATACCACTCCTGGGCATGTACCCAAAGGATTCCCCAGCATGTAATAAAGACACATGTTCTACTATGTTCATTGTAGCCCTATTTATAATAGCTAGAAGCTGGAAAGAACCCAGATGTCCCTCAACGGAGGAATGGATACAAAGAATGTGGTATATTTACACAGTGGAATACTACTCAGCTATTAAAAACAATGAGTTCATGAAATTCTTAGGCAAATGGGTGGAACTGGAAAATATCATCCTAAATGAGGTAACCCAATCACAAAAGAACACACATGGTATGCACTCACTGATAAGTGGATAGTAGTCTAGAAGCTAGGAAAACCCAAAACACAATTCATGTATCAAATGATGCTCAAGAAGAAGGAAGGAGAGGCCCCTGGTCCTAGAAAGGCTCGATGCAGTGGTGTAGAGGAATACCAGGACAGGGAAGTGGGAGGGGGTTGATTGGGGACAGGGGTAGGGGAGAGGGCTTATGGGACTTCTGGGGAGGGGAGAACCAGGAAAGGGGAAATCATTTGAAATATAAATAAAAAAATATATCTAATAAAAAAAGAAAATATTTCATAAAAAAAGAAAGAAATAACAAAATAAATTCTACACGTTATGATAGCATCTCCTGTCATTGAGTATGAAACCCCAGAACAAATTTCTCTGGCAGTTTGGATTCAGGGTAATTTCATCTCACTCACTTTCTTGGTCCCCACAGATGATGGCAATCTGTCTTCTTTTCCCTTCTATGAACCCTGCCCAGCCAGGCATTACTTAAGTGATGGTTTTCACATCTCCATAGTTGCTTATATATGTGTGAAGGCAAAACCAGAATCCAATGTTTTCTTTTACTCCCCACTACTGAATCCACTCAAGAAAACATTCAGAAACATACTATTTCCTGCCATTAGCCCTCAATATATTGCAACCTTAAGACATACTCCCCAAAGTTCTCCAAATGAGCATTGATGTAAGATATACATCTTACATTTCAGTGCTCTTTTTCCCAACTGTATTTGATTCTTCCATGAAACTTGAAGCTTTTCTATCTCAGGCAGACATTCCTCAAGAACCAAATAAATTATATCTTTGCATAACAGCATTTTGTATTGTGCTGTATGAACACAGCTAAGATCAGGAGTTGGTGTATGTTTTGTATGGTCCCCCTGTACCTCAAATGACTTAGTAGTTTTACTTGCTATGATGTTATTCTACAACTTATCATGAAACCTGCTGTGTTGATCTATTAACTCTGGCACCTGAAGTTATTACTTGGAATATGCCATGATCATTAATTTGTCAGTGTTTAAAAAGAACCTTGAACTTGAGAGCATATGAGTGTGTTTCTAACAATATAAGGGCTTGCTATGGGGAAAGGCATTTAGGATTAACACATTACTTATGATAGAGTGATCTTATTTGTCTTCAAATATTTGTAGTAATGAAAGAAGCACAATCATGCATGACTTAAGAGAGGGTGATCTCTTCTGAGAAATGTGTCTTTAAGTGATTCTGCAGGTGTACAAACATCACAGAGTACATTAACACAGGCCTACATAGTCTATGACTATCTAGTGATGTGCTTCCTTGATACAACAAAGAGATGCAGTAAAGACAATATGTATGCAGTGGTGTTGAGAGTCCAAACCTACTACTACTCCATCTTGGGACTTGCCTCAATCTTAAAGGAAAAAAATCCCTGACAATGTGACCTGTGGCAGAACCCAGGCTACAACCACATACCAGGAAGGACCCCATGACTTGTTCTTGGCCAAAATTATTCCCTAGATATTTCCTAGGAACAGTTAATCAAAGATTAGTATGATTGTTTCAGATGTTCTTTCAGACCATTTGTGATTATGTACGCTCTTGCTTCAGAGCATCCACCTGTTGGCTTATAGTCATTCTATTACATGCTTGCTGGACTGGACACTGCCTCTTTTACCCCCTGTTTTTCTCCTGTTTTCCTATAAAAACTTGTCCTGCTGAGGGTTCAAGGCTGCTCTACCCTCCCTTCCTATCTTGCTATGTCAGGGATGGGTTGGAGGAGAGTCCAAGCCCAAGCTTATAATAAAAAGACCCTAATGCTACTACATCAGAAATGGCTCCTTGGTGGTCTTTTGGGATTCATGAAAGCTTTCTAGCAAAACAGAGTAAGCTTTTTTCTTATAAGTGGAATAGATGCTATACATAAAAATTATAGTTAAAAATGCATAAACCAGTAGCACCATGTTTTATTTTCATGATCAAATACTGTTATTGTCTTAATAGTATTGTTATGTTTATATATAATTGTATATATAATATACACTATATGTAGTATGTACAATATAATATATATGTTTGTGTATATATATAGTACCTGATCGGCAGAAATCTTGTTTTTGTCAATATCACCAGAAACTCAAAAGTAATGGATATTTGAGTATGACAGCATTACCACTGTTGGCTAGCATGACTATTTCAGCTCCACATATTCTTTTGGGATCACTAGTTCATTAAGGACCACATGACTGCATAGGAAGATAAAAATGATTCAGGTATGATGGCTTACAGCTACTAAACTGGCCCTGAGAGAGCTAATGCAGGAGAATTGTAACTTCAAACAAGGCTGTGCTGCTAAATGGGTTCAGGCCAGTCTGAGATCTGCACAGTGAAAACTATCTCGAAAATTAAACACACAAGAAAACGTACCTGAGAGTGTTCCCTGTGCTGTCCATGGGTCATCAATCTGGGATCAAGCAACTGTTTGGCCAGCTGACTAATTCCAGAGTCTGACTGGCATGAGAAAACCCTCTTGAAAATCACCTCAGTTTCCCTTGAAAGAGAAGAGCTCCTAAAATTTACAAGAACATATATGTTGTAGTTTTCTAGTGCCATATGACAACTTACTATAGTTAGTGGTATAGAAATATTTTTTATTTTATTTTCTAAGTTTTTTTTAATTTACATTCCAAATCATTTCCCCTTTCCTGTTTCCTCCCTCCCCGAAAGTCCTATAAGCCCCCTTCCCCCCCCCTCTTTTCCCCATTCAACCCCCTCTCGCTACCCCACCTTAGATCACTCAGTTCCTTGATAAAAGACCCATAATTTCATTATTTACAATAAGACTTAAACAGCAAAAGAGCTGGGCAGATATCTACTGTCTCTGCTATTAGAATTCACTTTCCTGTGTTTTTGATCTTAGCCATCCTGACTGGTGTGAGATGGAATCTCAGGGTTGTTTTGATTTGCATTTCCCTAATGACTAAGGATGATGAACATCTCTTTAGGTACTTCTCAGCCATTAGATATTCTTCAGGTGAGAACTCTTTGTGGAGCTCTGTACCCCATTTTTTAATAGGGTTACTTGCCTCTCTGGAGTTTAACTTCTTGAGTTCTTTGTATATCTTGGATATTAGCCCTCTGTCGGATGTAAGGTTGGTAAAGATCATTTCCCAGTTAGTTGGTTGCCGCTTTGTCTTAGCAGTTGTTGGCGAGGATGTGGAGAAAGAGGAACACTCCTCCACTGCTGGTGGAATTGCAGGCTGGTACAACCACTCTGGAAAGCAGTCTGGCGGCTCCTCAGAAAACTGGGCATGACACTTCCGGAGGATCCGGCTATACCACTCCTGGGCATATACCCAGAGACTTTACCTGCATGCAATAAGGACACATGCTCCACTATATTCATAGCAGCCTTATTTATAATAGCCAGAAGCTGGAAAGAACCCAGATGTCCCTCAACGGAGGAATGGATTCAGAAGATGTGGTATATTTACACAATGGAATACTACTCTGCAATTAAAAACAATGAATTCACGAAATTCCTAGGCAAATGGTCAGAACTTGAAAATATAATCCTTAGTGAGGTAACCCAATCACAAAAGATCACACATGGTATGAAGTCACTGATAAGGGGATATTGACCCAGAATCTCAGAATACCCTAGACACAATCAGCATATCAATAGATTTCTAAAAAGATGGAAGGAGAGACCCCTGGTCCTGGAAAGACTGGATGTAGGGGAACGCCAGGACAGAGTAATGAGAGGGGGTTGAACGGAGAAAAGAGGGAGGGAAGGGGGCTTATGGGACTTTCGGGGAGGGAGGAAACGGGAAAGGGGAAGTGATTTGGAATGTAAATTAAAAAAATAAAATTAAATTAAATTAAAAAAAAAAAGAAAAGAAAATAAAATCCAAAACATGATTCATCTTAAAAAAAAAAAAAAAAAGAATTCACTTTCCAACTAATGACCCCAAGTTATTATTTACTGTTTCCTCTGGGCTGCTCTTAACATCAGTTGCCCAGCCCTCAGGGTCATATTTTCTCGACTCCTAACTCATAGTGTTTCTCCCTTCCTCCTTTCTTCTCACCATTGTGGTTCTCCTCCAACCCCCTAGACTCAGGAACCCTAAAAACTGCCAATGTCTTTTCTGTCCAGCTATTGGCTGTCAACATCTTTATTTACCAAACAGAAATAACTTGTGGCAAGTTCATATAGCATCACTTGGGTCTATGGAAGGACTCTCTCGTCTCTGGGGCATCCAGGTCTAGTGAGTCCACACTTAGCATTATAATGCAGATGAAAAGACCAAACCTCAACAAGTAGCTTAAACCAAGACAAATGTATTTCCTCACAGTTTCTGTAGGTCAGAAGTCTGGACGTGTAACAGTTAGATTTTTTTACTCATGATATTATCCTCAAAATTTTTGATCTCAGGCAAACCATTGGTGCTTATCTGGGGCTCAGAGTTCTTTTCCTACCTCTCTTCTAATTTCAGGATTCATTTCTTGAAGCTGTTGGAAGGACAATGGTGGAAGGTCCCATTCTCCTGTAAACTGTCAGCCAAAGACATACTTAAATCTTATAACATACTTGC
Organism: Tokudaia tokunoshimensis; assembly: GCA_036184795.1. NCBI lineage: Eukaryota > Metazoa > Chordata > Mammalia > Rodentia > Muridae > Tokudaia > Tokudaia tokunoshimensis. The sequence continues at coordinate 27,989,165 of BTHU01000019.1, read as the reverse complement.
AGTTCCTTGTCCCATGAACCACTGCGTGTACAATTCACTCAAATGCCCCCTTTCTTTCAGGATAACTGAAACTCATTGTCCTGATACCCTTCCTGTGACCAGACAAACAAAACATTCATCCACTACAAGGGTATACAGTTAGTTCAAATCTACCCAGATAATCCCCTTGTTCTAAAATCAACACATCTGAAACTTTACATTTTCAAGCTCACTTTAAAGCCATAACTAGAATTATGTTTGATTGAACAACTACAGAAATGTTCTAGGAAACAGAAGTCATGGAGTTTTAATTAAGAATTAATCAGTACATGTAAAATAATAGCAAGTAGAACATGAATTGCAATCAAGGAAAGCCTGTCCCTTTACCCCCTTCAAGTAACAAATTTTAATAGAAAACATAAAGACATACCATTATCCTTAAAACACTGTAAATTATAAAATGAGATTTTAAAGGACTGGTCATTATGCTTAGGTACAATAATGAAGAGTTTGAGACTGCCCTTTGTGCCAGGCTGGTTTGCACATCACCTGACACTCCACCACCTTCAGACATTTATAAGTAAGCAATATGCATTATGACCACATGACTCAAACCTAAGGTGTCGTGAATTGATTCTAATACTATTGATGCTAATTCAGCTACTGAAATTACATGGGAACCCGCACATCTACACTGAGGGTCCCTGGTCCCCAGTTGACTCTGATTGGGAAATAAAGTTGCCATCAATCAATGGCTAGGCAAGGAGACAAAGGTGGGACTTTTAGGATTCCTGAGCAAGAAACACAAGAGAGGCAGAGAGGAAGTACTGCCATGTTGAAGATGCAGGAAAATCAATCAGGAGAGCTGCAAAAGACAAAGTAGTGATCACATAAGAAACAAGGAAAGTTGCTCCAGGAGGGCTGCCCATCAGGGTCCACGACAGCAAAGATGAAATATAGATTCAGTAAGTATGAACTCAGGAACATTGGAAGGGAGTGGCTAGAAAAAGGACCCAAGGAGCTGAAGGGGTTTGCAGCCCTATAGGAGGAACAACAATATGAACCAACCAGTATCCCCAGAGTTCCCAGGGACTTAACCATCAACCAAAGAGTACACATGGAGGGACCCATAGCTCCAGTCATATGGGTAGCAGAGGATGGCCTGATCAAACATCAATGAGAGGAGAGGCCCTTGGACCCGTGAAGGCTCATTGCCCCATTGTAGGGGAATGCCATGTCAGGAAAGTGGGAGTGGGGATGGGATGGGCTGGGCTGAGATGAGGGGTTTCAGAGGGGTAATGAGGAAAGAAGATAACATTTGAAATGTAAATAAAGCAAATATCTAATTAAAAAATAATAGCAACACACACACACACACACACACACACACAAAATAAGACTGTGCATTTGTGTCTTTCATTTGGGAACTCCAGAGCGTTAGGGCAGGTGGCAAGGACATGTGCCACTCACAGCAGCTGGGAAGTATAGAGTGGATTCCCTTATTACTGCTTCTCTAAGGATCCACCATTCACATGCAACTATGAGCAACCCAGATGCCTGAACTCACCATTTACAATTTACCAGAAAGTCCTTGTTCCCCAATTGCAAACACTGCTCTCCTTGCTCTCTTGACTGGAGGATTCTTTTCTTGAGTTTTTGCACAGTTGGTAATTCTTTCCTTTTCAAAGAGAAGCTCAACCAAATCTACAGTATACTCACTTTGACAACTCAATCGTATCTTATCCCATTACTTCAAATGATAGGCCTGTTTCTTATCCTGAGATCTTCTTATATTACTCTACCTGTCCCAGCAGAAAAATCACCTTGAAAATAGACTTTCCTACTTGCCCATTACCTTGACAGTGCTTGAACAATATTATAGAAGATCTGAATGCAGAAATGAATGATACACAGGTCTCCTCAGCAGGAACTATATCTGCCTTCCCTTATTATCGCTGGTGGTGTGACTTGGTAACCCTCTGTGTTGGCATATTTCCTGTGAATCTGTCAAAATCCATAGCCCTGACTTGGATGTGTAGCAATATTTAAACAATACTTATAAACTGTTTGTCAACCAGTACTGAAGTTTGACTGTCCAGAGGTTGAGGCATTTTTCTAAGAAGCAAGAAGATACTGATAAATACAGCAGAGAGACATTAATATGGTGGCATGGTGTGTAGACATGGCTTTTGACAAAAGACAGGCTTTGCATTAAATCCCAGCTTCACAACTCACTGGTTGTGTATTCTTAAGAAAGATGAATAACATCTTTGAGGCTGAATATCCTCCTTTATAAAAAGATAAAACATACACACTTAAAAAGACGTCCTCAATGTATGCAGGTATGGAACAAGTTATTAAAAATGAAAGATTTCAGCTAGGCAGTGATGGTGCATGCCTTTAATCCCAGCACTTGAGAGGTAGAGGCAGGCGGATTTCTGAGTTTGAGGCCAGTCTGGTCTACAGAATGAGTTCCAGGACAACCAGGGCTATACAGATAAATCCCGTATAAAAAAAAAAAACAATAAATAAATAAATAAATAAATAAAAGATTTCATGATGCAAACATGTTGACCTTCTCTAGTGAAGATGTCCACAGGGACTTCACAACTTGAAGAGTTCCTAAGGAAATTTTTAAGAATCATCTATACAACTGTGGGACTCTTCTGGGAGATGATAGGAAAGAATGCCATAGGAGGAAGAGGTTATCAGTGACAGTGTGTTTTTGAGAAGAGCTAGCATTGAAACACCAGGACCCAGGCAGTGGTGTCACATGCCTTTAATCCTAGCACTTGGGAGGCAGAGACAGGCAGATCTCTGAGTTCAAGGCCAGCCTGGTCTACAAAGTGAGTTCCAGGACAGCCAGGGCTATACAGAGAAACCCTGTCTTGAAAAAACAAAAAAAAAAAAAAAAAAAAAAAAGAAAGAAAAGAAAAGAAACACCAGGACCCTAGCATTTTTTTCAAGTGTTGTTCTATCTCCTTGTGGCCTCAATCAGAGTGAATGCTTTCTGGCTTCAAGGCAACCAATAGAGAACTTACACTGTGCTCCTGCCAAACTGATAGTGACTGGAAATAGTTCTAGCCAGGGCATTTTTAGATAAAGAATTGCTGATGGTTAATGACAAAGCAGGAGATTTTCTGTACTGCTAAGTCATCGATCACACAACAGTTATGAGCATTCCATTTTAGCCCTCCTTAGCTATACTAGGTAAAAGGCCAGTTAGCTAACAGAAGGGACAAGGAAAAGAGAGGAAGAGAAGATCCGTTAGGTCTCCCCTTCTCCCTGGCATGCTTCCAGCCAGTATCATTTCTCCTTCAGGAAAAACAGAAGCTTTACTGCAAGTCAAGTTACATTTCTTGGAATCGGTGGTGACTACATGATAGGACAGGAGGAGAGGAAGTGAAGCTAAAGAAACAGTAGAACATCACACATTGTAGTTGCATGCAGTTTGCCCAGGCAAGTGTACTCATTGTTTTAATAATTAATGTGGAAAGGGAAGGTTTTCCATGGTAAGAGAGCTTGCTGTATAAGCATGAGGAACTGAGCTCAGAGTTCAGCATCCCTGATTTAAAAAGGAAGGAAGGAAGGAAGGAAGAAGGAAGGAAGGAAGGGAGGGAGGGAGGGAGGGAGGGAGGGAGGGAGGGAGGGAGGGAGGAAGGAAACAAAGAAACAAAAAAAAAGGCAGACAGTTAGGCATTGTTGCCCATGTACTTGTAACTCTGGTGCTACATAGGTCTTGGGAATACAGGAGAATTATTGAAGATTGCTGACTCACAGAATAGCTCAGCTTTAGGGTGAGACTCTGTCCTCAAGGAATGAATGTTAAATCGGGACACCTGATATCTGTTTCAGTCACAGATCCACACTCTTACTCACACACATATTCTCGCTGACTTTCTCTGTATTCTATCTCTTTCTTTCTGACTGTTTCTATCTCACGAAAGGAAAGAAAGAGAGAGAGAGAGAGAGAGAGAGAGAGAGAGAGGAAGGAAGGAAGGAAGGAAGGAAGGAAGGAAGAAAGAAAGAAAGAAAGAAAGAAAGAAAGAAAGAAAGAAAGAAAGAAAGAAAGAAAGAAAGAAAAGAAAGAAAGAAAGTGAGTTTAGTTATTCTCAATATGAAAATGCACGTTCAGTTAGTCTCCAAAACTTTTAATGAAATACATTTTTGCATTATCTAGAATCATCAAAAATTCCAAGGGGACTTATTTATTCACCAACAAAGATTGCTCCTAGAAGGTCAGGTGGTCCCATTCTGTAGGAGGAGAGAGAAGACAAAGAAAGGCATTTAAGTTGGGGTTTAAGAATTGGAAACTTTTAAAAGTGCAGTTTCTAAGGTACACTACAGAAAGTTTTGTTGTAAAGCAGCAGTTCTCAGCCTGTAGATCATGACCCATTTAGGGGCTGAGTGAGCCTTTCACCAGGTGTCATATATCAGATATCCCACATATCAGATATTTATATTAAGATTCATAACAACCGGGCAGTGGTGGTATGCACGCCTTTAATCCCAGCACTTGGGAGGCAGAGGCAGGTGGATTTCTGAGTTCAAGGCCAGCCTGGTCTTGCACTTGGGAGGCAGAGGCAGGTGGATTTCTGAGTTCAAGGCCAGCCTGGTCTTGCACTTGGGAGGCAGAGGCAGGTGGATTTCTGAGTTCAAGACCAGCCTGGTCTTCAGAGTGAGTTCCAGGACAGCCAGGGCTACACAGAGAAACCCTGTCTTGAAAAAGAAAAAAAAAGAAAGAAAAAAAGATTCATAACAGAAGAAAAATTACAGTTGTGAAGTAGCAACAAAATAATTTTATGGTTGGGAGTCATCACAACATGAGGAACTGTATTAAGGGTTGCAGCATTGGGAAGATTCAGAACCACTATGGTAGAGAATAAAGAAAACAGAAATAGAGGCAGTGGCTAGCAATTGCTGGAGAAGCAATGTATCTAAAGAAGACACCATTCTGGGTGTTTTGGCTTTGGGGTGTTTTTGTTTCCTCAATTTGGCACAACATAGGGTAACTGGAAAGAAGGAACCTCAATTAGTAAAATGCCTCTACCAGACTGACCTGTAGGCAATTCTAGACGGTATTTTCTTGGTTGCTGACGGAAACTGGAGAGCCTACCCTCCTGCACCAAATATCAGTAGGGCTACTCCTGGGCAGGTGATCTTGGAGGGTGTAAGAATGATAGCTACATGTGAGCCCCGAGACCCAGGCACTGCTCATTCCTCCATAAATCTGCTTCAGTCCCTGCCTCTAGGTTTCTGCCTTGGTTTCCCTCAATGATCGGCTTTAGTTTGTAAGCTTAAATAAGCCCTTTCCTCCACAAGTTGCTTTCAGTCATGATGTTTATCACAGCAATGGAAAACAAACTAGGACTCTCACGAATGTCACCTGAGGCAGGTGGTGGTTTGAGAACATGAGAAAGGCCTCGTGTGCCTCAAGAACAAGGGGAAGAAATTTCTCTTCCCTACGGTGAGAGAAAGATTTTTAGATGCTGGAGAAAGGAATTGAAAGATGGTTGCCCTTTTACAAAAATGAGGGACCACCTAATTTCTATGGCAGCTGCTATTTATTTAATTCCAGCTCCATTCAAGTTATATTACTAAGCATCTATATCCAGCATCTCACAGTAGTATGGTGACAAAGGTGTCACAATACCTATTTTAAAGACATAAAAACTGAAGCATATGAGGTTAAGTTATTGTCACAAAGCCAGGCAACTTTAGTGGGCTCTAAAATTACTACTCTTCTCTCTATTCAGTTCCAATCTTTCATATATTTTTGAAAGAAGCAGACAGGTAAAATGTATATTGAAGGGGGAAAAAAACAAGCTGAGAATAAACGGAGGGAATTTTAGTAACTTCCTAACTAAATGATTTCTATTTTTCCTATAAAGAAGCCAATGTAATTTTCTTAGCACAGAGAAAGAACACGCAATTGAAAACTAATAAGGAGTGTAGGTGGGACAATCACTGGGGAACGTTCAGCAGAAAAGCTACAAAAAATGGAGTTAAAACTGAAGTGTCTTCTCTTTGCCAGAAAAATACAATGGGGGCTGGAGAGAAAACTTAGCTGGTAACATGCTTGCCTCACAAGCATGAGGACCTGAGTTCCCCGGACAAGGACCTAGAACTCTTGTCCATGAACCCATTCCCAGAACCATGGCATGTATTTACAATCCTACTGCCTGGGGATAAAGACAGGGCATCTGTAGAACTCACTGGCCAGCTACTGTACTAGCCTATGTGACAAAGCAATCAGAGACCCTGTCTCAAAGAAAAGATAAACAGAACCTGAGGAGTGACACCTGAGTTGACCTCTGACCTCCCCATGAATGTATAGATGTGTACCTATACATCTATACATGTACCTACCTGTACACATGTGGGAGTGGCACTCTCACACATAATCCCCCATGCATACACACACACACACACACACACACACACACACACACATACACACACACACACATATATACATACACACACACTCACATATTCTCCCATTCAAACACACACACACACACAGATTACACAAGAACTCCTCTGCAATCTCCTTCACTTTGGTAATAGGATATTTTTGACACACTTCAATGATTTGACAAAGATTTCTTTTTTCAAAATTCTTGGGTCTATGATCCAGCCTATTTTGTCCCTTGGGCCTATTCAGATTCAGATTATGAACTTGATAATTACAACAAGTGACATAGGAGCCAGAGTACAACCAATCAAACCCAGTGAAACTAAGTCACTGCAAGTGATCTTGATAAAGAATCAAACTTTAGAGCTTTCTTGTCTAGAGAACTGACTCATTTCTTCAAGTTTCTATAAAACTGTTCTGTAAAGATGGCTCTAAACATAGCTGTGTATTTTAAAAGAATAAATGGTGAATGAAGTGGGATTGTTATTAACCTTCTAGTCTTTTCATTAGCCTCATCTTCCTGACTGTAAGAGAAATGGGATGCTAATAAAATGCTTTCTTTGCATTTCTGCTGACCTAAGAGAAGATGCCTTTATTTAAATTATAGCTCATTTCATTGCCATAGTGTTGTATATTAGAAATTGATTGTGCCATTTCTTCTGTAATGGCTTCATTAAATTTGGGGGGGTAGCTTTCCTTTTTTAAAAAAAAAGGAATAATGGGTTTATGAAAGTGAAATCTTTATTTTTATTGTGTCTACAACTTCAAGTAAAGCATATTGACTATAATTATAACAAATTGAATCTAGGGACAATTATTATTTTCTGAATAAAATGAGATTGCTTACAAGGTTTTTCTTAAAATCAAATGTCATCTATCATCAGTTTTCCTAAAGCTTTCTTACATCTACTTCTAAACAAATAGAAAAAGTACCAATCAAAAGTAGAAGTTATTCCAAGCCTTCTGCTTTGTCTGTGTCTTTTTTTTTCAAAGATTTGGGTCTTTTTTGTTTGTGTGTGTGCTTGTTTGTTTATTTGTATGTATATGATCTTATGTGAACATATGTGCACAACAAGTGCACAGGAGACCATGAAGGTTAGAAAAGGACATCAGATTTCCTGTTACTAGAATTAATGCTTCCATCAGACTTACCTGTAAGCAAGTCTGTACAGTATTTCATGAGTCTTGATTGCTGATTGATATGGGAGGTCCCAACCCTCTGCATCAAATGTAGGTAGTGCTACCTGTGGACAAGGCATTCTGGAAGGTGCAGAGAGTTGAGGGGAGTTAAAATGAGCTACCATCTCTTCTGATTTTTTAAAATATTTCTCAACCTTTAATAAAGTTATTCATCCAATAACCTGACAAAGTTGTTTACCTAAGTTCTTAAATAATCAACTTTAACAAATCCAAGAGATTTGTATGAAGAATAAAGGCCACAAATGGGGGAAGAAGGCAGAAATTAAATGAAAAGATATTTGTCTGAATATTAAACCTCTTAGCAGAATCTTTGTGTTTCGCTGTCATGAATAATTTTAAATTTTTTGTCTTTAAATTTTTTTAATCAGCATTGAAAATAATCACTATCTCTTGCTCACATCTACTCTAAGTCTCTCCTCGATTTTATGTCCTTCCCATTTGTCTCCTTTATATCTTGCATCATTTTTAATCACTTTACAGCTTAAGTGTAATACAAAATAAACTGAACTTGTTTCTATCCTTAGAATTCAAAGTCTCTGGGAGACTTTGCATGTAAATGAAACCACTGGGGAGAAAACCATATTAGCATTCTCATAATAAAGTGTGCAGCTTGCTAGATCCAGAGGTATCCAAAATCTTCCACTGAAGGTTTTCAAGTAACACAAATACAAACTGGAGGTGTGAAGCCTTATCAAAACCCTTCCTGAGACAGGAACATGGGAGGATTGGAGGAAATTGAGAATTCAAAGTAAGACCAAGTTGCAGCACAATATTTCCCCTTGTGAAATCTTCTCCATTCTTTCCCCAAATAGCACCTAATATGCACAAAATTTGATCCCTGTAGCATCCTTTCATTTAGACCATTGGTTTTTCTTACTGAAACACTTCTTCATAAACTGAAGCATATACACTCCTTTACCCAATTATAACTTGAGACTATAACATTTGACTTCCCTAACAGAGAGTGCAGAGCACAGACTAGTGGGAGGCCACAGGTTCTAACATGCTTTGTAGACACCAAGTTCAAGGGAGAAAGTATCGCTGTGTTAAGAATGTCCTCAAACGTTCATCACATTCTATTGTATTTAGAAAGACAGACAGAGAGGGGAGAGGGAGGAATAGAAATAAAAATATAGTTCAGTATTCTTCATGCTCCTTTTCCAGTAGCAGCAGAAATATGAGTTCTAATTTTACAAAGAGGATAGGAAACAAATATTTCTTTTATATTTCTGTGAATTCAAACTCATTTCGTATGTCCTGGCCCTCCCTTGTCATCCATACAACTATGACTCTGAAATCAGATCAAACTCACTTATTCTTGTGCCCAAGGAGTAGGTTACCCAATGCATACATGCATAATTATGGAGGGTAAAAAACAATCAGTGAATGATGAGAGCAATTTGGGGGAGAAAATGGAACCAAAGAGCAAATTTTCAGTTCTGGGAAGTTTTTGGTCACCCAATGAACAACTTTAAAATAGAAAAGAAAAAGAGAGAAAAACAAATCTCCTTTTCCCAGAAATAACAACTAAAGCCACAGGAATCCGAAAGGCAGTCTTTGAAACTCATCCTTGAAACTAAATCCTTAAATAGGCACCATCTTCCCCTGCAGTCCTAGTAAAGTAAACTAGCATTTAAGATTAAATACTTCATCAGAAGGTGTAGAACCTTGGTTTTGTGCCCCCCGCATTTCAACGGTTAACAGATCTAAGCAGTATTTCATGTTAGGAATGGAAGACAAGAAGGGATTATTAATGCCTCCTGTAGAGCTTTTGTCTCTAAATGGTGGAACTTTTCTTTTGGCACCAAATAGACATTTACCCACAATGTACAGACACTGATTGTCTGGTAGACATCCAGGGGATAATGGATTTAGAAATAAATTTTACTCACTTTTTCTGTGACTTAGAGAAACAGACATCTTATGCACCACATATGGATAATGTTCTTGGAAACAAGGGGGAAATATCTTGACTATTTGGCTCAGAAGATCTTTATATTTTCAAATCACTTCAAAGTTTATATTATAAATATGGATTCATCCTTCTGAAAAGTTCTGAGAGCTCTGTCATATGCAAATGAAAGAAATATGGACCTTCAGACTTGTATTTAAGAATCTGGAGATGTCCTCTGAATGTATGCATATAAGCCCCAGGAGGTGCTCAACAATTTTAATGTTCAAAAGCATACAATTTGTCTCTCTCTGTTGGCTGGAAAACCAAGTTGTTTATTACTTTGCTGACAAAGCCCTTACAGTCCTATTCATAGGGAGAAAAAAAAGGAAAAATTTAAAAGGTGAAAATTAGAGATATACAGTAATTTCAGAAATAAATTCAGGAAGACGAACTCCATTTGTGAGTGAAAAGATTCACACATGCTGAAAACAGCCAAATGGAGAAATTGCTATTTGAGTACATGGTCTGACATGTAACATGCTTTTGCAGAAGAGAGTCCTGGTTCATTTTTGTTGCGGGTTTCTTTTTGTCTATTTGTTTTGTTTTTATTTGATTTTTTGTTGTTTAAATAAATACAATATCCTAAAAGAAGAAAAACACATTATGAGGATGGGAGTAGGCAGGTAACTGGGAAAAGCATCCGTTAGAAGCTAAGAGGCCTGTGCTGAGGTAGCTCAGTTACTAAGAGCACATACTCCTTTACTAGAGGACCAAAATTTGGATCCCAGCATCCACAACTAGGTGGCTCACAAAAGCCTATAACTCTAGTTCCAAGGGATCAGATAGCCTGTATGATGGTTTGAATATGCTTGGCCCATCAGAACTAGCATTATTAAAAGGTATGGCATTATTGGAGGAAGTGTGGCCTTGTTAAAGGAAGTGTGCCACTGCATAGGTGGGCTTTTAGGACTCCTGGTATTCAAGCTCTGCTCAGTGTGGAAGACAGCCCCCTCCTAGATGCCTACAGATTTAAATACCTCCTGGTTGCCTTTGGATCAAGACAGAACTTTCAGCTCCTCCAGCACCATATCTGCCTGCACATTACCAAGTTTCCCACTATGACAATAATGGACTGGACCTCTGAAACTATAAGCAAGTCCCAATTAAATGTTTTCCTTTGATTTGGAATGTAAATTAAAAAAATAAAATAAAATAAATAAAAAAAATTCCTACAAAAAAAATAAAATAAATAAATAAATAAATGTTTTCCTTTATAAGAGTTGCCTTGGTCAAGGTATCTCTTCACATCAATGAAACTCTAAGTCACTGCCTTCAGGCCTTCTTGCCACCACCACTCCCCACCCCCATCCCCCTCACACACACACACACACACACACACACACACACACACACACGACTTTCATAGACTTGGGTATATAAGTAGTTTCTTCCCAGGTTGTGGCACTCTTTGGGGAGGTGTAGCTTTGATGGATCATGTACTGTCAGTGAAGGCTTTGGGAGTTTAAATCTTGAGCCACTTCTAGCTCTCTCTGCTTGTGCCTGTGGTTTGAAGATGTAAACTCCGCCTTCCTGTTCCTACTACTTGCTGCCATGCCTCCTTGGCATAATGGGCTTGTATTCCTCCAGGACCTCAAGCCAAAATAAACTTTTCTATAAATTACCTTGGTCCTAGTATTTGATAACAGCATCAGAAAAATAGTTAATACACAAAGACAGATACACACATAATGACAATATAATAAGACTTGGAAAAAAACAAAAAACAAAAACATCCCTCACTATCATGTGCTAACTTCCTTCCCGGGTTTGGCATTTGTCCTAAAAATGGAAATTTTTTTTCATGAAGAATCATTGCTAATGGGTGTGATGGGATAGTGTATTTTTTGTTTCTTTCACTTGTATTTCCAGCTTCTGCATCGGTCTCTAACCTGAAAGATGCATGGGAGGACAAAGAAAATCAATGACAGTTATACCTCTCCTCTCCTTTTCTACTCTTTCCCATGTGTGCCATAAAATTTTCTATTTTCAGAAACTATAAAGTCACCAAATAATGAAGGGGACAAAGCCCCAAATAGATATCTTTTGCCACCGAATGATATGTCCAGTGCAAGGAATGGGTTACATCCAATTGAGTTGTTTATTAAGGGGTCCCATGGAAACCTCCAAACAACCTTAGGCTGTTGTCAGGTTATTGATCATATTGCATACTGACAGTAGAACCCCATTGCTGAAGACTACACCTACACAATTCATTGAACACAGAGCAATTGAGCATAGATTGGTGCCTCCCTACAGCCTTCATGCCTATGGACTAATGTCCACCATACTGGAAGGTAATCTTCAAGCTATTAAAGGAGAGAGGTAAATGTCAACCCCTTGCAGCCTTTCCTCCTAGCCCATTTCCATTCATTTGTGTAACCTGAGAGCTGCAGAAGCATACTCTAACAATGACCCCATAGCCACCACACTTGCCTAAGATTCAGAGGAGGCAACTATAACCGAAGAATCGAATATCAACATCAAGAAACACCTCAAAACTCAAAAATCTAACTCAAAAGCACTAACACGAAGAATGATACAGTGTGCCTCCACTAGGAACCAGTAATAGTATTGCAGTAGGCCCTGAGAAATGCAATTTAACTGAAGCATAAAATAAGAATTTCAAAGTAGCAATTACTAATATGCTCTAGGACATTAAAAGTGATATGAATTAATGAAGACGGTAAAAAACATAAACTGTTAAATGAAATAATGAAAACATTTCAAGACAGGAATGTGGAAATAGAATAACTATAGAAAACCCAAAGTGGAAATAAAACTGAAAGTGAAATATTGAAAAGATCAAACAAAAACTCTAGTGGTAAGCCTCACCAATAGATTACAAGACACGAAAGAGGGCATTTTAAATACTGAAGAGAAGGTAGAAGAAATATACAGCCCAGTTAAAGAAATAGTAAATGAAAGGAAAAAATCCAAGCACAAAACATCCAGAAAATCTAGGACACAATAAAAAATCAAACCTACAAATAATGAGGAAGGAAAAGAAACACAAATCAAAGGCACAGAAAAATATTTTAACAAAGTGAAAAAGAAAAGTTACCAATTCTAAAGAAGATCCTGTCAATGTACAAGAAATATACAGAATACCAAATAGATAGAATCAGAAAAGCAATTCTCTATTACACATAATAATCTAAACAATAAGTATATAGAACAAAAAAAGAATAATTAAAAACTGCATGTTAAAATGAGCAAGTAACATATGAAGGTAGACCCATTGAAATAAATTCACTGGAAATTCTGAAGGCCAAAGGATCCTAGACCACAGATATCAGCCGTATCACTACACCCAAAAAACTATCAATCACAATCCATAGAGGAAGAAAAATATCACATGATAAAAACAAATTTAAGGATTCCTTCTGGTCTGAGCTGGTACCCTGAGCAGACCTTAGGCACTAGCTCTGCACCCAGTTCCACAACACCCAGAGGAAGCTCAACTAACAGGTGCTCTAACATGTCCAATGTCATATAATCACAGGATCTCAGGAGCTTGAACTCATACCAGGATTTCAGAATCCCATAGGCAACTTGACTCCCAGAAGCTCTGATACACCCAGGATCTCAGGATCACAGGATCACAGAATCAAAGGACCACAGAGACAGCTGAACTCTAAGAAGTTCTGACACAACCAGAATCACAGGAGGGACAGGTTCCTGTCAGAGACAGCAAGGGCAGGCAGCACTAGGGATAACCAGATGGCAAGAGGCAAGTCTAAAAACATACATAACAGAAACCAAGATTACTTGACATCATCAGAACCCAGTTCTCCCACCAAAGAAATTCCTGGATGCACCATCACACTGAAAAAACAATATTCAATCTAAAATCACTTCTCATGATGATGATATAGGTTTTTAAGAAGGACATAAAAATGCCCTTTAAAACATACAGGAAAACACAGGTAAACAGGTAGAAGCACTTAAAGAGAAAACATAAAAATCCCTTAAAGAATGACAGGAAAACACAACCTAACAAGTGAAGGAATTGAACAAAACTATCCAGTATATTAAAATGGAAATGCAAACAATAATGAAATCAAAAAGTGAGACAACCCTAGAAACAGAAAACCTAGAAAAATGATCAGGAGTCACAGATGCAAGCATCAGCAACAAAATATAAGAGATAGAAGAGAGAAACTCTCAGGTGCAGAAGAAACCATAGAAAACATTGACACAAAAGTCAAAGAAAATAATGGACAGTGGTGGCACATGCCTTGGGAGGCAGAGGCAGGCAGATTTCTGAGTTCGAGACCAGCCTGGTCTACAGAGTAAGTTCCAGGACAGCCAGGATTATACAGAGAAACCCTGTCTCGGCACAAAAAAAAAAAAAAGGCAAGTCAAAGAAAATGAGAAAAACAAAAGGCTCCTAACAAAAAAACATTCAGGAAACCCAGGACACAATGAAAAAAAGAAACTTAAGGATAAGAGACATAGAAGAGAGTGAAGATTCCCAACTTGAAGGGACAGTAAATATCTTCAACAAAATTATAGAAGAAAACTTCCTTATACTTATCCTAAAGAAAGAGATGCCCATGAAAATTCAAGAAACCTACAAAACTCCAAATAGACTGGACCAAAAAGAAATTCCTCCTGTCACACAATAATCAAAACACCAAATGCACAAAACAAAGAAAGAATATTAAAAGCAGTAAGGGAAAAAGATCAAGTAACATAAAGGCAGACCTATAAGAATTACACCAAACTTCTCACCAGAGACTATAAATGCTAGAAGATCCTAGGCAGATGCCATACAGACCCTAAGAAAACACAAATGCCAGCTCAGACTACTAAACCCAGCAAAACTCTCAAATTACCATAGACAGAGAAACCACGATATTCCGTGACAAAACAAAAATTACACAATATCTTTCCACAAATCTAGCCCTGCCAAGGATAGTAGATGGGAAATCCCAACACAAGGAGAAAAAAACTACACCCTACAAAAAGCAAGAAAGTAATCTTTTAACAAACCCCAAATAAGATAGCCACAAAACATAATTTCACCTCTAACAACAAAAATAACAAGAAGCAACAATCACTTTTCCTTAATATCTCTTAACATCAATGGACTCAATTCCCCAGTAAAAAGACAAAGACTAACAGACTGGGTAAGAACACAGGATTCAGCATTTTAATGCATTCAGGAAACCCACCTCAATTACAAAGAAAGACACTACATCAGAGTAAAATCCTGGAAAAAATTTTTTCCAAGCAAATGGTCCCAAGAAACAAGCCGTAGTAGTCATTCTAATATCAAAAAAAAAAAAAAGACATTCAAACAAAAGTTATCAAAAAACATAAGGAAGAGCACTTCATACACGTCAAAGGAAAAATCTACCAAGATGGACTCTCAATTCTGAACATCAATGCTCCAAATGCAAGGGAAAAACATTCATAAGGAACACATTGCTGCCTCTGCCATCTTTGCTCCGGCAAGAAGGCAACTCGAACCTCCAGACACAGAGACAATCAAGCATAATATCTCTTGGGTCTCAGCCAGCTTGTGTGTTCCCTCCTCCCAAGAGCTGGGCAGCTCTGCGGTCACCTACGCGCCAGCTCTGCTGTGGGTCATCTGCCCTGCAGAGGGATCTCCCCATTCCCCCCCCCCCCCGAGAGAACGCACCCGCACAGGGCAGAAGCATACCAGCCTCCCTTTGGCGACCTCTGTTCCAGGGATCAACTGCATTGCGGATACAGGTACCGAGGGACCCCCCCAGTATAACATCACTTGGGACACAGCCTGTTGGACTTCCATCTGCGCCCAAGAGCTGTGCAGCCTGCAGTCCTCTGGGCACCAGCTCTGCTCTGGGCCATAGCCCTGCAGAGTGATCTGCGCCGAAAGAGTGCAGAGTGCACTCCGCCATCTTTGCTCCAGCAACAGGGCAACTCGAACCTCCAGACACAGGGAAAATCAAGCATAATATCGCTTGGGTCTCAGCCAGCTTGTGTGCACCCTGCTCCCAAGAGCTGGGCAGGTCTGCTGTCACCTATGCACCAGCTCTGCTGTGGGACATCTGGCCTGCAGAGGGAACCCCCGCTCTGGGAGAGAGCACACCAGCAGGAGGCGGGAGCATACCAGCCTCCCTTTGGGGAACTCTGCTCCTGAAATCCACTACACTGAGCCTTTGGATGTGCAGGGATTCCCCAATATAGCATCACTTGGGGCAAGGCACATCAGGGCTCCAATGTCACTCAGGAGCAGGGCAGGGCCCAGAAATTGATGTGAGGGGAACCTCGGTAATCCAGCAGGAGGGATGGGTACAGAAATAGCCTTGCAGGCTCACAGGAGGTCCACCAACAGCCAGTGACAGCAGGACCAACTAACACCAGAGGTAACCAGGTGGAAAAGGCAAACATAGGAAAGTTACTAAAAGAAATCAAAGTAATATGGCACCATCCCAACCCAACTCTCCAACAGAAGCAAGTCCTGGATACCCCATCACACCCGAAAGACAAGATCTGGATTTAAAATCACTTCTCATGATGCTATTAGAGGATTTCAAGAAGGACACAAATGAATCTCATAAAGAATTACAGGAGAACATGAATCAACGGAGAGAAGCCCTTAAAAAGGAAACACAAAAATCACTTAGAGAAATGAATCAATGAGTAGATGCCCTTACAAAGGAATCACAAAAATCGCATAAAGAAATGCAGAAGAATAAGGGTCAACAGATGGGAGCCCATGAGGAGGAAATACAAAAATCGCTTAGAGAAATACAGGAGAACTTGGGTCAACAGGCAGAAATCCTGAAAGAGGAAATGCAAAAATATCTTAAAGAAATACAGGAAAATACAAACAAACAAGTGAAGGATCACAGCAAATCCAACCAGGAACTAAAAAAGGAAGTAGAAACAACTAAAAAATCACAAAGGGAGACAATTTTGGAGATAGAAAACCTTGGGAATGAATCAGGAGTCATAGATGCAAATATCAACAATAGAATACAAGAGATGGAAGAAAGAATCTCAGGTGCTGAAGATACCATAGAAAGCATTGACTCAACAGTCAAAGAAAATGCAAAATGCAAAAAAATGTGTAACCCAAAACATCCAGGAAATTAATGACACAAAGAGAAGACCAAACCTAAGGAAGTATAGATATACTTGATATAGATGAGAGTGAAGATTTGTAACTTAAAGGGCCCGTAAAGATCTTCAACAAAATTATGGAGGAAAACTTCCCTAACCTAAAGAGAGAGATGCCAATAAACGTACAAGAAGCCTACAGAACTCCAAACAGACTGGATCACAACAGAAATACCTCCCGTCACATAATAATCAAAACGCCAAATGTACTAAACAAAGAAAGAATATTAAAAGCAGTAAGAAAAAAAGACCAAGTAACATATAAGGGAAGACCTATCCTAATCACATCAGACTTCTCATCAGAGACTATGAAAACCACAAGATCCTGGGCAGATCTCATGCAGACACTAAGAGAACACAAATGCCAGCCTAGACTATTATACCCAGCAAAACTCTCAATCACTATAGATGGAGAGACAAAGATATTCCATGATAAAACCAAATTTTCACAATATCTTTCCACAAACCCAGCCCTGCAAAGGATAATAGGTGGAAACCACCAATACAAGGAGAGAAACAACACCCTGGGAAAAACGAGATAGTAACCTTCTTGCATCAAACCCGAAAGTAGATAACCACTCAAACATAAAGAGAGCATCAAGAATAGCAGATGGCAATAATCACTATTCCTTAAACTCTGTTAATATCAATGGTCTCAATTCCCCAATAAAAAGACATAGACTAACAGACTGGATACGTAAACAGGACCCAGCATTTTGCTGTGTGCAGGAAACACACCTCAGTGTCAAAGACAAACACTACCTCAGAATAAAGGCTGGAAAACAATTTTACAAGCAAATGGTCCCAGGAAATGAGCTAGAGTAGCCATCCTAATATCAGATAAAATTGACTTTCAACCTAAAGTCATCAAAAAAGACACAGGAGGACACTACATAGTGATCAAAGGAAAAATCCATCAAGAAGAACTCTCAAATCTGAATATCTATGCTCCAGATGCAAGGGCACCCTCATTCATAAAAGAAACTTTACTAAAGCTCAAAGCACAAATCGCACCTCACACAATAATAGTGGGTGACTTCAACACACCGCTCTCTGAAATGGATCGTTCAGGAAAGCAGAAACTAAACAGGGACACAGTGAATCTAATTGAAGCCTTGGACCAACTGGAACTAAAAGATATATATAGAACATATCATCCTAAAGCAAAAGAATACACCTTCTTCTCAGCACCTCATGGTACCTTCTCCAAAATCGACCATATAATTGGTCACAAATCAGACCTCAACAGATATAAGAAGATCAAACTAATCCCATGCCTCCTGTCAGATCACTATGGAAAAAGGGTGGTCTTCAATGGCAACAAAAACACACATACACATGGAGGTTGAACAATGCTATACTCAATGATAACTTGGTCAAGGAGGAAATAAAGAAAGAAATCAAAGACTTTTTAAAATTTAATGAAAATGAAGGCACAACATACCCTAATTTATGGGACACAATGAAAGCAGTGCTAAGAGGAAAATTCATAGCCCTGAGCGTCACCAAAAAGAAACAGGAGACAGCATACACTAGCAACTTAATGGGACACCTGAAAGCCCTGGAACAGAAAGAAGCAAATACACCAAAGAGGAGTAGAAGGCAGGAAATCATCAAACTCAGGGCTGAAATCAATCAAGTAGAAACAAATAAAACCATACAAAGAATCAACAAAACGAGGAGTTGGTTCTTTGAGAAAATCAACAAGATAGATAAGCCCTTAGCCAGACTAGCCAGAGGGCACAGAGACAGTATCCAAATTAACAAAATCAGAAATGAAAAGGGAGAGATAACAACAGAAACTGAGGAAATTCAAAAAATCATCAGATCCTACTACAAAAACCTGTATTCAACACAACTAGAAAATCTCGAGGAAATGGACAACTTCCTAGACAGATACCAAATACCAAAATTAAATCAGGATCAAATAGACCATCTAAACTGTCCTATAACCCCTGAAGAAATAAAAGTCGTCATTGGAAATGTTCCAACCAAAAAAAGCACAGGTCCAGATGGTTTTAGTGCAGAATTCTATCAGACCTTCAAAGAAGACCTAACACAAATACTCTTCAAACTATTCCACAAAATAGAAACAGAAGGAACACTACCCAACTCGTTCTATGAAGTCACAATTACGCTAATACCAAAATCACACAAAGATCCGACAAAGAAAGAGAATCTCAGGCCAATCTCTCTTATGAATATCGATGCAAAAATACTCAATAAAATTCTTGCCAACCAAATCCAAGAACACATCAAAACGATCATTCACCACGATCAAGTACACTTCATCCCAGGGATGCAGGGATGGTTCAACATAAGGAAGCACATCAATGTAATCCACTACATAAACAATCTCAAAGAAAAAAAACCACATGGTCATTTCATTAGATGCTGAGAAAGCATTTGACAAAATTCTGCATCCTTTCATGTTAAAGGTCTTGGAAAGATCAGGAATTCGAGGCCCATATCTAAACATAGTATAAGCAATTTACAGCAAACCGGTCGCCAGCATCAATCTAAATGAAGAGAAACTTGAAGCAATCCCACTAAAATCAAGGATTAGACAAGGCTACCCTCTCTCTCCATATCTTTTCAACATAGTACTTGAAGTTCTAGCTAGAGCAATTAGACAAAAAAGGAGGTCAAAGGGATACAAATTGGAAAGGAAGAAGTCATACTATCACTATTTGCAGACGATATAATAGTATACTTAAGCTACCCAAAGAACTCCACCAGAGAATTCCTACAGCTGATAAACAACTTCAGCAAAGTGGGCAGATATAAAATCAACTCAATTAAGTAAGTAGCCTTCCTATACTCAAAGGATAAGCAGGCTGAGAAAGAAGTAAGAGAAATGATACCCTTCACAATAGTCACATACAATATAAAGTATCTTGGTGTGACTCTAACCAAACAAGTGAAAGATCTCTCTGACAAGAACTTCAAGTCTCTGAAAAAAAAAATTGAAGAAGACCTCAGAAGATGGAAAAAAATCTGCCATGCTCATGGATTGGCAGGATTAATATAGGAAAAATGACCATCTTGCCAAAGGCAATATACAGATTCAATGCAATCCCCATCAAAATCCCAACTCAATTCTTCATAGAGTTAGAAAGAGCAATTCAAAAATTCATCGGGAATAACAGAAAACCCAGGAGAGCTATAACTATTCTCAAGTGTAAAAGAACTTCTGGGGAAATCAGTATCCCGGACCTCAAGCTATACTACAGAGCAACAGTGTTAAAAACTGCATGGTATTGGTGCAGTGACAGACATGTAGATCAATGAAACAGAATTGAAGACCCAGGAATGAATCCATACTCCTATGGTCCTTGATCTTTGACAAAGGAGCTAAAACCATCCAGTGGAAAAAAGATAGCCTTTTCAACAAATGGTGCTGGCTCAACTGGAGGTCAATATGCAGAAGAATACAAATTGACCTATTCTTATCTCCTTGCACTAAGCTCAATCCCATGTGGATCAAGGACCTCCCCATAAAACCAGACACACTGAAACTAATAGAAAGGAAAATAGGGAAGAACCTTGAACATATGGTCACAGGGGAGAATTTCCTGAACAGAACACCAATAGCTTATGCTCTAAGATCAAGAATTGACAAACGGGACCTCATAAAATTACAAAGTTTCTATAAGGCAAAAAACACTGCCAAAAAGACAAAGCGGCAACCAACTAACTGGGAAATGATCTTTACCAACCCTACATCCGACAGAGGGCTAATATCCAATATATACAAAGAACTCAAGAAGTTAAACTCCAGAGAGGCAAGTAACCCAATTAAAAAATGTGGTACAGAGCTAAACAAAGAGTTCTCACCTGAAGAATATCTAATGGCTGAGAAGCTCCTGAAGAGATGTTCATCATCCTTAGTCTTTAGGGAAATGCAAATCAAAACAAGCCTGAGATTCCATCTTACACCAGTCAGAATGGCTAAGATCAAAAAGCACAGGAGACAGCAGTTGTTGGCTTCCCCTGCACGAAATTAGGACACATGCTCCACTATGTTCATAGCAATCTTGTTTATATTAGCCAGAAGCTGGAAAGAACCCAGATGTCCCTCAATGGAGGAATGGATTCAGAAGATGTGGTATATTTACACAATGGAATACTACTCTGCAATTAAAAACAATTAATTCACAAAATTCTTAGGCAAATGGTCAGAACTGGAAGATATCATCCTTAGTGTGGTAACCCAATCACAAAAGAACACACATGGTATGCAGTCACTAATAAGGGGATATTAACCCAGAAGCTTGGAATACCCAAGACACAATTCACATATCAATAGATTTCCACGAAGATGGAAGGAGAGATCCCTGGTCCTAGAAAGACTGGATGTAGGGGAATACCAGGACAGAGTATCGAGAGGGGGTTGAATGGGGAACAGGGGAAGGAAGAGGGCTTATGGGACTTTCGGGGAGGGAGGAACTGGAAAGGGGAAATCATTTGGAATGTATATAAAAATATATATATATATATATATATATATATATATATATATATATATATATATATATAGAGAGAGAGAGAGAGAGAGAGAGAGAGAGAGCCTCCACATGAAACTAGATACACTGAAACCTATAAAAGAGAAAGTGGGAGCCTTTAATCCCAGCACTTGGGAGGCAGAGGCAGGTAGATTTCTGAGTTCGAGGCTAGCCTGGTCTATGGAGTGAGTTACAGGACAGCCAGAGCTACAGAGAGAAACCCTGTCTCAAAAAAAAAAAAAGAGAAAGAGGGGAAAAGCCTCAAATACATGGGCACAGGGGAAAAGTTCCTGAACAGAACACCAATAGCTTATGCTCTAAAATCAAGAATCAACAAATGAGACCTCATAAAATTGCAAAGACAAAGGACACTGTCAATAGGACAAAATGGCTACCAACAGATTGGGAAAAGATCTTAACTAATCCTACATCTGATAGAGGGCTAATATCCAATATATACAAAGAACTCAAGAAGTTAGACTCCAGAGAATCAAATAACCATATTACAAAATGGGGTACAGTGCTAATCAAAGAATTTTCAACTGAGGAATATTGAATGGCCGAGAAGCACCTAAAGAAAAATGTTCAACATCCTTAGTCATCAGGGAAATGCAAATCAAAACAACCCTGAGATTCCACCTCACACCACTCAGAATGGCTAAGATCAAAAACTCAGGGGACAGCAGATGCTGGTGAAGATGTGGAAAAAGAGGAACACTCCTCCATTGCTGGTGGGATTGTAAGCTGGTACAACCCCTCAGTAAATCAGTCTGGCGGTTCCTCAGAAAATTGGACCTGAGGACCCAGCTATATCACTATTGGGCATATACCCAAAATATTCTCCAACATATAACATATAATAAGGAAACATGCTCCATTATGTTCACAGCAGCCTTAATAGACTGAAGCTGGAAAGAACCCAGACATTCATCAACAGAGAAATGGGTTCAGAAAAAAGTGGTACATTTACACAATAGAGTACTGCTCAGCTACTAAAAATAATGACTTCATGAAATTTTTAGTCAAATGGATGGACTTAGAAAATATCATCCTGACTGAGGTAACCCAAGCAGGAAAAAAAAACACTCATGGTATGCATTCAATGATAAGTGGATATTATTCCCAAAGCTCAGAATACCCAAGACACAATTCACAGACCACATGAAGCACAAGAAGAAGGAAGATTGAAATGTGGGTGCTTCAGTCCTTCTTAGAAAGGGGAACAAAATACTCAAGGGAGCAAATAGAGAGAGAAAGTGTGGAGCAGAGACTGAAGGAAATACCATCCAGAGACTACCCCACCTTGTGATTGATTCCATATACAGTCACCAAACCCAGATACTATTGTGGATGCCAAGAAGTGCATGCTGATAGGAGCCTGATATAGCTGTCTCCTGAGAGGCTCTGCCAGGGCCTGACAAAAACAGGGGCGGATGCTCACAACCAACCTTTGGACTGAGCATAGGATCCCCAATGGAGGAGTTACAGAAAGGATTGAAGGATCTGAAGGGGTTTGCAACCCATCAATCAACCAGAACCCCCTGGGCTCCCAGAGACTAAACTACAACCAAGGAGTGCACGTGGAGGGACCCATGGGAACAGCCACATACGTAGCAGAGGATGGCCTTGTTGGCATCAATAGAGGAGAGGCCCTTGGTCCTGTGAAGTTTTGATGCCCCAGTGTAGGGGATTTTCAGGGCGGGAAGGCTGGAGTAGGTGGGTGGGTGGGGCATCACCCTCATAGAAGCCGGAGGAGCAAAGATAGGATAGGGGATTTCTGGGGGGTGAAAACTGGGAAAGGGGATAACACGTGAAATGTAAATTAAGAAAATGTTCAATAAAAAAATTTAAGTAATTTTCATCCACCATTCCAGCTCTACATATGGCACAATAAGAAAAACTTATATTTGAAGAAGTTAATCACACCCAAGAAAACAGAAATAAATAATCCCAAAACAGTACATCAAAAAGATGTGAGAAATATACACAATAACAACAAAATAACAACAAAAAATAAATACTGCTCATTGAAAATTTTCAGTATCAATGGTCTTAATATTCTAAGAAAAATCCACAGACTAACAGATCATACTGAAAAACAGGTTAATTCCTTCTGTTGCATCCAAGAAACATGCATTACCATCATGGAAAGACATTATCTCAGGATAGAAGGATAAAAAACTTATTCTAAGCAAATGGACTTAAGCTACAAGCAGGTAAAGCCATTTTAATGACTGGCAAAATAGACTTCAAACCAAAACTACTCAGGAGAGATAGAAAAAACATTACACACTCCTTATGGGAAAAATCCACCCTGAAGACATTGCAATTCTTAATATCTATGCATCAAACATAGAGGCACACAAGTAAAAGAAAATCTGCTACAGCTAAAAACACCTATTGAAGCTTGCAAAGTGATAGTGGATGACTTCAAAGCCACATTCTCACCTATAGATATGTCATATAGTCAAAAACTAAACAGAGATATACTAGAGTTAAATAAAATTATAAATCAAACAGTCCTAGCTGACATCTACAGAAAATCCTGCCCAAATATAAAATAATACACATTTCTCCCAGCACTTCATGGAACATTCTCCAAAATTGACCACGTACTTGAACACAAAGTAAGTCTCAACAGATTCAAGAAAATCGAAATAATACCCTGCATCCTATCTGAGCATCATGAATTAAAGCTGAATATCCACAGAAGAGAAAGAACAGAAAGTCTACAAAATCATGGAGATTGAACAACTCAATATTGAATGATAAAGGTATCAGAATTGAATGAAAATGAAAACACATATATCCAAGCCCCCATAGGGACACAAAGAAAGTCATTTATACACAAGAGTATAACGCTAAATGCCTATATAAAAAAAACCTGAAAAGTTCTCATATCAGTAAATGAGAAACACACTTGAAATTTCTAGAACAACTTGAAGAAATAATAAACGAAAAGAGTACTTGTCTTAGTCAGGGTTTCTATTCCTGCACAGCATCATGACCAAGAAGCAAACTGGGATAGAAAGGGATTTTTTGGCTTACACTTCCACATTGCTGTTCATCACCAAAGGAAGTCAGGTCTGGAATTCAAGCAATTCAGGAAGCAGGAGCTGATGCAGAGGCTATGGAGGGATGTTACTGGCTTGCTTCCCCTGGCTTGCTCAGCTTGCTTTCTTATAGAACTCAAGACTACCAGCCAATGGATGGCACCACGCACAATGGGCCCTCTCCCCTTGATCACTAATTGAGAAAATGTCCCACAGCTGGATCTCATGTAGGCATTTCCTCAACTGAAGCTCCTTTCACTGTGATAACTCCAGCCTGTGTAAAGTTGACACAGAAAACCAGCCAGTACAGTACTTTACAAGCTATAATCATACTCAGGGCAGAAATCAATGAGAGAAGCAAACAAGAGCGACAATAAAAGTACAAAGAATCAATGAAATGAAGAGTTTACTTTTGGAAGAAATGAACAAGATTGTCAAATCATTATCCAAATAGGAACTAAATATGAAGAGAACTAAAATATAGAGAGAAAAGTTTCATGTTAGTAAAATTAGATTGAAAGGGGCACATTAGAAATAAATAAGGAAATTCAGAAAATCGTAATGATATATTTTAAACATCTGTATTGCAGCAAATGGGAAAACCTAAAGGAAATGGATGAATTTCTTGTCGTATACAATTAACCAAAGGTAAAAACAAAATAGAATAAGCAATTTTAATAGACCCATAACCCCCAGTGAAACAGTAGCAATAATTAAAAGTCTCCCAACCACAAATGCTCAAGGCCAAATGGATCCAGTAGAGAATTCTACTAGACTGTCAAAGAAGAACTAAAAATAAAAACAGAATGAACATTTCTAATACTTTTAATGAAGCCACTACTAGCCTGATATCAAAACCACATAAAAAACCAACAAAAAGAATATTATATTCCAAACAAAAAGAATTGTAGGAACCCTCCCTTATGAACATAGATGCAAAACTTTTCAATAAACTTGCAAACCAAATCCAAGAACACATCTAAAATATTATTCACCATAATCAAGTAAGCTTTATCCTAGATGCAGGGATGTTACAACATATGTAAATCAATAAATGTAATCTACCGTATAAGTAAACTGAAATGCAAAACCACATGATTGGGGCTGGAGAGATGGCTCAGAAGTTAAGAGCACCAACTGCCTTTCCAGAGGTCCTGAGTTCAATTCCCAGCAACCACATGGTGACTCACAACTATCTGTAATGGGATCTGATGCCCTCTTCTGGTGTGTCTGTAGAGAGCAATGGTGTAAACATATACATAAAAAAAAAAACCCACACATGATGATTTCACTAGATGCAGAAAGGGCATTTGATAAAACTCAACACCCTTTCATGATAAAAGTCCTAGAGAGAGTAGGCAGGGATACAAGGGGCATACCTGTAGAGAGAAGTTTGGATAAATCACTTTGGCTCCCTGTAGGTCGCATACAATCATCCACCCAGGAGCTATCTGGATTCTCTAATGAAAGGCCACACACACACACACACACACACACACACACACACACACACACACCATGTGTCAGTTAATTTTTGACATGCTGTGACTAGCTCAAAGGCTGGGCTCTCCTAAACCTTCCCCTGCTGGCAAACACTCCCCTCCGGTTTCTTCCTTCCTTCCTTCCTTCCTTCCTTCCTTCCTTCCTTCCTTCCTTTCTTTCTTTCTTTCTTTCTTTCTTTCTCTTTCTTTCTTTTTTTTGAAGGTGTTCCTTTCACAGTACCTTTTCCAGAACCAATCAGCTGTCCACTTACTCGAATTCTTACATGGCTGGTTGGCTTTCTCTCCTGCAGCTCTTACATTCCATCCTTCTCCACTGAGTCACGGTGATTCTTTGCATCCTTTCTCCCAGTTCCCAACTTGCACATATATAAAGGTCTCTTCTCATTCTTCCTGCCCAGCCATTGGCTATTGGCTCTTTACTGATCTATCAAAAATCAAGCAAGGATAAGGATAGTCAGTGTTTGTTCATGGAAGTTCCCGATTTTGGGGGCCAGATTAATTCCAAGTATTGGAACCAATCCCCAACACATACCTCAACAAAATAAGGCCTATAGACAGCATAACTTAAATGAAAACAGCTCAAACTAGTGCCACTAAATCAGAAACAAGACAAGATTGCTTACTCTCTTCATACCTATTCAATATAGTTCTTGACGTCTTTCTTAGCAACAACTGAACTGAGAAGACACAGGGGAATACACATTGGAAAGAAAGAATCCAAAGTATCTTTATTTGAAGATATGATTGCATACATAAATGACCCTAAAATCTCCACCCAGAAAGTCCTATAGCTGAAAACACTTTCAGCAAAGTAATAAGATACAAAATTAATTCACAAAAACCAGTAGTTTCCTATATACAAATGACAAATATTGAGAAAGAAATGAGGAAAACAGAACGTTTCACAATAGTCTCAAAAATATATTGAAATATCTTTAACCAAGCAAATGAAAGACTTGTATAATAAAAATTACAAGGCACTGAAGACAGAAATTAAAGAAGACATCAAAAGATGTGAAGATCTCCATGCTCATGGATAAGTAGAATTAATATTGCAAAAATTGTCATCCTACTGAAAGCCATGTACAGATTCAATGTAATGCCCATCAAAATACCAACACAATTCTTCACAAAAATTGAAAAAAAAAAACTTCAAACAAAAGTTCTCCAAAGAGAAGACACAAACAGTTGAGAAGAAAATGAATGTTCAACATCATTAGCCATCAGGAAAATCCAAATCAAAACTGTTTTGACATTTTACCTTACACAAGCAAGAATGGCCAAGATCAATGAAACAAATGTCAATACATGCTGATGAGGAGGGAGAAAAAAATAGTAAAAGTATATTGTATGAAAAACTTTTCCCAATACAAACCATATGAAATAGATAAAAGACAGGTTATTGTGCAAATGGTATTGTAAGACTGAAAATATGCCAGCAGAAGAATGAAACTAGATCCATATCTCTCTCTGGACAAAAAAGAAATTCAGAATGAATTAGAGACCTTAATTAAAAAATGTTAGAAGGTGAAACCACAGAACAAAAGAAACCACCAGAAGAAACCTGTGGTCAGAAGAAACCACAGATAAAATACTCCCAAGTTAAAAGCATACACAAGAACGTTCTAAATAATGTATGTAATACTCTTGAGACTTGATCAATGGGGTTGCATGGAATTAAAAGACATCTTACAGAAATCTTTGTCAGATATCTTTCAGACAGAGAGCTAATACCTGGAGAACAGAGACTTGAAGTAAAAAGCAACCTACCAATAAATAAGTTTTTACAAGAAGAACCACAGCAGAGGCAAAATGTCTTAGTTTGCCATAAAGCTTCTGAGTTTGAATCTTGGAACCCACATGGCGAAGGAGAGAATTGACTACATGTTCTCTGACTTCTACATATGGGTCATGGCAGGTACACTCATGCATGCATATTCCTGCATACACATAGAAATAAATAAGTAAATGTAATAAAAATACTTTATAGAACCATAAATGGTCAATAAGTGTTTCAAAATATGGTCAAAATTCTTAGTTATCTAAAATTTGCAAATTAAAACTTCTCTGAGATTCCATTTCATTTCAGTCAGAATGGCAGAGAGAGAGAGAGAGAGAGAGAGAGAGAGAGAGAGAGAGATCAAATGTTAACTAGCAAGTAGCAAGGGTGTGGGGAAACAGAAACTCTTTCTAAGATACAACAAATGACACTATCTAACATGCCCATGTTTATTGCTATTCTATTAATGATGCCAAGAAATGAAATCAGTCTAAATGTTTATCAACAGATGAATAAATAATGAAAATTTGGCACAGATACACAACATAATTTCTATTCAGCCATAAAATTGAAATTTACAGGAAAATAAAAGAAATTGTATCAGGGTAGCCAGATTCATAATGACTACATATTTTCTGTGATATATAAACCCTTTCCATGTTTACCCTATATATGTATATGTATTGTCTTAGCATTTTATTGCTGTGAAGAGATACCATGGCTAAAGCAACTCTTATAAAGGCAAATGTTTAATTGAGGCTGGCTTACAGTTTCACCATTACCATCATCATGGGAAGCATGGCATCATGCAGGCATAATTATTGCAGGAGAAGCCAAGAGTTCTACATCTTCATCCAAAGGCAACCAGACGAATACTGACTTTTGCTGGCAGCCTGGAGGAAGCTCTGCATCACACTGGCCAGACTTGAGCACATACATACACACACATACACACACACACACACACACACACACACACACACACACCCATATATGTACATATACACATACATATATATATCCTCAAAAACAAACACACTACACACACACACACACACACACACACACACACACACACACACACACATATATATATATATATATATATATATATATATATATATATCCTCAAAGCCACACCTCCACAGTAACACCTTTCCTCTAACAAGGCTTCACCTCTTCCAATATGGCCACACCTGCTAATAGTGCCCCTTCCTATAGACCAAGCATAATTAAACTACCATGTGTGTATATGTATATATGTGTATATATACATATACACATATGGGTGCGTATTTATTGGCTATTTATGGTCCTTTAAAATATCTGTGTAATGGGAAGGACAAAGGATTTTAGCACACATGTTACAGTTCTACAGCTCAGTCTTCATGTGGGACTCCTAACAGTGGAATCAGGGGTTGTATCTGAATCTGATGTCTGCCATTGGATCCTTTTTCCCTAACTGGGCTGACTTGCCCAGCCACAATAGGAAAAGATGGACCTAGTCCTACTGCAATTTGATACACCAATGAGAGTTGATATCCATGGGAATCCTCCCCTTCTCTGAGGAGAAAAGGTGGACCTGGGAGGATAGAGGGGAGGGGAGATGAGATGGAAGGTCTGGGAGGAGAGGAAGGAGGGGAAGATGCAGTTAGGATGTAAAGTAAATAGCATAAAATAAATAATATTTGTGTATAAATTGTTGTGAGTGTAGATGTAGGTCATGAAATGAGAAAGGGAATCATAAGAAACATAAAAGAGATTTTAAGAAAGGAAGGAGTAACTGAATGTGTGTAAATGATAGTAGAAAGGGTACGATGGAGGTCCAGGAACACAAAGGAGTATGGCTAGAAAGACAAGAGAGGCAACTGGGGAGGCTGGACAGATTAAGAACATTTCTCATTCTTGTTCTTGCAGAGAACTGGACTTTGGATCCCAGCATAAGGTGGTGTCTGTAACTTCTACTACAACTTCTACTATGAGAGATCAGATGCCCTCTTCTGGCTTCCAAGGGCAGGTCCATACAGATGCACATTCTCGAGCGAATCCACGTATTGGCACAAAAATAAGAAAAAAATGTAAAAAGAAAAGAATAGCCCTGAGAGAATGGGAGAAAGCAGGGACCGGAGGATCAATAAAAACCAATTATGTATGAAAATGTCATGACAAACTCATTACTTTGTATGTTCATTTAAAAAACATACAAAATATAAATGTGAAAATAACCTCTCTTGGTTTAAGCGCCACGTGTGTTTTGGGTCATACTCTACCAGTTTAATGCCTTTACTCGTGTTTTTTTTTTTTTTTTTTTTTTTGGTTTCTTCGCTGATTAAGGAAATAACTTGACAGAAATGGGTTAGAAGACCAATGAGTTAACTTGACTAAACCACTGACATCTCTACTTGGAGCAAGTATTGCTATGGAGTTTTACACAGTATTGTCTATGAAATGCTTAATACATGTCCAACATTCCACAGTATCTGAAGATAAAACCCCTCCATTCTAAATAATCAAACTCTTACTTCTAATAATTAGATTCAATGATGAAAAGTGTTTGTGAGGGGTAAAAAATAAGAAAACTAATTCCAAAGTTTCAGGAGAACCAGCAGAAAAGCTTATTTTAGAAGTCTTGTCCATGTTAAATACAACTGGTCCCGCTTTTTTATTTTATTGCTATATAGTTTCTAAGAAGCAACCATTGGTGATCATGTGGAACCTTTACCCAGGGAGAAGTAGAGAGGCAGAACCAACCTAAATACATAAGATAATAACTTCCATTTATTAAGTGTTGACTTGTTGCCAGGCACTATTCTAAGCATTTTTTGAACTTAAATCCATTCTACAAACTCCAAAAGGTCCTCTTCAGGTTGGGCTAGAATCCAGATGGAAACCGGTGTCTTTGGCTTCTCTTGCTTCAATGGTCCACAGAGCAAATTGAATGTGGAGCAAAGACCTGGAAACAGATTCTGCTTCCAAAAATACTGCCGCTTTTATTACTTTTCTCCAAGTAGCTCAACAGCCACAGGGGAAGAATGTGCCAGGGAGCAGGGAAGTGGAGGGAAAATGGTAGAAGATAAAATTAACCAAAGAAAAGAAAATCTTTCATGAGGACAAAAACTACCTTATAAAACATAAGGGGGAGTGTGCTAATGAAATCTGTTCTTTGGAAATTTTATATATGTATTTAGCATATTCTGATTGCTGTTACTTCTACTTTTCTCTTATGTCCCTTCATCTCTGTCTACCACCCCCTTCTCTACTGATATCTTCTCCACATTTGTATCTTTCTGTTTTCATTGTGTCTTTACAAAACAGAACAAAACAACAACAACAATAAGCCATCTAGTTTTCTTACTGTTGCTATGATAAATACAATGGCCAAAAGTAACTTGGGCAATGAAAACATCTATTTGGCTTATACTTCCATATCACAATTCATCTCTGAGGGAAGTCAGAGCAGGAGCTCAAATAAGAGCTTGAGTCAAAAACTGAAGCAGAGACCATGGAGAAAGACGGCTTACTGTTGTTTTATTCCTTCATAAAAAAGCTAAGCTTGTTTTTTTATATACATTTGATGCTCAAATATGGCACCACACACTAAGATCTGGGCACTGCCATATCAATCATTATTCAAGAGAATAGCCTACAGACATGCTACCAGGCCAATCTGATGAAAGGAATTCCTCAGTGAGGTTCTCTCTTCCCAGGTGACTCTATGTCAAGATGACAAAATCTAACCAGAAGACTGGGTTTGACCAAGGCAATCTGTAACCATGTAATTGGAACTAACCATTGGAGATGAAGATATCTGCTGCCCCGCTCCCTGAACATAATAATAGCAATAAGTCCACTGTAAATGATAAAATCCCAGGAGCCCCTCCTCTGTCCATGAGTGACTGTTGAACAGGTTTGTATTGCACAGTTTCAGTACCTGAAATTACAGTTCCTGTGAGTTCATAAAGGCATTACCTAGAGAAAAGGATTGCCCTTCGGGTTCTTGGCTCATGTACTCTTTCCTTCCCTCTTTCGATGAACCTTACAGAAGCTAGTATAAGTAACTTGTTTAGAGACCTACCTCATCAATCACATATTTGTATTTCTCTTTTTAAAGGTAGGATCAATCTAGCTCTACAGCCCCAGGTTGGCCTTGAACTTGGGGTCTTCCTTTCCAAAACCTCCCAGTTCTGAGGTTATGGATCTAGACTATTATGTTTGACTCACAACTTTTGAGTTTGTTTTTTTTTTTTTCAGTTTTGATTTTAGGTTTTTTTTTCTAAGTTTTTTTTTTATTTACATTCCAAATCATTTCCCTTTTCCCATTTCCTCCCTCCCCGAAAGTCCCATAAGCCCCCTTCCCTCCCTCTTTTCTCCATTCAACCCCCTCTCGTTTCTCTGTCCTGGCATTCCCCTATATCCAGTCTTTCCAGGACCAGGGGTCTCTCCTTCCATCTTCTTAGAAATCTATTGATATGTGAATTGTGTCTAGGGTATTCCAAGATTCTGGGTTAATCTCCTCTTATCAGTGAATGCATACCATGTGTGTTCTTTTGTGATTGGGTTACCTCACTAAGGATGATATTTTCAAGTTCTGACTATTTGCCTAGGAATTTCGTGAATTCATTGTTTTTAATTGCAGAATAGTATTCCATTGTGTAGATATACCATATCTTCTGAATCCATTCCTCTGTTGAGGGACATCTGGGTTCTTTCCAGCTTCTGGCTATTATAAATAAGGCTGCTATGAACATAGTGGAGCATGTGTCCTTATTGCATGCAGGTAAAGCCTCTGGGTATATGCCCAGGAGTGGTATAGCCGGATCCTCCGGGAGTGTCATGCCCAGTTTTCTGAGGAACCGCCAGACTGCTTCCCAGAGTGGTTGTACCAGCTTGCAATCCCACCAGTAGTGGAGGAGTGTTCCTCTTTCTCCACATCCTCGCCAACAACTGCTGTCTCCTGTGTTTTTGATCTTAGCCATTCTGACTGGTGTGAGATGGAATCTCAGGCTTGTTTTGATTTGCATTTCCCTAATGACTAAGGATGATGAACATCTCTTTAGGTGCTTCTCAGCCATTAGATATTCTTCAGGTGAGAACTCTTTGTTTAGCTCTGTACCCCATTTTTAATAGGGTTACTTGCCTCTCTGGAGTTTAACTTCTTGAGTTCTTTGTATATATTGGATATTAGCCCTCTGTCGGATGTAAAGTTGGTAAAGATCATTTCCCAGTTAGTTGGTTGCCACTTTGTCTTTTTGACAGTGTCTTTTGCCTTGTAAAACTTTGTAATTTAATGAGGCCCCATTTGTCTATTCTTGATCTTAGAGCATAAGCTATTGGAGTTCTGTTCAGGAAATTCTCCCCTGTGCCCATATGTTCAAGGTCCTTCCCTAGTTTCCTTTCTATTAGTTTCAGTGTGTCTGGTTCAATTCCAAGTGGATCAAGGACCTCCACATAAAACCAGACACACTGAAACTAATAGAAAGAAACTAGGGAAGAACCTTGAGGTTTTTTTTTTTTTTTAATCTTCTGCATTCACCACTGTTCAGTGTAAAGTTGTGCTTCTCTGATTAGGAATGAAAGTATCCTTTTTCTGAGGTATAAACACAGCTATTTAGAAAACAGTTTGATTTTGCATCTATTTACCTTATCATCAGTAGTAAATTCCCTATAGATCCTATGAATGCTTAAGGTACGTATTTTTTAACTAACTTTACAGTACAGGGCGTGTATTCCCTTCTGTGAAGAGCATTTTGTTACCTCCATAGCAGACATCCACTATTGCACATATAAGTACCTCTTGCCTTGCAGGTTGACGTTGTTCATAGAGTTCACTGCTGGCTAAAACTGGTGATGTCTTTTCTCCCCAAAGCTGCTTGTATAGCACCCTTTTGCACTTTGAAAATTAGCAGGCAGTTGAGTCAATTCCAGTCAGATTTTGCTCTTTGGTGCAATCCTGGTCTTCAGCAATGGGGTCTTCTCACCTAGTTCTGTTAGACAATAAGGAAGAAAGGGAAAGTTTGTAATGTTTTGGAGGATCTCTACAGCTTCCCTTGATGAACATCCCTAAGAATTTTTTCTTTTTCCTTTTTTCTTATCTTTAATCATTTTTTTTCAGTCCTGTCATTATCCCCCACCCAGTCTGCCCTCTGTTCCTCAACCCATTCCACCACATCCTGTCTCCAAGAGGATGTCTTTCCCCACACCCACCCCACCCCACCAGGCCTGCCCACTCTCTGGGTTCTCGAGTCTCTCAAGGGTTAGGTGTGTCTTGTTTTGTTTAGCACCTTTCTGCTTCTAGGATCAAACCTATCTAACCTTGCAGACTATCTCCCTTCAAATTATGTTTTTATGTTCTTGTTGGATTAGAAAATAGTAGGTTTCAGTGTGGGTTTTTTAAAATTTCTTTCATCTTGGTTAACCCTTCTTCTTCCACCCCCTCATCTCCCCTACTCTCAGATTTTTGTGTTCTGCTAAAATAAAAGATTTCTTCTAGGACACAAGAGCACATGGTAGAAATATAATGGTCCAAAGCAACATTACTTTCATTATGGGAGGAACTGCCTGGTGGTCATTTACACTAGCCTGGTAAACAGTGGGTCCAGATGGACTCATAAAGATCTGTCTAGACCGGGTCTATTCATTACTAGGACTAGAACAATCACATAGGACATTAACTAACCTTTGTATACCATGCTGTGCTTTGAGGTCTCTTCACCTTGACACCCAAGAGACCCTCTGCACCCTTGATGACCCACATAAGAAGCAGTAGTTTAGGTGGAAATTTCTGGAAGCCATCCTCTCCATTTTAAGAAAATAATATATTTTATTACAGGTTGTTATAATGTAATCAAAGCAAAAGGTAATCACATGGGAACAATTAAGTAAAACTCAAAAGTTATGAGCCAAACATAGTGGTATATATCCATAATCTCAGAACTTAATTCTCAGAGAATTGGAAGGAAAATACTAAGTTCAAGGTCAACCTGGGGCTATAAAGCTAGATTGATCCTACCTTTTAAAAGTAAAATATGAATATCTTAACACTAGTGAACTACAGTTGGGTCATAACTATTAGCTCTTTTAAATACTTTTGGGTGATTTCCTCTTTTTCTAGCCTTTGTGGAAGCTAAAATTTTTCATCTGTTATGAGTTTAATTACAATACAGTACAAGGATATATTTAATCAAATAAAATGTAAGACACAGTGAATACATTTTCTAAAATCTGCATTACATTGCATAATGTGCTGACAAGTTTTCTGTCAACTTGACATGAGCTAAAAATCATCGAGAGGAGAGAGCCTGCATCGAAGAGGAATATGCCTCCATAAGATCTGGCTGCAGACCAGCCTGTAGAGCATTTTCTTGATTAGTGATTGATGTGGGAGGGCCCAATCTATTGTGGGTGGAGCCACCCATAGGCTGGTGGTCCTGAGTTCTATAAGAAACCAGGCTGAGAAAGTCATCATGAGCAACCACTAAGCAGCATGCCTCCATGGCTTTAGCTCCTGCTTAAAGAGTCCTGCCTGCCCTGTTTGCATTACTATCCTAACTTCCTTCAATAATGACCAGTGATATATAAGTGTAAGCCAAATAAACCCCATTCTTCCCCAAGTTGCTTTTGATGGCAGTGGTTGATAATAACAATAGTATCCCTGAGTAAGACATATAATTAACACCAAACATTGTTCTTACTGTTTTTAACTATGTGTGTATATGTGCATGTCTGTACATAGGTATGTGCATATGAATTCAAGTGCCATCGGAAACCAGAAGAGGGTTCCGGATCTTCTGGAGCTATAGTTATAAGAATCTGTAAGCAGTCAAGTGGATGCTGGAAACCAAACTTGAGTCCTCTGCAACAGTATCAAGTACTCTTTACCTCTGAACCATCTGTACCATACCTGTCCTTAGTGTTTGATCAATAAGAAATTATACTGGAAGGAAATAAACAATAAGATATGCTTTACTCATAACATATTAAAGCCAGATAAAATGATGTATATTATGCCAAATGAATGTGTAAAATTGTCAAGACAGGAAATATAGCTCAAAAAATAGAAAGTGAAACACATAAACACATCTATAAACATGAAAGCAAATGCAAATTAAAGTACATTCCCCTTTCAAATCTCTTCAATTAGGAAAAGATATTTTAAATGATAATATCTCTTGCTGGCAAGGGAATAAAGAAATGGTACTCTCACACATCTCTGATTGCATTTTTAAATGCTCTAACACTTTAGGAAAGCGATTTGGCATTATATTAAGAGTCATAAAAATATTTCATACTTTCTGTGCCAGATCCCCATTTATGTAAATCTGCCTTAAGGGAATACTCTAAAACAAGGAAAATGTTATAAATTCAACTCAGTATTATTTATTATGGCTTCAAATAGAAAAAAAATTAAATCATTATGATATCATGCATACCAATAGAATTAGTCATTGTAAACACTATGTAGCAATATCTAAAGTACTAATAACATCAATGATAAATGGATAAGTCCTTATACTTTTGGAGCAATTATAAAAATAAATTAAGACAAAGCATGTGATTATTTTAAAAACCCATATTATTTGTCCAATTCTACAAAAGTATGTATGTGGAAAAAGATGAATATGTTTAGCAAATGGCCCTAAATAAATACTCAAGCATGATGGCGTTTGGTTTTTATCTTTCTGCACAATATTTATAGACATGTAGCACTTTATAAATTCTAAATATAACTTGTAGAATGTCTTAATTATTTGTAGGAGCTTAAGCAAAGATCTAGTACAACGTACCGGAAAATTTCTAAGTACTTTTACTTTTCTCTGTAGTAACTTAGTCAAGAGAAAATTGAATTAATAACATACTGCTTAAGAATTGTAAACAAAATGCGCTTCATAGCAGTTCCCAGGGGAATCTAATCAAAGTAATGCCTAAAGTTATAGCCTAAATTTAAATGTGTTCACTTAAATATATAAGCAAACTATTAACCAAAGAATGCTTTGAACATGTACATTAAGTAGAGTGAACTGAGGAAGGAAGAGATGACAAAGAGGCAGGAGGTAAGAAGGGAGGGAGAAGAGGACAGAAGTGAGAGGGAATGGGGCAGAGAGAGAGATAAGAAAGAGGGAGGGAGGGAGGGAGGGAGGGAGGGAGGGAGGGAGGGAGGGAGGGAGGGAGGGAGGGAGGCATGAAGAAAAAGGAACAGAGAGATAAATAAGAAGGAGAGAGGAAGGGAGTGAGGAAAAGAGGCAGGGAGGGAGGGAGGGAGGGAGGGCAGGAGGGCAGGGAATTCTGTCCAATATTGTAGTAACTAATATCTGAATCTATGCTCACATAAAAAGAAAAATTAAATATATTCGTATGAAGTACAAACCCATAGTTATTTCATCTAGTAGATATTGTTAAATTATATAAAAAAAAAACCAACACAAAAACCTTTCCTCTGCTGGAATTGGCCCACATTTTCCATTTTCTAAATTCATCTTCGATAATGAGCTGTTATGAATGGACGAAAAGCCTCATGGCCTGTGCTGGCTAGTTTTATGTCAACTTGATGCAAGAGGGAGGCTCAATTGAGAAAATATTTCCATAGGGTCAGACTGTCCAGAAGCCTGTGGAGTGTTTTCTTAATTGGTGATTGATGGGGGAAGACACAGCCTATTGTGGGTGGGGCCATCCCTGGGCAGGTGGTCCTGGGTTCTGTAAAAAGAAGCAGGATGCACAAGTCTTGAGGAGTAAAGCAGTAAGCAGCACTTTCCAGGGCCTATGCATGAGTGATGCCTCCAGTATGAGTTCCTGTCCTGACTTCCTTCAATGATGAGTGGTGATGTGGAAGAATAATCCAAATAAACCCCTCTCCTCTCCAGGTCGGTTTGTTTGATCATGGTGCTTCATCACAGCAATACTAACCCTAACACAAGACCCAATCAATATGCAAAAAAATTTTACCACACCTTCACTTTGGGATTTAAAAACACTGTAAACTAGCACACTACAGGGCTTGATATCCCAGTCCTGTGCAACTTTCAAAAGTACCCAAGACTTCCCATTCCTATTTCCTCATTCATAAAGAAAATATTATATTAAATTTTATTAAGTGTTGCTATTTCATCATGTTTGACATATTAAAATAGCTATTTCCAAGATTTAACCTTATAATTCTGTGTTTCTACAAAGCCAGGGCAAATATATTAATACATAACTTTGTACTGCATATTTGTAGTGAAATGAAGCCACTTGCAATGAGCATTGAGATGTGTTCTTATTTGGGGAGATTCTTTGAGGACCCCTGAGAATATCAAAATCTACAGTTTCTTCAGTTGGTTGCATATCACATGGAATTTGCACCTAACCTGAGCTTGTCCCTAACCTGAGCATGTCCCTAACCTGAGCATGTCCCTAACCTGAGCATGTCCCTAACCTGAGCATGTCCCTAACCTGAGCATGTCCCTAACCTGAGCATGTCCCTAACCTGAGCTTGTCCCTAACCTGAGCATGTCCCTAACCTGAGCTTGTCCCTAACCTGAGCATGTCCCTAACCTGAGCATGTCCCTAACCTGAGCTTGTCTCTAACCTGAGCATGTCCCTAACCTGAGCATGTCCCTAACCTGAGCATGTCCCTAACCTGAGCATGTCCCTAACCTGCCCTGCCTTCTCTTTAAAGCATTCCCAGACCACTTAAATTATACACATTGTGAAAACTGTATAAATAGTTTAGGATCATATTTAGGGGAAAAATAATGACCATAAATTCTATACTCCATAAAAACACAGTGCTTTATTTTTTTTGCTTTTGGTTTTTTAATGTCTTTGGATCCATGTTTTCTTAAATACACCAATAAAGAACTCACACACATAGAGTTAACTGTATTTCTCCTTTTTCTCTTTGGAAAACAAGTCCTCTGACTCCTTGTTTGCATTAAGTGATGCAGACATCCTTTTACTTCAGTCAATCAGTGGCTGATAGAGTTCCCACCGGTTGTATTACCCATAGGTCTGTCTCAAAGACATACTAAAGGCTGCTGTGTCCACATATTTTATACAGAAGGATTTAGGTGTGGAGAGAAAATGGAAAAAATAAGAAATGCAAGAGCCGGGCAAAGGTCTTACTTCCAATGCGCCAATGACTGAAGCAGGGAGTAAGATCCAAGGAATGTCAGGATGACTCTGCAGTTAAGAGCTCTTATTGTCCCTGCAGAGGGCCAAGCTCTGTTTCACAGTAGCATGTAGTGGCTTGCCACCACCTGTACCTCCAGTCTCAGGCAATCCAACCCTCTGCTGGCCACTGCAGGTTCCTGCAGGCTCATGCATATACATAAACCAAAAAATAAAATATAAAAATTGATACAGCAACACATAGCTAAGAATAATGAGAAATGATGGAATAGTGATATTATAAATGTGACTGAAGTAAAATTAGTAACCAAAAGAAGAGAGACCTAAAACTTCTTTGAGAATTATTTTTCATATTATTAATATCTTTTCTAGTTGCTGCCAGATAAAAAATCTTCACCTTTTTCACTATACCAAACTTGTGTTATTACCTCTAGACTCTTTCTTCCAAAGCTACAGGGTCCATGTCAGTCTAAAGGCTGTGAGCCTAACCTCCTATTTGTACATGGTGGCCATGCCTTGCTTTAAGAATCTTTTTTCTCTTGAAATACAATTTTTTCTTATGCTTCTTCTAATTTTAGACTTCTTTCTTTTCTAACTACATATTCTTCATATAGAACAGTAGATTTAATCATGGTATTCTCATGTAGAGACATTTCAAGAGGGTTTTTTTATTTTTTATTTAGTTTTGATTTTTTTTTTTTTGGATTGGATTATTTGGTGCAGTCTTGTGTCAAATGAAGAGCTGAAGAATATAACTTCAAATTTTTACTTCTCACATGCCTTGCTTGTTCTCCCTTTTCTGTATTTCTCAATATTGACATAATTTAGGGTCTGTATTTCTTCTTTTTTGTGTG
Organism: Tokudaia tokunoshimensis; assembly: GCA_036184795.1. Lineage (NCBI taxonomy): Eukaryota > Metazoa > Chordata > Mammalia > Rodentia > Muridae > Tokudaia > Tokudaia tokunoshimensis. The sequence goes on along the minus strand of BTHU01000019.1, from coordinate 27,949,701 downwards.
CCGATTAGATTAGCCACTGAGCCAATTCCTCTGTCTACCATAGTTTGTTAACATATCCAATTTAATTGTTCTACCATCTAAACTTTAAACTTTACAACAACTAGAACAATGTTTAATTTGTTGTTGAACAGCTAGTGCCTTTTCAATCCAGGCTTCGAAAATAGTAAGTGCCTAACAAGTATTTATATAGTACATGAACAGATAGCTATCAATTTATTATAGGCTAAATTACAAACTTTAAAATAGCAAACATTAGTTGAAGTTTCTTTAATTAATCTGAATTATCTTTGGAAAGAATATATGCAGAAGGTCCAGGACTCTTGTGGAAGAGTTAGGGGAAGAATTGAAGGTCCTGAAGGGTATAGGAACTCCACAGGAAAACCAACAGAATCAACTGGACCCTTGGCGGCATTCAGAGACTGAACCATCAACCAATGAGCAAGCATGGGTTGGACCTAGGCCTTCCAACACATAGGGCTGCCTTGTCTGGCCACAGTGTGAGAAGATGCACCTAACCCTGCAGAGATGTGATGTGCCAGGGTAGGGATATACCCATGATGGTCCCCACCCTCTCAGAGGAGAATAGGAAGGGGGAGAGACTCTGTGAGGGGAAAGTCTGAGATGGAAGACAACATTTGGGATGTAAATAAATTAATTCAAAAACGATTATGTAAAAGTTGGTGCAATAATTTGCTATAGAAAACTTCATTGAAGGTTTAGCACAATTACAATAGAACATATTATTGCTCTGGAAATTAGGGAAGCCTTGTGGGCTTTGTCCAACATAGGTGCCTGACAAGGAGAAGTCAATAAAGAGAGTACAATAAGACACAAGCATAGGTACTCTGTGCCCTGAAGTGAGACGTATGTTCCTGTAATTGGTTTTGCTCAGGAGACATACTGTAAGCAAAGATAGTTTTTGGAGGTGATATCAGGGAGTCTGGCTGAAAGCATGGAATAATGGAGTATCTAAGAAGAAAACATCAATCTGAAATTAAATCTTCCTTGACGCTGCCCTGAGTAACTTATTCTGTCCTTTCAAGAGTCAGATGACTGATAGCAACTGGCAAGTACATGGATTCTTAAATAAATCTGCTCCCATGGCTCCAATTTATGACTTTCCAGGTATTCTTTCTGATATCCACAGACACAAACCATAGCTGATGACTCTCCAGCATTCATCCAGCAGAACTATATGTTGGAACACTTAATTTTTCCCTTTGTATTTCTGCATGGCATTCAAAATTATTGATACCCTATGATATTCCAAAAGTACACATGTAAGGTGCAGAATGTTGAAACAGTAAAGCCACTAAACTGTGACACAAATGTCAACTATTGGAGCAGTGCAAAGACAAGCAAATGAAAGGCTTACGATTAACAAGTAAGGAGGGTCTTGAAAATTCTTTTCTAAATTGGTAACCCTTTAAATGCAAAGAATGGCTATCTTAGGGTTTCTATGGCTGCGGTGAAACACCACGACCAAAGAGCGAGTTGAGGAGGAAAGGGTTTATTTGGTTCATGCTTCCACAATGCCACTTATCACCAAAGGAAGTCAGGACAGGAATTTAATCAGGGCAGGAACCTGCAGGCAGAAGCTGGTACAGAGACAATGGAGGGGTGCTGCTTGCTGGTGTGCTTCCCATAGCTTGCTCAGCCTGCTTTCTTATAGAATGCAGGACCATGAGCCTGAGGATGGCACCACCCACAGTCCCACCCCATACTAATTAAAAAAATGCCTTACAGTTGGATCTTATGAATGCATTTTCTCAACCGAGGCTTCTCTCAGATGATTCCAGCTTATGTAAAGTTGTCATAAGACCAGCGAGTGCAATGAGTCATGAATGAATGAATAGGAATCAGTAAGTGAATCAGTGAATGAGAGAAAGCAGTGACTATGTCTTGCAGAAAATTTTCAAGAAGAAAGAGTATGCACCTCTCTGTGGGGTGTGGGTTGGGTAGTCACTTTCTTCCTAAGAGTATCATAGGGAGTAACTTAATAATGGGCACAAAAACTTTAAAACAAAGGTTTTCTCAGTTGGTATTTATGATCATTTATGGATCTGAAGAGGAAATTTCTGGTTTCTTTAACAATTCCATTGTGTCAAGAAGATGGAAGGAGAGACCCCTGGTCCTAGAAAGACTGGATGTAGGGGAATGTCAGGACAGAGAAGCGAGAGGGGGTTGAATGGGGAACAGAGGGAGGGAAGGGGGCTTGTAGGACTTTCGGGGAGGGAGGAAACGGGAAAGGGGAAATCATTTGGAATGTAAATAAAAAAAACTTAGAAAAGAAAAAAAAACCAATTCCATTGTGTCACGTGATATTTTCTGGAAGCTATCTTGTGAGAGAGCACGTGATGTTTTGCTGAAACAGATGCTTGAGAGGGAGTGTGATGTTTAGAAAGAATACAAATGGAACCTCACAAAAAAAAAATGAGAGAATCCTCTTGCATTGCTATGCCATGCAACACATCACTGGTCTTCACCAGTCTTCTCTGGTCTTCACTTCATAGAAAGAAACACACCAAGGAACTTCTTGTGGTTGTTCAGCTGATTCTGGCCTCCTCTGCTGATTTATCCTGATTTGTTGGAACCTTGCTGTGTCCGCTGGATCATATAGCCACTACTGATTCATGTTTGATGTTTGGTATTAAACAAGACTGCTGGTATCCTGACAATGAACAGTGGGATCACCCCCAAGGGAACACTTTTACTTTTTAAAAAATTTTTATTTGATATTTTCTTTATTTACATTTTAATTGTTTTCGCCTTTCCACATCTCCCCTTTGGAAACTCCCTATTCTATGCTCCTTCCACCTGCTTCTGTGAGGGTGCTCCCCAACACACCCACCCACTCCAGTCTTCCACCCTGGTATTATCCTACACTGGGGCATGAACACCCTCAGACCCAAGGGCAGCTCCTCCCACTGTTGGTGAACAAGACCATCCTCCGCTACAAATGCGGTTGGAGCCCTTGGTCCCTCCCTGTGTGCTCTTTGGTTGGTGGTCCAGTCCCCAGGAGCTCCGGGAAGTCTGGGCTGTTGACACTTTTGCTCCCTCCATGGGGCATCTGGGAATCCCCGCTCAATCTAATGGCTGGCTGGGAGCATCTGCCCCTGTATTTGTCAGGCTCTGACATAGACTCTCAGGAGACAGACATATCAGGCTCCTGTCAGCAAGCACTTCCCAGGATCCACAATAGCATGCGAGTTTGGTGACTGTATCTGGGATGAATCCCCAGGTAGGACAGTCTCTGGACGGCCTTTCCTTCAGTCTCTGCTCCACACTTTGTCTCCATATTTCCTCCTGTGAGTATTTTGCCAAGGAACCACTTTTAAATAAATCCACACCACCCTTTTTCTATTAATATTCTTTTCCTCCTACCTCTGTGTCTTAGTTAAGGTTTCCATTGCTGTGAAGAGACACCCTGACAAAGGCAACTCTTATTTAAAAAAATAAATCAATAAATTATTTAGGACTGGCTTTTAGGTTCAGAAGTTTAGTCCATTGTCATCATGGTGGGAAGCATGGCAGCATACAGGCAGACATGGTGCTGGAGAAGGAGCTGAGAGTTCTACACTTTGGCCCAACTTCAGCCATGAAAGACTGTCTCTTCTGCACTGGGTAGAGCTTCGAAGCCCATCCCCACAATGATGCACTTCTTCAAACACAGCCACAGCTTCTAATAATGCCACTTCTCTCAGGCCAAGGATATTCAAACTACCACAGTTTGATTAAAATGTTAGAAGGGAGGTTGAAGCATTTAAGAACCCAAAATAATAAAGTTGGTTTGGAAAAAATCTAAATCTACATGAATCTATTACATTTAAGGCTTTTAGTCAAAAATCCATGGCTTCTATGGAATTTTGCTTCAAGCAGTCAACCATTTTCTTTTAAATTGTGTTGTCTAAGTAATATAGACTTGCAGTTTAAACACAGAAGGTGTACACTGTGAAAAGTCTAACTCAGAAGTTCTGCAAGGAGTTGTGAATCCTGTCAAATAGTTTATGTACTTCTCAGAAAAACACATATTATGAGAGTGATTTTTCTTCTACTTTTAGGGACATGCCCAAGTATCATAAATGTTATTTTGAACTTCACCTTGCCTCTATTGATTTCTCTCAGAGGCTTGCCCTATGTGTGACTTAAACACATTTTATTTATGTAAGAAAAGTACCAATATTACTACTGATTGTAATGGAACTAAAGGTTAAAACACCAGCTGCTGTTGGCCAATCAGGAAGCACAGTGCCCTAGAAAGAAGGAGTAAGGTGTTATATGCTTGATTGGGCTAAACTATGATAGAGGCTATACATCTTTGAAGCAGAATGTAAAAGAAAAGAAGTTATTATTTAATTGTTACCTTACATATCCATTTAAAAATATGTGATTGAGTAATCAGCTGACATAAGCATTTTACATTACATTAATATCTTCTTATGAAATGAGTTGCAAAGCATTAACTTTAAGAAAGGACAACTCTCACATGAAACTATACAACAGAATAATTACAGGTAGACAGGCAGTATTAATTTATATGTAAATACACACATACGTAGATTAGTTGAGGATTCCATGTACACATACATGTATTGTAACCACACTTACCTTTAACTCTTCCCAGATTCTCTCTTCCCTCCTTCATTTCCTTTTTTTTCCCTTTTAAAAATCTTTCCCTGAATCCAATTTGTGTTTCCGTACACTCAAGAGTGTTAGGCCATCCACTGGGGCAGAGTTAACCTACCAAGGGCTTCACTTAAGACAAATAACCCTCTCCCAGAAACCATCGGCTCTCTGTAGCTCATCAGCTAGGGGTTAGGGCCTGTGATCCCATTCCCCTCGATATGAAAATGTTTATTTACTTGATCATCAACCAAAGCTGCTGCAAGTCATGAGTACAGCAGTCATGCTGTGTCCAAAAGACATTGTGTCACTCTGGTCTACTCCAACCTCTGGCTCTTCCAATCCTCTACACTTGTCCCTGAGTCTTAGAGGGAAGGATGTGCTATAGACACTCCATTTATGACTGAGCACTCCACAGATACTTTGACTGGTTGTTTATATGCTACTCACCATTCATTCAAGACAGAAATTGTCAAATTTAACATTTCCATTCTTCATTGTGCTTCTTGCTTCAACAAAATAAGTTTGTTGAAGATGACCATTTGGAGCTAGGGGTATAACTCAATGGAAGAGTGCTTGCTTGGTGTGTGTACAGTCCCAGATTTGACCCCCAACATCAAAAATATTAAAAAGTTCATTTTGCATAAAATGGACATTTCTGTTCACTATTTACAACCTCTCCACAGATAAAAAAATATAGTGAATTCAATTTCTAAGATTTATTTGATTTAAATGAATTAATAGATAAATCAAGAGATATAGACCAGAAAATAAATACATCAAGAAGTGAAAGTGAAGGTACTTCAAGATTGCTAAAAGAACATATATGACAGGTATTCCAAATTGCAATTTAGAGTTGAGATAGTTGATTGATGGTTCTGAATGTCAGATTTGTTTCATATGCCTAAGTAAAAATGTGCAATACCAACTTGTTATAAAGATAAAATACATATATGAACACATCTGCACATGCAGACATATAATATTTATATATATATCAATTTTCTATTATGCCACACATAAACATATTGCTTATAGATTATGTATATGCAGGCTTATGAAGAGATATTATTGTAGGTTTACTCATTAAATTATAGTGATGAATTTAACCAATCTACAATGAGGAGAATTAAAGAATTACTTAATGGTATTCTGAAAATCAAGAAACAAGACTCTAAAAAGAAAACTGGAAAAAAAGAAGAAGAAATATAGCAAAATAGAATGAATATAACTAAAAGGGTAAATGAATAAATTCACAGTTAAAAAAAAAGCACAAGATAGATTGGTTCACATTTTTGTTTCTGAAAAGAAACTGTAGCTGAAGATTTCATCTAAAGGAAAATAACTAAGCAGAATTGCATATAAACAAATAGACAATAACATATCACAGACAATTGGGCACAAAAATAAACAGGAGTTCAGACATTAATATCAGGCTACATTAGATTAAAGGCAAAATAAAAGAAGAAGATAGGCAATTTGTAATTCTAAAGAGATTAATTCACAGTAGAGAAGAGAAGTCTAATGAATCTTTATATTTTAATCTCATGCACTCAGCAAAAACTGCAGGAATCAATAGAAATATAAACATAATAAAAGGTAATAGATCAAAGATACCAGAAATAATGGATACAACTAAATATCATTATGAACACAGTTTTGTTTATGTGTGTCAAATTCTAGAAGGTGAAAGAAAATATTTATTTTAAAACGTACTTATTACTCAAAAGGTAACATGTCTTCAGTAATTCTCTAAGTGAAAGAATACTAAATGCTTTATTCACTTTGCAAAGACAAGTTAGAAGTATTACTCCAATAAACTAAAATACAATTATCTTTAAAATTTACTGTTAAAATGTTCTAAATCTTAGAAGAAATCAAAACTACATTTGAAAAATAACTGTAAAGTAACGATGACAAAATTTGTTAAAACTGATGAACTTATAGAGAAATATGATTTTACAACTATTATTAATAGACTAAGAAAAATTAGTAGAAAAAATCTTTTACATTCAAAATAGCGTGTAAATTTGTTGTAGTGTGGCATGCCTTTAATCCCAGGAATTGAAACCTTTAATTCTAGCACTTCCCACCAACAGGGAAGTTCCCACAACTACAACTTTCCCACCACCAGGAAAATCACATCCACAGAATCAGTCAAGGTAGGTGGCTTACCCACAAGGGTGTCACTATTAGCATATGACAGAAGACAAGAGGACTCTCGAGATATTGAGAAGTTCTACAACACCTCTATTGAAGAGATGCCAGCTCAATGTTGCTGTCCTCATTTGAGGAGCTGTCCTGCTACCCGCTCCTAGTCCAGGGTTCAGTCATGGGGGTTGGGTGGGTGGAGGTGCTGAGGAATAGCTGGAATGGGAAGAGTAAGGAGCCAAGGGACCGACATCTTGTTTTGGTTGTTTTGGTTTTGTTTTGTTTTGTTTTGTTTTTGGTTGGTTTGGTTTTCTTTCGTTGTTGCTGTTTTGTGTTTTTCTCTCTTTTGAATAAATGTCACTTTTTGAGGCAAAAAAAAGAAAAAGTTTACAAGAAACACAAAAATAAAAGATGAAGCCTATAGAAGGTAAAAAGTTCTAAAAGATAAAGAAAAATGGCAAATAAGTAAAATAATGACTAATATATTAATAGCTCTTAAATTATATTTGTGTTTTTCAGTCACTCCTTTAACTAGTAAAATGAGTTAAATATCTAAGATTAATTAGTTAATGACTACTTCTTTTTTGTAAATACTTATTCTTATTTTTTCACATAACAGTTTTTTTAAATATTCAGCATGAATTCTGTATTTGCATCATTTTCACCCCTTCCTTTTTGCCCTGCAAATCTTCCCATATTCCCCATATTCCTTCCCACTCCTACTCAAATCATGCATCTTCACCTTTCAATCTTCTTTATACACACACACACACACACACACACACACACACACACTACTGAGTCCATTGACTGTACAGACTTAGGACTGAATAACTGATCATGAGGCTTGTTCCTCAGGAACATGACTCTCATCTTTCAGCAACCTTTGGAGTAGGACTTTGTGACATTTCCCCCACCCATGGTGGTATGTCAGCTGGTATGGTAATTATGCTGGACTTATTTAGGCAACCATATTTTTTGACCTTTAATGGGTACTGCATTTTGACAAGTTATATCTACCTGCACTAGTTTCGATGCCTAACTAAAGGTAAGGGTATGTACTTAGAATTGAACTGTAATACTCCCCTCTTAGGAAGAGTGCCTTGGTTCTTGAAAGACTTTGAATTATACAGAGAAGTTGTTCTCTCTAATTTGGAATTTCTTTTCAGTATCATATGTAAAAAATGCACATTGCACAAAATTTCTTTTCCTTAATGTAATTAAGCTCCACACAAGGAAAAGGAATATGAAGAGGAGAGGGAAGAGCACAAGGAGAGGAGGACAGAGACAGGGATGAGGAGAAGGAATAGGAGGGAAGAGGGCAAGGAGAAGAGAAAAGAAAAAAAGAAGAAAGGAAGAATATGCTGAAAGCACATCCTTAGCTCCTTGGCTCAAGTCTTACAAAGCAGCTATTCATGAGATGAAATGAAGCATTCAATCCCTTAGGACTGCACTGCAAGAATTAGCTTATTATCTGATCAAGTTGTATGACCTAAAATGAATTCTCTCCAAGTATTTGTTTTGATTTTTTCACTTTATATGTCATCCAGCTGAGAACAAAGTAAACTGAATAAGTTCTATTCTGTTCTGTTCAGTTCAGTTCAGTTCTGTTTGTTTTGTTTTGTTTTTTTTTGTTTTGTTTTGTTTGAGATAAGGTTTCTCTATTCAGCTTAGGCTGGCTTTGAACTCATCGAAATCAAAGGCTTCCAAAGGCTGAGATTACCATCATTCCAGGCTGGATCAAGAAAAATTTAATACCATTCTTTACCTCAAGTGGGGTAGAATAGCTAAGTTTTAATAAAGCTAGAATGAATGTGAAGGTAAAAGATACAATACTTCATATTAGACTAGTGATTACCATCAATACATGCATGTAAATGACCACCTCCTCTCAGAGTCAAAATTCAGCCTTGGTTATGATCTCATCCAGTCTTCTCCTCCTCTCTCTTCTTTCCTCTTGTCTCCCTTCCCTTCTTCCCCTTTCTTCAATTCCTATGATTGAAGTATATTATACACACATATCAATACATCATAATGAACCCCATTAATTTGTATAAGTAATGTATGCCATCTAAACAATTAAAATGGGATTAGAGAAACAGCTCACTCATTAAGAGCAATTACTACTCCTACAGAGGACCTGAGTTCAGTTCTCCATCAAAAGAGCCACCAGTAGGAAAAGAAATAATAAAGTGCAGATGCAGATGTATTAAAAATGAAGCCTTACACTATTGATGACACTGTAAATGAATGACATCACTATAGAAATCAGAATAGAGATTCCTTAAACAGCTTACAATAGAACTATCATATGACCCAGCTACATAACTCCCAAAGACATACCTAAAGAATCAGATATAACTGCCTACACAGGTTTATCATGGCACTATTTACAATAGTCAAATAATGCGTTCAACCTAGGTACTGATGAATGGATGAAGAAAACTACATATATGTACATATTAGAATTGTTGTTCTACCATAAAAAACAAAGCTCTATCTTTGGTCAGAGAATAGATTGAAATAGACAACATTAAAAGAAAGGAAAGAAAAAGATGTGTCAGCAAGATGGTTTAGTGGGAAAGGATGCTTGCTACTGAACCTGAGGACCTACTTGAGTTTGATTCATGAAACCAACATGGTAGAAGAAAAGAACTTACTCTTGAAAATTGTTCTCTGATCTCTGAATGCATACTGTTTGGCAAACATACACATACTGAAATAAATTAAATGTCATTTTAAAACTCTATCAAAAGAGGACAAAAAAAGAGTTTCTTGCTGAGGTATGTTAATATGTGACTATAATCCCAGCACTCAGGAGGCTGAGGCAGGAGGATCTCAAGCTTGAGGCCGACCTTAGCTACTTCCTGAAACCCTGCCTCAGATGGAAGGAAGGAGAAAAGGAGGGATGCAAAGGGAGTGACAGAGGAAGGGAGAGATTAAGAGAGGGAAGGAAAGATAATGGGAGAAAAAGAAGGTGGGAGGGAGGAGGAAGGGAGAGAAAGAAGGAAGGAGATAAAGGAAAACATGGTGGACAAAATTTGTAAATTCCATCAATGCTAAGATCATTGCAGTGATGCTGTGAAGGCAATGCTGTGGAGCAAGTGAGGCTGTTTTCAAAGCCTGGGCTATCTAGGAGAAGAAGGCCAGGAGCGTGTTGATGGTGGTGCTGAGCTAAACTCTCCTTGGTGGGAGGCTGTCTTTCAGGAGCTAAGTTTCAGAAACAAGTGTTAAAACGTATTAAAGTGGTCATTTTATAACTTCCAGTTTCAAGGAGAATACACCAGGCAACCCGAAGAATTTCAGACAAAATGCATTACTAATTGCAAATCCAACTTTGATTAAATCCGAGAGAAAGAAAAAACTTTGAATCTGGGCTCATACCTAACAAGTCCGAGAGGTACTGGGACACTGTGTTAGGGGAGATGAGCAGAGAACATGAAGATGAGAAGACAGAGGGGACAAGTTTGAGTGCTTGCCTCCTGACAGGTGACAAAGAAGGGATAGTCTAAATGGATGTAGACAGAAGCACAGTTGTTCAAATTTATGTTACAGTTTGGATTTAGAAAGTCCCCAAAGGCTGAGTCTATATCTGGTGGTGTGGTGACAGGTGATTGAATCATAAGGTTGCTAATGTCACCCATGAATTCCACTGTTGCTTTCTGGCTGAATGGGCTCTGAAGAGACAAGGCTTCAGGCTAGAAAGATGGCTCTAGTAGTTAAGAGCACTCGCTGTTCACTGGAAGACCTCTGTTCAGTTCCCAGCACCAACATGGCAGTGCACAAACTATCTGCAACTCCAGTTCTAGGAGATCTAATGCCTTCATCTGGACTCTCTGTGGACATAAGACACACATGTGGTGCACCTAAGGACATGTAGACACTCACACACATAAATCAAAATAGGAAGCAGATCCCTAGAGAAATTTCTCAGAAGCTATTTCTTGTAAACTGATCTATTATAGTTCCTGCTTTTCAATTTCTGCCCAAATAATCTCCCTTTTTGCCCAAAGCAATGGAGCCTATTGACTCTGGACTATCACATCTGGAAATATGAGCCAAAATACCCCTTTCCTATTTGAAGTTGTTTTCATGAGTATTTTAACAGAAATCTGCCTAACAGAACTATCTAGTCCCAATGTATTTCTAAAGTGAATATCCTAGTGCATAGGGATGCAGGCTTCTTTACCCTGATCTCAGGTAGCTTTACTCTATCCCGTTTCTTCATCTTTCTGCTGTTAAACCACTGTAAGAGAACGTGATAGACAGAAAAAGAAAGGTAATGTTCACAGGCAAACACAACCTGGAGCCTAAGACAATAACAGCAATGAAACGAATGCCAGACCAGCCTTTGGCAGAGAGCATCCCTGTAGACAAGGCACATAGAAAGTCTCTGAATGGTGTGGTCTCTCCCAATTCACTCCCCTCAGGTCATGCAGAGCCTCAGATTTCCCCCACAGTCTCCATCCATCAGGAACTTAGCAGAAACTTAGCAGAGTAATTAAGACAGGGATCTTCTCTCCACTTCAGGCGGTTATCTTTTCTCAGTTTCTGATGCTTATCTGCAAAACAGATTGTGTGGGTGAAAGTAAACAGATCCATAGCCACCGCTAGTGTGGAGTGAAAGGAAGTGTGTATTCATTCGGTAAATGGTACCTGTAATTACTGTTTCAGAATAGTGTCCTGGCACCAGCCACATGGAAAGTCTTCGGAAACTCTACTCTTCACTTCTAGTTGAAAGAGCGGGTCTAATTTTAGAAGAGGTGTCTTGTGGACTTGATTTAATTTTCCTGGCACCAAGCCAATCTCTTCTCTTTGCTGATGTCTGCCTTTTAAAAACTGCAGTCCAGTGGGTTTTGGACTCAAACACAGGAAATTCTACTTCTTAATTCCAGGGAAGGACCACACAGTACTACATTTAATTTTTTTTAGGTTATAGTAAAGCCTGGTACATAGCCAAAGTTGGAGACCACTGCAATGATCGACTACTGTATAATCCAGAATCTCCTTCAATGCACTCATTAAGCTAAAGCAGCATTTCTAGTGTGAATAATAGATGTCAGCTCAGATATTTTAGCACTAAACAAGGAGAAGTTTTTGAATAGTCTCTAAAGGATTTGGCTGTTAGCAGTTGTTAGTGTCTGTGTGGAGTCTAGATCAGGCCTGTTCTGTGCTTTAGCCATAGATCATTGCACACAGTAAAGGTTTATATCCTGAAAACCAATCCCATTGTCATATTCACACCTCAGTGCCTGAGCTGCTATTGCTTTGCTTTTCTTTCCCAAAATTAAAAATTAAAAAAAAAAGCATTCCTTTTAAAACAGACAATGGATGTACACAGAATTCAAAAACTGCAAAACACAATGTAAATTGACTTTCTCTTTTTTGCATCTCAGCTTTCCAATTCCCCTGTGCTGATACTGGTTTCAAGAAAATGCTTTCAGAAATATCCTATGTATTTGTTGGCATATTTTCCCACAGGTTTAGAGTATGCTATAGTTACTTATATGACAATGTATGTATGTCGAAGACCTTTCCATTCCATTATATAAAAATATGCTTCATTCTTTATGACATCCACATATTCTCTACAGTTTGAGACAACATTTATATAGTTAGTTTCCTTGCTTTTTTTTTAAATCACCATTTTTAAGTGAGATGTAGTGATCTGTGCCTGCTTGGAAGGATGAAGGAGGGAGAATGCCAAAGCTCAAAGCCATCTTCAGCTATAAAGTTAGTTATGCGGAAGCCTGAAAAGACCAAGATGCTGAATCAAACCCATGTGTCACCAATGCTAAAGAAAGGCTCAACAGTGTTTTCTCCTTTTGTAGAGGACCTAGATTTGGTTCCCAGCACCTACATGAGGCAGCTCACAATCACCTGTAATTCCAGTTCTAAAAGATTCTATGTCCATTTCTACTCACATAGGGCACTGCATACACATGGCCCATATACAGACATGCTGCTAGCATATGTACACACACACACACACATACACACATACACAATACACACACCCCTGAAGAGCTATTGTCAGTTGATGGCTGCCTACTAATAGCCACCCTTCTCCCCCCAAAAAGTGATATCTCTTCCTTATATCTCATACACACACACAAACACAAACACATAAATAAATGTTTAAAGCATTTATTAACATGTACAATTCAACAAATATTGTAGAATGCAACATAATTCATGTAATTGCTATTCTATCTACACAGAAGAAGTTCAAATAGCTAGATAAACTCTGGTTCTTGCTATTATGAGAAGGTTTTTATTTTCATGTTCTCAGTTTATAAAATGTATTTTATATGAAACATCTTTTAGTCTGTCTGTGTTGATCCTTCAGAGTCTGGCTTTTAAGGAAATCTCCAGTTATGTAAGATAAATGATGAGGCCCAAGTTTCATTCTCCTTAACAATGGAAAGAGAAAAGGACAAGTTGTAATTTTGTTCAGAAGCAACCTATGTGGCTCATATTATCCCCAATTAACTCCCAACTGATGCTGCTATTAAAGATATGGTAGAAAATTTACATGGGACCTACCTGGAAGAATGGGGACATGTCTTTGAAGGTTGTGCCTGTCCTTCCTTGATTTTAATGTCTCCCTACTGCCTGACCATCAATGAGGTAAAGAATCTTCTCCATCATACATTCTGTCATCATCACGTTCTACACAAATAAGTGTATGGGACCTGAAGCATCTGATGCCATGAAACAAACAAAAACAACAACTACAATGACCAAAATCCTCCTCGCAATAGTTGTTTATACCAGGCACTGTGCAAGAGTGTTGAGAGAAATGGGTGTAAATAAGACAGAAGACAGTACATGAAATGTCAGAACTAAATTCTGAAACCTCTATACAAAGAACTATGAAGACCCATGAAATATTTTGTTAGTTTGTTTTCAGAGTGTATATGGTGACCCACATCATGAATAATCTAACATTCAAGAGAGTGAGGGAAATTTCCAGGAATTCAAGATTCAAGGCCATTCTGAGGTACAAAGCAAATACGAGAAAAGAAACAGAGGGGGCAGGCAAGGAGGATGTAGAGGAAAGAAAGAGATGAGAGAAGAGAATTAAAGAAGGGAGGGAGTAAATGAAAAAGAAAGAGAAAGGGCACACAATTAAAACACTAAAAACACGATAGTCCTGCATATGCTGTGGTGAGAATACATAATATAAAATGAAGTAGAAACTTACGTATTGGAAGAACAACCTCGGTTGAGAAATCCTAAGGTAAAAGTTCAGAAATGGCAATTCAGTGAATCCAGGATGCAGAAAAGCTGATATGATGTCTACGTTTTCTCCATGTCAGTCCCTCTACTAATGTGCCAGGATAAAACAGGGTCTTGTCTTTCTATCTTCACAATATGAAAGTATTTTTTAAAACAGAAAATCTCTTGAGAATCAAGCCCCAAAATCCTGAAAGCAGAAAAGGAAATGGAATATAATTACACAAACCACCCAAAAAGACTACTAAAATCAAGGTAAAGGAGGGCAAAGACATGTTGTTGTGCAGGAATCCAAAGTCTTGGTCTTTCAGTGGACTCCAGTCAGTAGAATTAAGCTTATGTGTAGCTTCTCCCTTAAAGCTGAAGGAAACACTGAGGAAGAGGGAGGGAGCAAAAAGAATGAAGAACTGGAGGATGTGGAGGAATGCTGTGAAATGCTGGCCTTTGGACACAACATGGCTATTACATACATGAACTCACAGAAGCTGTGTTTATCTGGAAAAGATCAAACCAGTAAAAAATATCCATCATGGATTGGGGATACACACATGAGACTCCACCCCTACCTGAAGAACTATTGTCAGTTGATGGCTGCCTACTAATAGCCATTCTTCCCCCAAGAAAGTGACTATATCTTCCTTAGCAGCCATCAATGGCTATTAATTCTTCAGCAAGGGGTGAGACATCAAGATGCACCCACTCTCTATACTGGAACTTTTTAAGTGCATTGGTCTTTTGTAGGCATCCACAGCTTGTATGAGGTCATCTACTGAGGCACCATTGATAACCTACCAATGCCAACCATCCACAGAAAAAAGACTCTGCCTCCCTCGGCATCCACCAACTGCCAATAGTTCCTCAGTCTTGGCAGGGAATCAGGACTCCATCTACCAACAATGATGCTGGAAAAGAAGTGCAGAACCTGGGGAAAATGGAAAGGAGAAGTAGAACATGAATATGATCAAGATACATTGTGTGTATGCAGGAATTTTTCAAAGCTTAAAATAATGATGTTTTCTTTATTTAAAACAGGGTGGTGTTTTTAAAAAGCTAAAGCTCTCTGTCTAGACAATAACTTCACTTTCAACACAAACCTAAAAAGCTCTTTGCTATAGAATGTAAACTAGAAGATCAATAACAATACACAAGATGCTAAAACAGATCATGATAAAGAACCTGCACAGAGAATCTCCCATGGCAAGTCTTCTTCCATCATTTGTATGCAGAATGGTGATCTTGTACGCAGAATTTTGTCTTGTTAGCAGATACTGTCTGTTTTTTATAAGCTGAACCCATATAAGAAAGAAAATTTAGGACTTACACAAGTGATGCTCAGTCAAATCAGTCCAACTAAATCACCATGGTAAAGTCCAACATTCAGCCAGGTCAATCAGCTTTTCACATCCCAAGCTCAAACATAAGCAAGCAACCATTCATCTCCAGACCAGTGGAGTGCTGCTAATCTAAAGAAAAACAACAAAGAAATCCAATAAATTATTTGGAGAATATTGAGATTGTACAAAATGATAAAAACTCTTTAAAGCTTTCATTACACACCAAGAAATAAGAGTGTATGTTATATCCATGATGCTTAAAAAATGAAATGCCTCATAAATGGAAGAAAATATGTAGAATGGTTGTAGGATGAATGTTATAGAATGTTGATGAACGAACTTCTATGTATCTAGAGAATTTGCAATTTCATGGATTATAAAATTTAATATATTACATCATTCAAAGTTGATGTCTATATTTTATAAAGTTACTATCAAAATCACAGTAAGAATTACTGGTTTTTATGGTTATAGGCAAGATTATGTTTTGAATTACATGGAAAACCAAAGGTCCTTAGCAACTAAAACACTTTAAAATAAGAAAGAAGGAAGATTTAATGTACATGATTTAAAAACTTAATGTTATCTACAATAATCAAATTATGTAATGTTAGTAAATGCACAGTTGTATCAATCAATAGAACAGAATAGAGAAGCCCAACATAAACCTATATATAAATAATCCATGTTGATATGGGGGAATGGAAAATCAATCAAGTGAAGGACGGCAATTTATTCCAGGAGAAAAGTCAGATTTTAAACAGTGGTATTGAAGCAATTGAACATCTATGAAAATAAATGATTAACTAAATAAATAAAATTTCTGTGCAAGCTTCACACTTATATAAAATCCCCCAAACTGATTAGAGATATATTCAATAATCTAAAGTTATAGTCAGAAAAAACTAAGAGTAATACTTATCTAGAATTAGGCAAGAAAATCTTAAGAAAATATTATCTTTAACAGAAGAAATGAAAAACAAATTGGCAAAAAGTGAAAATTTAAAGAGAATTAATGGGAAATTAAATGTAGATGTTCTGAATAGCTGTACAAGAATATAAATATAAGGAATAATTTTAAAAGTTGAAAACACAACTGAGAAAAATGTAGAGAAAATATCTTATGTCTGTATGAATGTGGCACCTGTCAATAATAAATCTGATGCTTATGACTTAGGCAGGAATTAGAAGGTGGGACATCTGGGAAGCAGAAAGAATTCTGTAGTAGAACCAGGATAATGGCAGGTGCAGGAAGATTAACCCAGGAATAGGACATCAGAGGAGGCAGATGTATTACCTGAGCACAGGTAACCATCCATATGGTAGACTGTAGATTAAAATAAATAGGATATCTTAAGTTATGATTCTAGTCAAAGAAGAGCCTAGCTATATGGCCAAGGTATTTGTAAATATATTTGAGTCTGAGTTTTATTTCTGTGAAGATGGGGCTGGGAGGAAGAACAGGGCTTAAATCTACAAAATAATTGTTTTGGAGTACAAAAATAAAATAAAATGGAGAAATAGAAATAATGATTTTACTCACACCAGTAAGAATGGGTAAGATCAAAAACTCAGGTGATAGCAGGTGCAAGTGAGGATGTGGAGAAAGAGGAACACTCCTCCACTGCTGGTGGGATTGCAAGCTGTTACAACCACTCTGGAAATCAGTTTGGCAGTTCCTCAGAAAATTGGACATAGTACTACCAGAGGAACCAGCTATTCCACTCCTGAGTATATACCCAGAAGATGTTCCAACATGCAATAAGGGCACATACATGCTCCACTATGTTCATAGCAGCCTTATTTATAATAGCCAGAAGCTGGAAAGAACCAGATGTCCTTCAACAGAGGAATGGATACAGAAAATGTGGTACATTTACACAATGGAGTACTACTCAGCTATTAAAAACAATGAATTCATGAAGTTCTTAGGCAAATGGATGGAACTAGAAAGTATCATCCTGAGTGAGGTAACCCAATCACGAAAGAACACACATGGTGTACACTCACTGATAAGTGGATATTGGCCCAGAAGCTCAGAATTCCCAAGATACAATTCACAGACCACATGGACTGCCCCACCTGAGGATCCATCCCAAATACAGTCACCAAACCCAGACACTATTGTGGATGCCAACAAGCGCTTGCTGACAGGAGCCTGATAAAGCTGTCTCCTGAGAGCCTCTGCCAGTACCTGACAAGTATGGAGGTGGATACTCTCAGCCAACCATTGAACTGGGCACAAGGTCCCCAATGGGGGAGCTAGAGAAAGGACCGAAGGAGTTGAAGGAACTTGTTGCCCCATAGGAGGAGCAACAATATGAACAAACCTGTACTCCCAGAGCTCCCAGGGTCTAAACCACAAACCAGAGTACACATGGAGGGACCCATGTCTCCAGCTGCATATGTAGCAGAAGATGGCCTTGTTGGACATGCAAGGGAGGAGAGGCCCTTGGCCCTGAGAAAGATCCATGCCCCAGTGTAGGGCAATGCCAGGACAGGGAGGCAGAAGTGGGTAGGTTGGTGAGCAGGGGGAGAGAGAATGTGTTAGAGGGTTTTTGGAGGGGAAACCCTGAAAGGGAATAACATTTGAAATGCAAATAAGGAAAATAGCTAATAAAAAATAAAGAAAAAATAAAGATATAATTGAACAATAAAAAAGAAAAGAAAAAGAAATAATGATTTTAAAAAGTCCTTCAATAAAAAAGTACATGCAAATTTGGCCTGGAAGATCCAGGATAATCACCTAAGCAGTGAAGCCAGCTGCCTCCATTGGTGGCTCATTTTTGCTTTTGCCAACAATGTCACCACCATGTCTAACTATGCTGCTGTACTGAATTGTCACACAGCTCACACAGCATACAAGTTTGCAGAGCTTAAAGAAAAGATTGGTTGCCATTCTGGTAAGAAGCTGGAAAACGTCCCTAAAGTCTTGAGTCTAGTGATGCAGCCATTGATGATACGGTCCACTACAAGCCCATATGTATTGAGAGCATCTCTATCTTCCAGCGGGTCATTTTGCTGTTTGTAACATGAGGCAGACAGTTGCTGTGGGTGTGATTAAAGCTATGGACAAGAAGACTCCTGGAACTGGCTGTCACCAAGTTTGCCCAGAAATCCCAGGAGGCTTAATAAATGTTATCCCTGATACCTGACACCCTAATCTTATTTTTTTTTTTTTTTTGGTTTTTCGAGGCAGGGTTTCTCTGTGTAGCCCTGGCTATCCTGGAACTCACTCTGTAGACCAGGCTAGCCTCGAACTCAGAAATCTGCCTGCCTCTGCCTCCCAAGCGCTGGGATTAAAGGCGTGCGCCACCACCGCCCAGCGTGACACCCTAATCTTAATTAGTGGTGGAAGTACTATCTGTCTCAGAACTGTTTGTCTCAACTGGTCATTCAAGTTTAATAGTAAAAGACTAGTTAAAGACTAGTTAATTATAACAATGCATCATAAAACCTTCAGAGGGAAGAAAGAATATTTGTTCTCTCTCTCTTTCTCTCTCTCTCTCTCTCTCTCTCTCTCTCTCTCTCTCTCTCTCTCTCTCTCTCTCTCTCTGTGTGTGTGTGTGTGTGTGTGTGTGTGTGTGTGTGTGTGTGTGATTGTGTAAGAGAATTATAAGTTTTCAAAATCAGTACTTTTTAATGAAACAACTTGACCAAAATTCTGTCACAGAATTTTGAAACCCATTAAAACAAGTTTAAGGAGAGAAAAAAAGAAAAAGAAAAAGCATGTAATTGAAGGCCATGAGTTCTCTATCAAAGAGCACAGTGATAACTAGAAAAAAGATGCATATCTCCTGCTATTATAGAGGACCCAGGTTCCAGGAGATCCAAAACTCTGTACTGATCTCTGTGGGTATCAGGCACACACGTTTTACACATACATGCAGGCTAAATTACAATAGCATAAAATAAAAATAAATATTTTAAAAACTGTACACTGGTGCCCAACACAATGAAATATATAGATTTATGCCAAAAAATATTATCATATTTCTAAAATTTCTATACACCAAAAGCAGATTCTAGATTTTTTCAAGAGAAAGATCACATGAGTTTTGTATTATGTAAATGCCAAATCAATCATTTATTTAAATGATACACATAAAACACATAAAATGTCTTTTAGCATTGGTACTCCAAAGTTCTTTCTAAATAACCTGAACACAGATGAATTTTGTTTTTATAAAGTAAAATAAAAGCAAAGTCTTTGTAGTCTTAGCAATTACATTTAGATTTACAGTTACTTAATAAAGATCTAAATAAGAAGATAATTCTCTTAATGATGTTTTAGAGTTTTCTGTGTATTGTTGGTTAAAGTTATTCCAGCATGAGGCTGGAGAGATAGGTCAGCATTTAAGAGCTTTTACTGCTTTTATGAAGGACTCAGGTTTGGTTCCCAGCACCCACACCAAGCAGGTCACCCCTTGCCTTTAACTCCAGTTCCTGGGAATCTCTCACTGTCTCTTTGCCTCTAGTGACATTACATGCAAATGTTGTACATACAGATAATCAGGGGTACATATATACACAAATATTTTTTAAAGATTTCAAAAGATATTCCAATATGAACTCAAAGTATGTATATGTGTTTTTAAATACAAAATTTGAACATCTGAAAAGATATCTAAGAATATGCGTCCAAAAACTGTTTATCCAAACAAATCATTCTTCAAAATAAATGATAAACACAAACTTAAAATGATTTCCAAATAAATATACATGCCAAAGCACCTATATACAGAGTATTAAAACAAGTTTGAAAAATAGTAAAAATAGATTATTTCAATGAACATTCCACAAAGAAAATCATTAGACATTAGAAAAACTAAAATTAAAATAACACAATAATGAAATGCCACTATAAGCCTATAGAAGTACTGAAATTAAATATATTGGGCACACCAAGTATTGATGCATTTTACCAAGATGTAAAAGAAATGTCAAGAGAAACTAATATATATCTTCATAAGCCAAAATATCTAATATGTAATATATTATATATGTTATGGTATAATATTATATATAATACAATATATTATATATATAAACTATTTAAATAAATATATCATATATATCATAACATATATGACTTAGCAGCTTTGTGAAACCTAACTAACTGACTCTGAACAATGTTTTGTGCATGTATTTCCCATACAACAATATTAAATATCAACAGACCATTATTTACAATCTAATTTTCTTTCGATGGCTTTTTTTACTACATCCATGGAGATTTTAACAGCTTTTACTAGATTTATCTCCTGTCTGGGTGGGAAGTAAATACAATCACATATATGCATGTACTGTTCTTATGACTTTTTTTCAAATTGTACTTTCAAAACTCTTCCTTGCAGAGAGGCAGATTTTTATGTTAATATCCAGAAACTGTCCTCAATGAATCCATCTAACAATTGTACTTTTTTGTTTGCATATTTGGGGAGGCCAGAGATTTCTACATTAACAACTGTATATTTTATGAATGCTAACAAAGTTTACTTCTTCCTCTAAAATCTTGTTTTCTGTGCAGGTTCCGAAATGCCATCATAATGTGAACTAGAAGCCATGATAGCAGGAAGTCTCGTTTTGCTGTGACATCATACACAGTAAATCTATAGCATCCAGACTGAAGATAACATTTGCTTTAGGTTTTATATAGGTGAATTTTATGAACTTAAAGAACTTCTCTCCTAATTCTGATACTCTAAACATTTTAACAAGAACAATGATTAATTTTCTTAAATGTTTTTGTAGTTTCTATTGAGATGATCACAGTTTTAGCGTGAATAATTTCATTAATCAATTTAATAACACTAAAGCATCATTATCCTAGTAAAACAACCCCAGAATAGTCATGATTGATTGCTGTATTCTGTTGTACTTATATGCTAATATCATGAATAAAATATTTCCATTTATGCTCCTGAACTAAATTAATCTTCTCAGAGTTTGTTGTTGAGTATTTATTCTGGGCAAATATGGTGGTATATGTCTTTAATCCCAGCATTTGGAAGACAGAGACAGGCAAGTTTCTGTGAATTCAAGGCCAGTAGGTCTATGTATAGCAAGCTCCAGGCCATCCAAGGCTACACAGTAAAACAAGTTTGCTCTGAAACATTCTTTCTTTCTAGTCTGTGGATGATTTCATATAAGACAAACATTTTTCTTATATTCTCTTCTTAGAAGCATGTTCCTTTATTAATCTAATAAGACAATTCAAGTTGCTTATTCTTGTCATTTCATAAGGTATGTATTTTAATCAGTCTAGTTTAAGTTTTGAAATTTGTTAGCCTAAAGTTGTCATTTTCTCTTTTGAATATTGTGTTCAGTCAATACTTTTGGTTAAGATGGTAGAGGAGAAGCTGCCTCTCTGGGACAACACTAAGAAGCACCAGAATAAGGAAGAAAAGCTCGGAGGGTAAGAAAGGAAAGTAGAAAGAATAAGCTAACCTGGGTATGGTAGCATGTGTCTGTAACCTCAACATGATGGAAGCTGAGACAGGAGAATTGTCACAAGCTCAAGGCTAGCCTAGTCTAAAAATTGTGCTCAAAAGAGCAAGATGATGATAACCATGGTGATAGTCATGATGAGGGCAATGGCCATGGTCATAGTCATGGTCAAAATCGTGATGGTGATGATGAGAACGGTGATAGTGGTGATGATGGTGATGATGATAATGGTGGTCGTAGTGGTGGTGGTGATGATGATGATGATGATGGATAAATAAACTGTTCTCAAGAGAGAAAGGAGAAAACGTTTGGAAAAGGAAGAGTAGGATGGCTGAAAAGTGATGAAAAATAAACACAGACAGCACAGAGAAACAGCCTAGCAGAGTACAGCTCCTGTCCCATGGCATCCTACAGAATGGAAAGAAGCAGATCATTCATCTAAAAGGTAATGGTCCTGTCTTCAATACTATTTCTCAGCTATATAAGTCAATTTATTAATTGTTTCCCATATCTAACCTTCTTTTTTAACCTTTCTACTCATTTTCCTTTTACCTTATCATTTATATTTCTAGTATTGGGGCTGGAGAAATAGACAGCTCAGTAGGTAAAATCACTGGGTGCTTCTTCAGAGGTTACTGACTGGTTTCCCAGCACCCATATGGAGATTCACAACTGTCTGAAATTTCAGTTCCAGAGCATAGATCACCCACTTCTGGTTTCTTTGGGTAATAGGCAGAGACATGATACATAAATATACATGGAGGCAAAAGACCCCTACACATAGAAAATTATTTAATTTTTAAAAGCATGTATTAGTTTGGGTTTTACTGCTGTGAACAGACACCAATGACCAATGCAAGTTTTATAAAAGACATTTACTTGGGGCTGGCTTACAGGTTCAGAGGTTTAGTCCATTCATCAAGGCAGAATCATGGCAACATCCAGGCAGGCATGGTGCAGGAGGAGCTGAGGGTTCTACACCTTTATCCAAAGGAAACCAGGAACAGACTGGCATCCTCAGGCATCCAGGAGGAAGATCTCTAAGCCCAACCCTACAATGACACACTTCCTCCAAAAAGACCACACCTTCTAATAGTGCCACTCCCTGGAACAACAAGCATATACAAACCACCACAAAGCACATATTGCTCTTGTAAAGGACCTGAGTTTAGTCTTTAGCACCAACATGGAGTGGCTCTTATATTTCGAGTATTTTCTCTGAAACTGTTTGCCAACTACTTCATCCTTGTTCAAATTTTCATGTCTTTTGTTACTCCTTTAAATATATTAAACATGCCTGTTTTAATAAAATCTGTATTTGGCAATTCCAACATCTAATTTGGGACTGGTTTGTTTCTGTTGGCAATTGCCCATGACAACTTCTATGTTTATGTCCTATTTTTATTAGATCATATTTGCCATTGCTTCCTCTGTAAGGTGACTCTTAGGCCTTGTTTCAGAATTTATTTTTCTAAAAAGTAGTGCCATTTGTTTCTCTCAGATACCGGAGGGCACTATAGACACCACATGCTAAATTTAAAGTTGCTGCTTACAGATTTTTCAAGCATAAAAACAATAGAAATTTAGACTCCGGTCCAGGTGGGAGCTGGCAAGAGGATGCTAGTTAAATTTCACTGAAGCCAATGTTGAAGGAAAGTGCTCTTTTCTCCTTTCCTCAGGCTACAGGGAAATGATTTCCAGTCTAACGTTCCACCTTCACCATAAGGAGCACAGCCTTCCAACTCAGCCTTCTGAAAGCAAACATGAGTCCCATGATGCCAGCCAGGTACCTCTCTCTAGACTCTGCCCTGGATTCACATCGACTCTGTTACTGGCTCATTTAATTTCTCTGCTTAGCAGCTGAGGGCTTGAGAAACTTTGGTTCATCCCAGTGGCACAAAAAGGAGCCTCGTGAGATGGTTAGTTCTTGTTGTATCCTCTTGTAAGGGAATCTTGAACCTGATCCATCTGAACTGCTTTCCTGAACTACACACAGCATTTAAATAGAACTTAAATATCTGTTCTGGAGGGCCTATTGATTTTGGATTTAGTGCTGTTGATTCTGAGGGAGATTTAACCATATTATATTGTTTTTGTCTTCATCTTGATCTCATGAGCTAAATGCAAATAGTTTTTACTGTAATATTTATATAACAAGTTTTCAAGAATATATGTGTGTGTGTATACACAAATGTGTATACACTATCTCACCAAAAAAAGGAAAAAAACTAAAAGAAAAAACTTTATACATCATATAAAGATGATGATTCTTTTTTATATGTTTAATTTAATTTTATTTTTTTACTTATTCAATTTATATCCCACACACCCCTCCCCCATCACCCCCTCCCACCATTTCTCCCCATCCAGCATCCCCCATCCCCTTCTCCTCTGAGCAGGTAAGGCCTCCCCCTAGGAATCTCCCCACCAATAGGATGAATCTTACATGTTGTACTTTTTAAAAACGAATGGAGAATTGAATCTATTGACGTTATAAGATATTAAGGAATAGTGGTTGTTGCTTCCTGTTATTTTTGATGTTCTTTTTATGTTTGAGTGGTTACTTTCTTTTGGGTTTGTTGGAAAAAAGGTTACTTTCTTGCTTTTTCTAGGGTGTAGTTTCCCTCCTCATGTTGGCGTTTTCCATCTATTATTCTTTGTAGGTCTGGAGTTGTGGAAAGATATTGTGTAAATTTGGTTTTATCATGGAATATCTTGGTTTCTCCATCTATGGTAATTGAGAGTTTTGCTGAGTATAGTAGTTTGGGCTGTCATTTGTGTTCTCTTAGGGTCTGTATGAGATCTGCCCAGAATCTTCTGGCTTTCATCGTCTCAGGTGAGAAGTCTGGTGTAATTCTGTTAGGCCTGCCTTTATAGGTTACTTGACCTTTTTCTCTTACTGCTTTTAATATTCTTTCTTTGTTTAGTGCATTTGGTATTTTGATTATTATGTGCCAGGAGGACTTTCTGGTCTGGTCCAGTCTGTTTGGAGTTCTATAGGCTTCTTGTATGTTCATGGACATCTCTTTCTTTAGGTTAGAGAAGTTTTCTTCTATAATTTTGTTGAAGATATTTACTGACCCTATAGTCTAACAGAGATGTTTTTCATGTGGATCTTCAATTTTATCAGAAAATGTTTGTGACTCCTCTTTCAATTTAGTAATGCTTTTTGTGTCTACCATTTTGACTGTATTATTTTCCATGATAATCTTTAATTTTAACATTTGTTCTGTGTATTTCTTTGATTTTGTCGGAGGTGTTTTTCATGTAGATCTTCGGTTTCATGGGGGGGGGGTGTTTGTAGTTCCACTTTCAATCAATTTAGGAATGTTTTTGTGCCTACCATTTTGTCGGTATAATTGTCCATGATAATCTTCGATTTTAACGTTTTTCTGTATTTTTCTTCAATTTTGTCAGAAGTATTTTCCATGTGGATCTTCAGTTTTATCAGACAATGTCTATAACTTTACTTTCAATCAACTTAGGAACATTTTTATACCTTCCATTTTATCTGTATGATTTTCCATGTAAGTCAGTTTTAACATGTTTTTCTATATATTTCTTGAATTTTTTCAGGAATATTTTCCTTGTAGATCTTCAATTTTATCAGAAGATGTTTATAATTCCACTTTCAAAAAACTTAGGAATATTTTAATTTTTAATTTTTCCATGAAATTCTCAATCTTAATGCGTTTTTTATATATTTCTTCAATTTTATCAGAGATATTTTCCATGTAAATCTTCAATTTTATCAGAAAATGTTTATAGTTTCACTTTCAATTAACTTAGAAATATTTTTATGCCTACCATTTTATCTGTATAATTTTCCATGATAATCTCCAATTTTAATGTTTTTCCATATTTTTTTTTCAATTTATCAGAAATATTTTCCATGTAAATCTTCAATTTTATCAGAAAATGGTTATAATTCTACTTTCAATCAACTTATGAATATTTTAATTCCTACCAATTTATCTATATAAATTTCTTCAATTTTATCAGAGATAGTTTCCATGTAAATCTTCAATTTTATCAGAAAATGTTTTTACTTCTATTTTCAATCAATTTAGGAATATTTTTATGCCTACCATCTTATCTGTATAATTTATCATGAAATAGTTTTAATGTGTTTTTCTAAGTATTTCTTGAGTTTTATCAGAAATACTCTCCTTGTAGATTTTCAATTTTATCATTAAATGTTTATAATTCCACTTTCAATCAACTTAGGAATATTTTTATGCCTACCATTTTATCTGTATAATTTTTCCATGAAATAGTCACTCAATGTGTTTTTCTATATATTTCTTCAATTTTATCAGAGATATTTCCCATGTATAGTTACACAATGGAATACTACTCAGCAATTAAAAACAATGAATTCATGAAATTCTTAGTAAATGGGGAACAGGGAGAGTGAAGAGGGCTTATGGGACTTTCGGGGAGGGGGGAACCGGGAAAGGGGAAATCATTTGGAATGTAAATAAAGAATATAGAAAATAAAAATAATAATAATAAAATGAATGGAGTAAGGTTTCATACTATACCCTACTATATTTAATAAACAGAACATAGAGATTATCCGTGTTGACAAAGGATTTCTAGAGAATAAGTTAACTCATCCTTAACCTTTACTGTAGATAACAGTTTAGCAATATTATTGAATATATGTGTGTGTGTATATATATATATACATAAAGCTACATTTATACCTATATGCATACATATATATTATAGAGATATAAAGATATCCTCTCCGTGCTACAATTGTTTTCTCCAAAAATGTGACTGATGGAATGTTGCCAATTCCTTATGGATTCTGGTTTGAAGCTTCCCGGGAGTTGCACATGACCGGGTTTTCCGTGGATGAAGAGCTAGGAAGTGAAACGATGGGCTCCAGAGAAAGAGAACACACAGAGACATTAGTGCATGGCTGTACAAAATCTCTCTTTACTTGGGGAATAAGAGCGGTAATATATGCTCTGTAGGAGTGACCCTCCCTCCCAGGTTTGCAGAGTCTTCTCAGCGCTTCTCAGCAGGGCCTTGGACATTGTCCCCATAGGGTCTGTTGCTCTGAGGGAGGCTGAGGTGTGACAAAAGACTTGTTCCTGGAGCTCTGCCAGCTCTGCCAGGTGAGGGGGAGGTGTAGCTCACTGGGGTCTGGAGCTGAATGATAGCTGCCATGTGATAAAGCACTTCAATATGACTCTCTACACTGGTTGTGCGTGCTGCTTGTGACTCTCCTCCCTCAACACCTGCCCATCACACCTACCGACCGCTGAGGAGTAATCCCTAATCCCTGCACATTTTTAAATCTCCTTACATGCTACTGACCACCTGTTCTCCCCTTCTCCACTAGGATGTATCTCAGAATCTACTCTCAGTCTAATTTGGGGGTGACCAAGTTAAAGAAGCAAAAATACTTAAGATGGCTAGATAATTCTCTGTACTACTAATGTATTGATAATGTGCTCATGGTTCTTAAGAAACAATTTCTGTATTTCACAGTTCTCCATCACAAAGATCAGACTGTATTGGAGAGCATGAGAGGACATGGGCTCAGCACAGGACCGGGTCTCCGTCTTGACTGCCATTAGTTATTTGTTTATATTGCAGTTTACCATCACTTGACTTTTGTTTAAACCATAGGGAGTGTTTCTTCCTGCACATGAAATCACACAAGTTCTCATCCCCATCTCTAACCACAGCTAAAGAGTTCTAGCATTCCTGAGCTTACCTTGTTTAATGAAGAATCTTTTTGTGTTTGGAAAGTGGTGTTTGGGTGTGGTCTAATCCTATGTCCAGAGAGAAGTACCCCTGGTGTGCAGATCCCTTCACTAGCTGCCTGAGGAGTAAGTGGTCAAGTGGGGACAGCTGACTTGAAGATGGGAAGTCAGTACAGAGCAGTTCCTGGCCATTTGTGGGAGAGATTTATGAGAAGACTATGGATACAAGTATCTCTTTCATTGCCATTAAAAGAGTCTATGTTCAAAACTCCAAGGGAGATGAATCAGAAAAGTATTCACTATAGATCTGGCAAATGTCCAAAAGAATTGGTACACATTGTGAGTTCTTTCTGTGCAACAGACCAATTCTTGTTTGGAACATTCTACAAGGCACACTATAGAGTTAGAGGATGTTTCTGTGGACCTTTTCTGTAATCTCCCGTGTTTAAACACTCCCTCCATCTCTAACTCATTTTCCTACAAGCAGAATTTCCCTTTGGGTGTTGCAAATGGTACCCGTTAGGTCTATTCTAAGGTCAATGGCTAGTGACTCTCTCTGGTGAGTCTGCCACCAGTCATCCCTATTGGACCATGAGGAGCAGGTTCACATGATTACAGGTTAAAGAGGCACTAAGACAAAGATAACCCTTGGTGACTGACCACACTGAGTTGCCCTGTCAGTCACAGGTTCTGCTGACCATCCACAGTCTCATAATACACCAACGCCAAACAAAGTCAACCTGTGACTGTGGTAGAGGGAGCAGAGAACAAGATGGTCACACAAACACACCTGAGCACATATGCAAAAGAACACTGGCAAAACCCAGAAAATAGCAATCATGCCTTCATCTAGCTAGCTTGAGTCATGGCTTCTTGGTGAAGTCTGATCGAAGCTCTCTTCTACTCCACCTGGCTGCCATTTATCACTTTATTTGTAATTTTGTTTTTCTCTATCATCTCTATCTCTATCTCTATCTCTGTCTCTGTCTCTGTCTCTGTCTCTGTCTATCTCTATTGGTGTGTGTACATGTATGCATGTGTTCGTGTGTGTGTGTGTGTGTGTGTGTGTGTGTGTGTGTGTGTGTGTGTGTGTGTGTGTTATATGTGTGGTGGATGCATGGGTGATCACTAAGTCCTCATGAAGACCAGAGGAGAACATCCAGTGCCAACTCTTTCTCTCTTGGCTTTATTCCCTTGAAATAGGATCTCTCACTAAACCTGTAGCTACGCTGGCATCCAACAGGACCAGCAATCTTCCTGACTCTATTCCCACAGCTCTGGAGTTAAGAACACGTGTGAAAATACCTGGCATTTTGTATGCAAACATTGCAGACTTGAACTCAAATCTTCATGTTTGCACAGCAAGCATTCTTAACTGCAGAACCATCTCCAGCTCCCTTATTTAGGTTTTGTTAAAAACACGATATTATGATGTTGCTCAGACCAATCTTAAACTCAATTTGTAGAACAGTCTGGCCTTGAACCCCTCCTACTCCAGATTCCTTTTTTTTTTTTTTTTTTTTTTTTTTTGGTTTTTCGAGACAGAGTTTCTCTGTGTAGCCCTGGCTGTCCTGGAACTCACTTTGTAGACCAGGCTGGCCTCGAACTCAGAAATCCACCTGCCTCTGCCTCCCAAGTGCTGGGATTAAAGGCGTGCGCCATCACTGCCCGGCTCCTACTCCAGATTCCTAAATGCTGGAATTACCTCTCTGTATCACCACACTCAATTAAAGTCTCTTTATTTCAACACAGAAGAGAAGAAGAAGAAGAAGAAGAAGAAGAAGAAGAAGAAGAAGAAGAAGAAGAAGAAGAAGAAGAAGAAGAAGAAGAAGAAGAAGAAGAAAAAGGAGGAGGAGGAGAGGAAGAGGAAAAGGCAGCTAAGAAGCCCTTCATTGGTACTCTCTGTGACTCTTCAAGTTAGGTCTGCTGCCATGAGAATTATTAAGGCTTGTTCTACTACAGGCTGTCCTTGGTGGCCTCTGGCTATGGTGTTAACATATCTATCATTCTCATTTAGATTCTCCATTATGAGGATGGTAGATGTTTCCCGATAAACTCATCAAAGAAGCAAATGTGCCTTTCAATTTAATAATTTGATTTCAGACAGTATTCTAATCTCAAAAAAAGCATCATTTGATTGAAACTTGGGCCCTGTCCTTTGTGGATTATGATAATAGTATCAGTGTACTCAGAAAGGGTTAAGACTTTTCACTCCCTCCCCTTTAGAGTTAATACTACACCTACAGGAGAGACTCTTTTAGAAAGTCAATAACATTATTAATATGCGTTCCTGTTAATTCCTCTCAGAACTTCATCTGCATACTACTTGGTTCTGCCAGAGGTAAAAGGTTATGTTCCAATCCATCTCACCACTCATTGAAGGTGGATGCATTAGCATTTCTCTTGTAACAGGATTATTTTCAAATGTTGCCTATTAGCTAAAATCTCATTACAATTTTCACGAATCCGTGGAGTAACCTTCTTCCTAATATTGTTTTCATACTTGTCATTCGGAGCCAGTCGCCCCCATGGCAATGTTAATATTGTTTGAAAAGCACAAACGAAGAGTTCCCAGCTGAAAAATTCTCTTCCCACTACTAGACTGCCACTGGGGACAGAAAGAAATTAACATTTACTGAGTTTCTTCCAAATGTGAAGCATGCTCATAAAGATTCACTCATTTAATCCCCACAGCAAGTCAGAAGATGGGTAATGTTCAAAGCCACACATGACTCCTCTAAGACTGACTGTTTCTCTGAACAACCGGGACTGTTTTTATCTGTTTTTTTCAGGATAGGTCAATAGTAGACCCACTGTGAGATTCTATAAAAGGTCAGTTGAATATATGAGGCTTAAAAAGGTTAAGAAAATTGCTTGTGGTTAAAAAACTATTTCCTAAGAAGCAATGTAAAGATCTAAACTCCATTCTGAGTCTAAATTCTTAATGTGTATTAAAAATCCTAAGTTCTGTCTCTTGTGGTAGAACCATCAATATGGAGATTTCTCAAACACTCAAAATAGAGTCACCACACAAACAGCAATAATATTCTGGGATATATACCCAAAGGACTCGTACCACAAGAATATTTGCATATACAAATTTATTACATTATTCACAATAGCTAGGAAATGAAAAGGACCTATATGTACTTTCTTTAGTAGTAGAATGAATGAAGAAAAATGGCACATATACACAATTGGATTTTATTTATCTAGAAATAACGATGAAATTTCCAGAAAAAAAAAATGGGTGGGATTGGAAATGATATTAAGTAAAATAAGTTAGACTCAAAAAAAAAAATTACCTTTTTTCTCTGACATACAAAGCTCATATTTTATGTATTTGTGAATGTATGTGCATGTGTATGTATGTATGGTGTGTGTGTGTGTGTGTGTGTGTGTGTGCAATGCATTGCATCCAGCAAATGGATCACAAACAGACCATAAAAGATGATGCAAGTACATTTAGGAATAGAAATAAGACCAGCAAGAGGAGATAGAAATGATGGAGGAAAATAAATTAGAACAAACTATAATCACACACACATACACACACACACCACACCACACACACACACACACCACACATATACACCACACACCACACACACACACACACCACACATATACACCACACACACCCACACACATACACCCTACACACACCACACCATACACACCACACACATACACACACACCCAACACACACCACACACATACACACACACCATACACACACCATACACATACCACATACACATACACACACACCACACACATACACACACACCATACACATACCACATACACACACACACACACTCAAAATGTGCTACTTTGTATATATTAACGTTAAAATGAATAAATACAGCACTTGATAGAGATTGTGCAATTCAATACTTAAGACTGCATGATGATATAATTACAAACTTGGTAAGGAAGAGAAATTCACAGCTGTGGTCTCACTTTCAAAGGATTCCATTTTTTCATCTATCCCTTCTCTTCTGCTTACCCATAATCCTTTATTGGAATTCTCTTGTTTATTAAAGAAAACCCAAAGACATAGAACACAGTCTTGGGGTTTCTCTTGCTGTTATAAAACACCATAACCAAAAGCAACTTGAGGAAGAGAGAGTTATTTCTGCTTATAGCCCATAGTATATCATCTGAGGAAATAAGGGCAAGAACTCAAGGCAGGAACCTGGAGGCAGGAACTTATGCAGAGGACATAGAAGTGTATGGCTTTCTAGCTTGCTCTTTTATAACACTCAAGATTAACAACCCAGGGGTGGTTCGATTCACAGTAAGCTGGTCTCTTCAACATAAGTCATTAAGCAAGAGAATGAAACACAGACTTTCCCACAGGCCAATCCAGTGGGTGTATTTTCCCAAATGAGGTTCCCTCTTCCCAAATGATGCTAGCTTACGTGAAGTTGACATAAAACTAGCCAGCACAAATATAAGGTTCTTATATTAAAGTCTAAAATCATGTTTACTCACTTAAACTGAAACTGTAGGAAAGTCTTCATTCCCTATGAGAGCTAAGTATTGTAGGCATTTGTGTTAGACTATTACTGTAACAAAATACCTGAAGCTGGGTATGTTATATGAGAGATATTTAGCTCATAGTTCTGGAAGCCCAAGTTGGTGTTAATGATTGCTGCTGTTTTGCTCTGCTAAGGGTCTCATGATATTTGGCATCACAATGGCATAGTTGATGAGGGAATGTATGCAAAAGAAGGCAACATAGTGAGAGAGAAAACCAAAAAGAAGAAGAGGGTCATCTTATTCTTTTATAATAAGCTACTTTCTGTGAATGTAGCTTGATTGTAGAGTGCTTGCCTACCATGCAAGGGGCCTTGAGTTTTTAATACAGAAGAAAGAAAGAAAGAAAGAAAGAAAGAAAGAAAGAAAGAAAGAAAGAAAGAAAGAAAGAAAGAAAGAAAGAAAGAAAGAAAGGAAAGAAGGGAGGAGAAAGGAAGGAAGAAAGAAAGGAAAGAAGGAAGGAGAAAGGAAGGAAGAAAGAAGAAAGAAAGAAGAAAGAGAGAGAAAGAAAGAAAGAAAGAAAGAAAGAAAGAAAGAAAGAAAGAAAGAAAGAAAGAAAGAAAGAAAGAGAAAGAGAGAGAGAGAGAGGAAGAAAGGGAGGGAGGGGAGGGGAGAGAAGGGAAAGGGAAAGGGAAAGGAAAGGAAAGGAAAGGAAAGGAAAGGAAAGGAAAGGAAAGGAAAGGAAAGGAAAGGAAAGGAAAGGAAAGGAAAGGAATCAGATAAATATAATAACCTACTCCCTCTGGAACTGTAATAACTCTCTATAGGGCCAGCTTTGATCTTGCTTCAGGAGGACACCGGCAGTTAACTCACCACCTTCTATTTAATCCATACCACTGTACTGGAAACTCACACACATGAGGCATGGGGAATGAACACATGTATACCATAGCAGTTTCTAGCACTGTAGCTGATACCTAGAAAATCATAGGCATTCAATAATGTTAGTTCATTAACTCATCAGCATCAAAATGGTCTTTCTTAGTCGCAGGGAGTTGAGGTCATTTACTTTTTTCTTTGCCAATCAAACCACAGAAGTCTTCAGTTAATTGATTTCTTCATTCTTCTCTTCTTGGTTTGACTCTCCACCATGATATTCTGAAATTATGTTTAGAAATACAAAATGAGGGAGTAGGGAGATAGGGGAGCACCCTCATAGAAGCAGGGGGAGGGGGAGGGGTTAGGGGATTTTCAGAGGGGAAACCAGGATGGAGGATAACATTTGAAATGTAAATAAATAAAATAACCAATAAAAAAATACAAAATGGGCTGGTGATGGAGGGTAGACACTATAATATATGGTATGAAAGACTGTTCAACCCCCCCAAAAAAACAAACAACAAAAATAGCCAAGCAAATTAACAAACAAAAAATTATTATGTACCAGGCCTTGGTCAAGCAGATAGAAGGTGAAATACCTGTACTGGAGCTAACTGTACACAACTTCGACATGTATACATTAGACAGGCTTTGAACTCACAGAAATCCACATGCCTCTGGCTCCCGACCATGGTATTAAAGGCATTGTTCTGTAACCTTCTACCACACAAATCCTTCAGTGATGCTCCCTATTCCTAACACAAAGATCTGCTCTGGAAGCAGAAGGATGCTACCCAAACCAGAGTGCATAAAATCAATCTCAATTCTAATGAGTCCTTAGCAGTTTATCGAAAATCTTTTATGCCCTCAACTTTGCTTGGCAACAATTCCGTTTTCCCCTATAGACCAAAAGTAACTGTGTCAGTAGCAGACACAGTGCATCATCAGTAGTCAGCAGCCTGTGTCTGGTGGGATTGTGCCATTGGCTGTGGCAATTCAGGCTGGTCTCAGTGCTAGGAAGTGAGTGCTTTTGCCCTGGTCTTAAACAATGTCAGCCCTAGTGATGGCACTAAACTAGTATTTAGTATACAAATGTAACTGATTTCAGTTTCAAATAATGCATTTTTCTCTGTCCTCTTTTTCCTTCCTATTACTATAGTTCATTTTTGTTGTATTTTTATCTATACATTTTATTATACTTTTATTATAAAAATTATGACTTACAAAACAAATTTGCTATTGTGGAGATGAAAAGTCTAAAATCACTTTTTGGACCAAACTCATGTATAAATGGGCCTATATTCTTCAAAGGGAGAATCTACATACTTGGTTTTTCCAGACTCTAAAGAGTGGCTGTGTTCTGTCCCTAGGGACCCTATGGTAAGTCAAGGAAAGCTGCAACCTTTCTTCTACCTCTCACTCAAGCCCACTAGTCCAGCCCCATTTTTTCTCATGCATTGTGCTTTTCTCAATGACCATTGCAAGATGTATGGCAAACAGACATAGTTTTATACTCTGAGCATGTATGTAAGAAGAATTCTGTAGACCTGGTGCCATTTAATTTTCTTATTTCAGACACAAGGTTGAACTCCATTATGTAATAGGCACACTTGCTTGTCCAAGTAGATGCACTTCCCTCTTACTAGGAGGGAGAAGGAAGAAAAGCCCACTGTTTCCTGCAGAGGACTGACAAAGGGGACCCTGCTGTGCTACTATTTCCAAAGGAGGTATCTGTGCAAAGAGAAAGACTATACAAAAGTTTAACAAATCTACATGTAGAGGCTAATGCCTGTAAAATCCCCTGTAATCACAAGGGTTGAGAGCCTGAGACAAGGGAATTGAAATGAGTTTCAGGCCATCCTGAACTGCAGAGTGAGATGCTCTCACAGAAAGAAAAACAGAACAAAATAAGATAAATTTAACAGTTTATTTGCACATTAAAGGGCTGTGGGACTGGCAGTCAGCATTCAGTTGCAGATGTTCAGAAATCTGAGAGGACTTCTTGGTGTTGAAGATGAAAATGACAACAGGAAAGTACCTGACTTTTACCTCTTTTGGCTTTCTTTGGGTGCCTGTTTATACAGCTAAAGACTAGTTTGGCTTATTGTGATTGGCCAGAGTACCCTGATGTAGTTGGCCATGATTTTCTAGTTTAGTTTGGTGTTTCCTGACATCTCCTCCCTCCCTCTTTAAATCAATAATGAGTAAGGAATGCTTCTGAATCAAATTTCAGTTTACTTGTGATTAGATTTTAGGTATAGAAACAACTCTAAGCTAATGGCTTCCTGTTTGTTTTGTTTCTAATCTTCTATTTCCAAACAAACATTTGCTTTGTTTTTACCTTGGGGTCTTTTGAGACAGAGCCTAGTAATGGTATCCAAGGAACAGTCAAGTTCATAGCAACTAGGATTACAATTATGAATCAAGCCAGGCTGTGGTGGCAAAGGCAAGTGGATCTATGAATTCTGGGCCAGCGTGGTCTACAGAGAGAGTTCCAGAGCAGCCAGAACTACACAGAGAAACCCTGTCTTTAAAAAGCCAAAGGGGAAAAAAATCTAGTAAACACACACCACTAAACACCCATCCTCCTGATCGTCAACCCTGCTCTGCCTAAAACAGTGGTTCTCAACTTGTGGGTCCACAACCTCTTTGGCGGTCAAAGGGCCCTTTCACAGGGGTCACATATCACAGATCTCCTGCATATTACATATTTACATTACGATTCATAACAGCAGCAAAATTACAGTTCTGAAGGAGAAACAAAAATAATTTTTTGGGGGGGGAGGGATTGCAAAAACATAAAGAACTGTATTAAAGCTTAGCAGCATTAGGAATGTTGAGATCCACTGCCCTAAAACAAGTTTAAGAAAGGATTAAGTAACCTAAGGAAACATGCAGAAGTTGATACACTGATGACCTTGGACCCTCAGTGCCACTGTGAACATGAGTTAATTCTCTCATAGTGCTATAGACTAAAACATAAGAAGATTCCTTGTGTTTCTAAGCATGACAGCAATGGAGAAAACAGTGCGATAAATACCACAGCTGTAATTGCTCTCTGAGGATGTCTGGAAACTCGGATGAGATATTTTGAAAAGAAGAACCTAACCTACCTAACCAATACAGTTTTACACTTTTGCTATGTAGTAGTTTCCTATTAATTGAAATGTTCCATGGCAGAGAGATGCTTTTATGACTAGAGAAGTTCTAAAGGAAGACTAAGTAAGACACAGGAAATAAACAACTAAAAAGTATCAGGAAGTCCCTGAAGCATACCAGATTTATGTGGGTCCTTCTTCCCTTGGGTTGTATAAACTGTTACAACAGTTGAGACTTTCTGACCCATGGAGCTGCCCATAAGTTGGTGATGCCTTTCCATCACCTATGTTCCTGTAAGTAAGCCTTCACTGCAGTCCTGTAAGTAACATCAATAAACTCATTAGTTCATTAAGTTGTACCATTTCACTTCGGCCTGTAATCAGTTCCCTATCTGAATTGAATGGATGTTTGCTCACGATAATTATGTCACATGACAATGCTTTAAATGGTCAAAAAAATGCAGATATACCATAATAATTATAGTGCTTTATCTTTGAAAAGACCCAGAGTTTGCTTGGACATGGGACTGTCAGATGGACTGAAACTTTGTGAGTTATAATACAGCGATGACAAGAGAGAAGGTAAAAAAGCCTACAGACAGATGCTTTCAGTGCCCACAGTGAGCACATGTGGCTCAGTGAATGAGGTGAAGTGAGACAGCTGGCAGTTTTGCATGTGTGAGTGAGCTCATGAGTGTGTGTGTATGCATGTATGTCTGCCAGTGTGTGCGCATGCATGTGTGTGCATGCGCTCATGCATGTGTGTGTGCATGTGTGTGTTATGTGTGTGTCTGTGTGCATGTGTGTTGTGCATTCTAGGTTCATCTGTGTGCTGTTTTCTCTTCACACAGTGTTTCTCACAAATGAAAGCGTGCATAAAGAAACATGAAATTCACATTATGTTTGAATTATTCTCTGAGCCATCAATTGTGTTGGAACAAATTTGCATTTTCAAAACAAGCATAATAGAAGAACTGAATGTGTTTTCATCTGAGTGACGTGATCAGATCTCCCCTAGGGAGGCCTGTCAGCAGATCACAGGCTGCTGAGCTCTTAGAAGGGATTTCAGGTTGACACGCATCTTTGAGTATTATGGACCACTAGCAAGCACTGGGAATCACTTCTTCATTTTGCTACATTATGGGCAAAATAGAAAAGAAAGTGTACAGCTGTCTCACAAGTAAAGCAGAGGACAGGCAGTTAGGAACTAGTCTGTCATAGTTTAATGGGAAATTCCACTGAATTGCTGGATTCAAGAACTGCAGCTCCAAGTTGGATGATTTCAATAATAGGACCTTCCAGAAAAATCAAAATCACAGAGAATGTAAAAGGATTTAGGTCTGTTGGGTGTTTAATAAGGTAAGGTGAATGAGCAGAGAGCAGAGGCTTAAGGCTGTCAATTTTTATTCTCTGTGATATCCATGTAGATACAAGTCATTATACATTTGTTAAAATTTGAATATGTGCTAAGAATGAACTTTAACATAAACCATGGGCCTTAAATTATAAAGATTTATCAGTGAAGCTTCATCAGTTCTTACAAGCATACCTTTCTGGTGGAAGATTCTGAAGTAGGGGAGATTTGTGCCTGTGTTCATTTAGGATTTGGGGGGATGTGGGGTATATATCTATACCTTCCTCTCGATTTGTCTGACCACTCAAAACTGACTCTAAGTGCCTTTAGTCTTTCTCGAGTGGCATTATTTCTTAGATGTCCAACCTCAGTTTCATCACAGTATCTTCAAGGTGAGGCTTAACAAATTCCCACTGCCACATCTATCAGACCCTTTTAAGCCACATCTATGCCTGAGCCAATTTGGGCTTAATGTTTAGTTTTGTCGAGGAACAAATGGGAGGCATTTCTACTTATGGCATAACATGAACTGTAGATAAACAATGAATTCCTGACCGTGAGGCTATGAGCTATGTTAGAGCATGCCCTGTTGAAACTGTGGGTAGCTCTGAGTTTCTCATGCAAAAAGGAGGCAGGAAAACTCAGGAATGTGTTCAGAGGCCAAGGCCTCCTTGGGTTCCAATCAAACAGGAGGAGATCCTTTGACTAAGCTGAGGGAGAGCTGGACATCAATGAAAGAGCAAAGGTTTCATTGAATAGATTTCTTTCTACCACCTCCTGTTGTATTCATGTGACTTCTTCTACTATCTTTTCACTATTGTTGCAATTACACAATGCCAGTAAATTGTTAGTTAAATTCTTGTAACCATAACAAAGGACCTGCAGCCAATTTATAAAGCAGGAAGGATTATTCTGGTTCAGTCTTTGAGCTCCTAACTCATAATAGATTGGCTCCCTCACTTTGTGGTGAGGTAACACATTGTAATGGGAGTGAGTTGTGAAGGATACCTTCTCATTGCATACCTGGAAAGCTAAAAAAGAGGAAAAGGAAGAGGCAGAACTACTCTCCTAATTTGAGGACATGCATCCAAATGAATGACCTTGAGAGCTCTCCCTAGGCTGTACCACTTAAAGATTCACACTTGTCAATAGCTCTGCACTGGGGGCCAATGGAGACCAAACATACAGCAAACTTTTAAGATCAAAGCCAGAATTTAAAAAGAGTGAATTCTAGAAATTTTACACAGAGTACAAAGAGTTTCCTCTCTCTTTCTCTCTCTCTCTTCCCCTCTCCCTCTCCCTCTCTCTCTTTCTTTCACACACACACATTCATGTATGCATAATTTTTGAAGATATATTGCAAATATAATTATTCTCTTACACCATACCATTCCAACTGCATAAACATCTTTAAGTTATGTAGCCTATCTTGTGATTACTAACTGACCAATAATGTCAAAATTCAAGCCTGAAAGTGTTTGCCCCAGCCTCTTGCAAACTTATTGGAAAGTATTACTTGCTCTAGACTGACAGAAGAATATTTTTTACCTTCGTGGTATTAGTGTGAATATTTTTCTATGTCACTGAAGAAAAGGTCCATTTACTTGCTTAAGAAATACTACTCTGGGCCCCACCAGGAAGTCACATTGAATACCTTTGTTTCAGCAAAAACATACTTACTCCTAAAATGTAATTGACCTGTACAAGATCTTAAAAAACTGAAAAACTCATATGATTTTCACCCTGTTCTTTTTAACCTAACATCACACCAGGTTCCAGCACAGTGACTGATGGGAGCTGGATATCCCCACAAGCATTCTCTTCTGAGCACTTGACTGCACATAACTCCCAACATGCCTTCTGGGTCTGTGTAATCAGATGACCAGAGTACACAAGTTGAAAGCTTCTAGTTCAAACATTGAAATGCAAATGTTTTGGCCTGTACTTACACACACCCTTCTTTATCCTCCTCCTTATAATTTGAAAATGGTCCCTAATGAAGTCTCAATATCGTAGAAGAAAAGTCTGAGACAAGTTCAAATTAGCAAAATATATTTGAGCTAGAAAAACATTCTAGGATTCAGCTGCATTTCAGACCAAATGTTTTGCTGGAAGAACCCCTCATCACTGGAACTGATGATACACACAGTGTGAGAAAATAATACACTCCAACAGCCTTGTTGGCCAATGATGGAATTTGCTGTCCATGATCAGGCTGTGCTGGTACATCTACTGTAAGCAGATAATATCTGAGCAAATAGCAGCCTATGATTGGAGAATCCCTAACTGATGCACTTCACCAACGCTCTGTTGCTTGAATACGAGAGTGTACTTGGTCAGGTTACACTGCTCTAGTGCACTTGATACAGAAGACACTGCCAGTCATGTTTTAACTCTCAAGTACGAAGACAGATTTATCCCAGCCTAACTCAGTTTATCAAATCTGTGTTCGCGGTGATGGGGATATTCTTCCAGCCTTGGTCCCTTTGTAACTGGAAAAAGATCACTTCTTTACCATGGTTGTCTCAGAAAAGGAGATAGTTCTCTGTTAGTCTCCCCCTGGCATCTGATGTACTCATGAGGTGGCTAGCTTGTAGTTAGACTGGAGATGTCATAGTGGTTCACTATTCCTATTAAAAAGAAAAACGTTATGTTCAAATTCTTGAATGGGTTTCATAGATTAGAGAAGGGGCCCTTTTAGTTTTTTGACGTTTTCCTTCTCGTTGAGTCTCAATTAGCATGCAAAGCAATTAGCTGGTCAGCACTGGCCCAAATTGACTAAATTATCTCTTTGCCATTGTTTCATGTTACTTAACTACACACTTTCCCAAGTAACGGACTTTTCTTTTTGAGCAAGCTGATTTCGTCATACTACCCTAAAGCTTGCCTTTGGACAGATTTCAGTAAAAGGCTAAAAAATAATATTGAGCCTATTTGTCTTTGTTTGCTTTTTCTAATCTTTTATTTATTCTCACAATTTCTTACATGTACACAATGTTCATCATAACCACCCCTATCGCCACTCTCCAGCAACCTCACATGCACCTTCTTCCTACCCCCATGCCCCATCCGCTGCTGTCTCTTCTCCTCTCGTGTAACCAACTGAGAGCACTTAGTGCTACTTAGTGCTACCAGCTGGAATACTGACTGGTCTTGTGCCCCCATCATGTTGAATCAGGTCTCATGCTGTTACACAGTGCTGTGGTGAGCTCACGAGTCCATTGACCACACAATGTCCAGAGGCAGTATTTCACAGCTGTCCTCCTGATCCTCCTACTCTGACATTCTTTCCCTCTCTAATTCCAATTGTTCCCTGAGTCTTGGAAAGGTGATATTTTTTTTTTACTTCGTTTGTTTACTTTTCATTTTTTGAACCAGGGCCTCTCAGTACAGACTAGACTGAGTAGCCTAGACTAGGCTAACCTCATGGTATTCGCCCTGCCTTGGCCTCCCTAGTGCCGGGATTATAGTCATAAGCCACCATGCCCAGCATTATTGAGGATTTTTAAAAATTTTAAATTTTTTAAAGCATTAAAATGATAAACACGTATAAAAATATATGTAGGAGCTATAGACATTATTTAATGATATATATTTATGCTATCCTAGTCTCTAATCGCTTTGGACTATCATCACATTCTAAACTAGTTCTTTTATGTTTTGAGATTCTAATGTAATTACTTTATCTCCCCCTCCCCTATTTGACTATTTGGTATTGGAGAACCAATCTTTTTGCTCTCCTCTGAGGAAGACTATTTCTCCTATTCCCAGCATTCCTTAGTTGCCTGTAATTCTTTTTTGGTCTTTTTTTCTCATTAATTTATTCTCTGATATATTACATCTGAACAGCAGTTTCCCCTCTCTACTTTCCTCCCACTCCCTCCCCCCACCCAACTCCTCTCTCCATCTACTCCTCCTCCACTTCCCTTCAGAAAAGGTCAGGCCTCCCAGGGATATCAACCTAATATGGCATATCAAGTTGCAATAAGAAGAGCTACCTCCCCTCACATTAAAGCAGGATAAGGCAACCCAGTAGGAGGACAAAGGTCCCTTAAGAAGGCAAAGGCATCAATAACAGCCCCTGATCCCTCTGTCAGGAGTCCCACAAAAACGCTAAGATACACAACTATAACATATATGCAGAGGTCCAAGGTTAAACCCATGCAGACTCCCTAATTGTTAGTTCAGATGCAGTGAGTCCCTGTGAACCCAGTATTGTTGATTCTATGAGTCTTCTTGTGACGTCCTTAGTGCTTCTGGAACCTACACTCCTTCTTGTCCTTCCACCTAATGTTTGGCTGTGGTCTTTGCATCTGTATTCCATCAGTTGCTGGATGGAGCATCTCTGGTGGTGATTATGTTGGGCTCCTGTCTATATGTATAGCAGGATATCATTAGGTCCATTTCTTTAAGTCTGTATTCTTTGTGCAGGGTTGAAGCTTTGCGGGTTCTTTCCATCTGGGTTAGCATGTCCACTGTCATTGTCCCTGTTCAGCTCCGGTTCCAGCAATCATGTTGGTGGGAATCTATAACTGTGGTTATTAGCTTCTGTCACACCTTTTGTTGGTAGTGATTTTGTTGTCTTATTTATTGGCTTCTGTACTGACTAGTTTTATGTCACCTTGATACAAGCTAGAGTCATTTGAGAAGAGGGAACTTCAGTTGAGAAAATGTTGTCACAAGACTGGCTCGAGAGCAAGCCTGTGCGTCATTTTCTTGAGTGATGATTGATGTGGGTCATGTCACCCTGCGTTGGTGGTCGCAGTGCTATAAGAAAGCAGGCTGAGCAAGCCATTAGAAGCAAACCAGTAAGCAGCACTCATCTGAAGCCTCTGTGTCAATTCCTGCCCTGACTTCTCCGGATGATAGACTATGAGATTTAAGCAGAAATAACCTTTTCCTCCCCAAATTGCTTTTGGTCATGGTGCTTTAACATAGCAATAGTAATACCTACTAAGATAGCTTTATAAAATACTTTATGTAGTCTTCTTTCCCCTCCCCCAACTACTCACAGATTCTTCACACTTCCTACCAACCTAACTTCATGTTCTTTCACTCATTCAAAATGACAAAACACAGAGAAATTTTAAAAATGTACACACATACACATAAACACACACACACACACACACACACATACACAAAGTCTGTTTTGTGTTGACTAAATATTCCTAAACATGGAGTGTGCCCTAAAGTGTGGTTGACATACTCAGTGTCACTCCATTGGAGAGAACTGACTTTCTCTAAACAGGTATTCATTGCAAATAGCTTCTTGGTTAGGAATCGAACTTTATACCCACTTCCCTTTCTCTGAGCTTGGATTTGTGTCTGGCTCAAGTTTGTTTAGATATTGTGTGTGCTACTCCCTTCCTCTAAGGCTTAGGGATCTGTGCAGAAGAAGAGGCACAAAGATTGTAAGAGCCAGAGGTGACGAATGACTCCAAGGAAACTGAGTCTCCCAGACACAGAAGGGCTGATGCATATATGAATGCACAAAGACTGTGACAGCATCTTTTATTAATATCAAAAAAGCAAATGCTTGCTATGTGCAATGCATTGATAGTCTGATTAAACCAGGTCACCAGAAACATGTTAACTGGACATCTCAGTCTAACAATCATAAAATCTGTAGACATGTTGAGAAAACTACAAGTATTCATGACCCAGAGTACTAAGTTATTCTGAAGTACCAACAACATTCTCTGGTTACTTAACTAAGAATGTAAGATTTCAATTCTATTGATCCTCTGTTTTATAAATGAACTCTGATGAAACTTTAGGATCCTATTTTTTTTTGACAGAAAACTTAGAAAAAGTAAATAGAGCTTTTGATTTTCTTATTTTACTCTTTAAGGATGAATCTAGGGACTCAGTTTATGGATCAATTTGGGAGAGTGCTTCTCTCAAATACAAGAGACCTTGGGTTCAATCTCAGGTTGTCTGACAAATCCTGTCATCTCAGCCCTCTAAAAGGTGACAGCAGAGGTGTGTGTGTGGTATTTGGGCACTGGCATACCACAAAATGAGTGTGCCACACTAAGTATCAAGTGTGTTAATCAGAGAACAATTTCTTGGACTTTGTTCTTTTTTTCCATCCTGTCGAGTCAGGAGATCAAACAGGTCATATTCCTTGAGGCAAATACATTACTTGCTGGGCCATCTCTCTGGCCCTCCATTGATTATTTTCAACCTACTATTGACCATGTGTAACTAAAACTGTAAGTAATGAAAGTAGAACTAAGGAAAGAGGTCAGTGGAATCGTTTTCCAGTGACCACCATTTGATCAGCAGACCTTCAGCAGAGGGTCTTCTGGTCTTCTGTTCTCTTGGCCTGCACCCTCATCATTCCTTCAAGCAGCACTGAAGTGAGGATATCTCTTAATCAATATGCCCATCTTTCCTGAAATAAAATGATGCCACTGTCCAACTTTAGTTACTATGTATATGATGTCTGATTAAAAAAAAGATTTCATCTCCAACCTGTCAGTCAAATAGATTCTCTGCTCCTAAAAGCCTAGGGATCAGCTGTTCTCTTCATGTTCCTGTACCATTACATTCCTCCAATTCAAACTTTTAATCAATCTGACTCACTCAGCTCATTTTTATTGAAGAATAACATAGCCCATGTGCTTACTCTGCATGGTGGTACATGCCTAGAATCCTAGTGTTCAGGGGACAGAGGTAGGAGAATCTGAGTTCAACACCAGCCTCAGCTACTTAGGGAGTGCCAAATCAGTCTCAGGTATATAGCAAGACCCTGTCTCAATTAAAAGTAATAATATGCCTCAAATAAATAAAAGTATTAATAATATAGCCTAGTGACTAAAAGGTGGCTCCTGAATTAGCTTAGGTAATTCCA
This sequence comes from Tokudaia tokunoshimensis, assembly GCA_036184795.1. NCBI lineage: Eukaryota > Metazoa > Chordata > Mammalia > Rodentia > Muridae > Tokudaia > Tokudaia tokunoshimensis. Next base: position 27,905,505 of record BTHU01000019.1, on the reverse strand, counting down.
GTGTTCTTCTACTTGGTAGACATATGGAGTTGAGCAGCTTTCCTAATAATAATAAATACTATAATGTGTAGTATTTATATATTATATAGTAATATATTATTATATAGCATAGTATTATTATAGTAATAATAAATACTATACATGGTACCTAGCCTGTGATGATGGTTAATTAATATGGAAAGTATTATTTGTCTGGGATACATTACCAAGAGATTAGAATACTACTAGAAAGAAAATATACATGCTCAGAAAGTTTGGTTTCCTGGGTATTCTTGCTGGTTTGATTTCATAACAATAAGTACCAAGACTGCAGCTCATAGAGCTAAGCAGTTGTCATACACCTTTGTTCCCAGATCTTGAGGGGCAGAAGTGAACTCTGTGAGTTTGAGGCCAGCCTGGTCTACAGAGCAAGTTTCAGTCAACCAGAGAATGAGAACTTTTCTTAAAAACAATGAACAAGAGATGGGGGGGGGGTAAAAGAAAGGGAAAGAGGAGGAAGGAGAAAGAAGGAAAAACAAGAGGAAGGGGTGAGGGGAACTAGAAGACTGCCACTCAGCGTAACTCTGTGGGCCTCATGCTGCAGACATAAGCCATCAAAGTGACAAAGTCCTGGGCTTCCATAGAAGGATGAAAACCTTAATTCCAAATCAAGGCCAATATATTTTCCATGAAATGAAAGATATAAAAATGCTAAAGATGATTAGAGTGTGATTTGTAGTAGAAAAATACATTATAAGAGCATACATTTATCATCAGTTCCTTTGAAAGGGTACTCTCAGTCTTCTTTTTTTACAACAGATAAAAAGAAACAATTCAAGTTACACATTCAGTTTTTCAGTTAATATAAGTTCTCTGTATTTAATATGTAATGAACTTTTATTCTGCAACTACTATAGTATGCAGGGACTTGGAGCCAGACCACCTGCATCCAACTGCTGCCTGGACTAGTCCTTAGCTCTGTGAAAGTGGACAGAATATTCAGCCTGTCTGTACCTCATTTCCTCAGTCAGAAACCCTAGATAACAGCAATAATTATCTCTTAGGTTGCTGTAAGAATAAAATGAGTTCATGAGTTTAAGCATTTAGAACATTTAGTTCCAAGCAGAGAGAAAGCGCTGAACATTTGCTCTCATCGTTATTATTACTATTATCATTGCATTTCAACACATTTCTTGTCTCTGAGGAATTGTGCTGCTAATGACATCAGAATACAGTTTAAATGACGGTAATGGAGTTAACAGCAATGCCTTGCTTGATGGGAGTCTTTGTCTGGAGAAACAGGGCCTCTTTGGGTATGCATGTATCCTCTGTGCATACATGTCTAGGGAGAAAATCTTGAAGGGAAGAAGGATTAGGATCATCAAAGTGGCATTCAGAGATAGAATCCCCCTTATATATTTTCTCTACAAATTAGTTTATGAATTATAACACTTAAATATCTTTAAACTGCATCAATTAATAGTGTTCAGTACCTAGTGCATGACAAAGCCCTCTCCCTACTGAAAGAGGAGGGCAATCCAATGCAACAAGGTGGGGTTGAGATCCCAATAGTTAAACATGGTTCCACTCTCACACAAAAACAAAAACTCGTATTGGTTTGGATACATTTCATGTTTATAATCGTTCCCATGGCACATGCAATGCATGCACTCTTTTATAGAGAGAGCCAATCAATACCAAATAAGGTTGCCAAGAGGCCTTAAGTAGAGCCCGACTTGAAAATGCGAAATTGCAATATGGCCAGCCAAGAGAAAGGGTGTGTGTCTGTGCATACTCTGATGGAAGATCAATTGAGACACATAGATATTTCAAACATGAATAGGTTGTCTTTTTTAAGTGTCACCGAGAGGATAATGTAGGACACTTAATTTTTTGAGACCTAAAGGAAACTTTATTCTCAGCTTCCCCTGCAGAGTAACTTGCAAGTCTGAAGAATGCACCCCAAGAAATGAAGTGTAAGAAGGTAAGAAAAGAAACAGAACACACCCCCAGTGTGCTATCTTGCTAGCTCTGAGTTTGGGTGTGGTGCAGGGAGCTCGAGCACCCAAATACTATATCAGCTATGAAGTAAGCAGGAACGTCCTGGGTTACCGTAACAATGAGGGGCAGTCGCTGTTGAAGGATTGTAACTGGATTTTGCCATCTGTGAATCATGTTTAATCTTTCTATAAAAAACAACTTTCAAAGGAAATTTGAAATTTTTATTTTTATCTTCATTTCACAATTTAAAACTCTTAACGATCTTAACAACTATACATTTCTCAAAAAAGTATGAGCAATCTCTCTCTCTCTCTCTCTCTCTCTCTCTCTCTCTCTCTCACACACACACACACACACACACACACACACACACACATATATACACACACTCACACATACATACACACACTCACACACACACGTGCACACACACACACACAAACACACACTTGGATTAGTCATGAAACAAAAGGCTTAGGGAAAGAACCTTAGTAAGGAACCAAGAAAAAGAATACCCAGTAAAGAAATCCCCAAAGATGTCTGTAAGGAGAGAACCATTGTGTATATAATATAATCTGCACAACTTAAAAGCTTCAAACTCAGACACAGGTAGGAAGTAATATATACCTTGAGTCAGATCAGGCAGAGAAAAACTTATTTTCATGGGGAACTGTTCAAAGAAAAGGAGGGTAAATTTTATGAATTGATATGGAATACCATCTTAGGCTGGGTTGTATTGCTGTGAGGAGACACCATGATCAAGGCAATGCTTATAAAGAAAAAAATTTAATTGGGATTGGTTTATTTACAGTTTCAGAGATTCTGTCTAGTATCATCATGGTGGGAAACCTGGCAATGTGCAGGCAGACATGGTGCTGGAAGAGTTAAGACTTCTACATCTTGATCTGAAGGCAGCCAGGAGAGACTGTCTTCCACACTGGACAGAGCTTGAGCACTGGGAGCCCTCAAAGCCTACCTACACAGTGACATACCTCCTCCAACAAGGCCACATCTATTCCAACAAGGCTACACCTCCTAATACTGTCAGTTCCCATGGAGGGGGGGGCAAACATATTCAAACCACCACAGATATGTTAAAAAATTTAAAAGGAAAAAATACCTTTAAGAGGAAAGCCAGGTGTGGCGACTGACATCTGTGAACTAAAGCACTGATCACTATAAATTCAAGGCTTGCTTATGAAAAACAGTAATATTTCAGATCAGTTAAGGCTACACAATGGAATCCCTCCTTAAAAGGGTGAGGGATGTAAGTGTGCCCAGTGATTAAGAGCACATAGTGCAGCCAAGTGGCGTTAGCACATGCTTTTAATCCCAGCACTCGGGAGGCAGAGGCAGGCAGATCTCTCTTGAACTAAGTAACTTCAAGGCAAGCCTGATCTGGTTTATGGAGGAAATTCCAGGACAGGCAGGGCTACACAGAGAAACCCTGTCAAATAAATAAATAAATAAATAAATAAATATTGACATATTGATTTTGTAAGGGACTGGGGCAATTTGGTTCCCAGAACTAACATGATAGCTTACAACCACCTAAAACTCTAATTTCAGGCTATCTTACAGCCTCTTCTTACCACATTGGTCTCCAGGGATACATATAGTATAGTACACAAACAAACATACAGGAAAAATACACGCATAAAAATTAAGTAAATGATTGTAAAAATTAAAATGAGTTCATAAAAGATCTTTTTTTAAAAAACATAAGGTGAAACACAGAAAGAAAGAGGAAAAATAGCAAAGTAGCATTTGAAAAGTAGCAAAGAGATGCTAAACACTCACAGATCTTGACTGGAGAGATGGCTCAGCAGATTCAAAGACTGTCTGCTCCTCTAACAGACCCAAGTTCCATTCTAAACACCCACGCGGTGTTCACAATTGGCTGTAACTCCAGTTCGAGAGGGTTCAACATTCTCTTATGTCTCTATGGGCCCCAAGTATGCATATACAAGCAAAACACTCATACATATAAAATAATTTTTTTAAAAAATTTAAATTCACATCCAGGAAATTGGGGTTAGAGTATAATGCCAATGGGGTTATCTGAAACTTTCAGGGAAACTCACTTCAATCCCATTGAAGAACTCATAGACTATGCTCTTGGCAAGGTCGAATTGGAAGGGTTGAAAACTTAAAGCCTGAAATGGCATGGTATTTCTGTCTTAAGTGTTATTTCTACTATAAGCCAATATTCCAAACTCCAGTTCTCACAGGCCATAATATGACCTTAATTAATGACAACATTACTTGTGGAGAGATCAGTTTTATTTCGATGTACTGGTGGGTCTCGAGCTTTCTATCTTCACTATCAATTCATCCAACATAGATTTCATCTCATTTTACTTTTGTGCTAATATGAGTACTCCAAGAAGCAGATACCAGACCGCATGAACTGTGCAAGGATTTTAGTAGTTGGGACACTCATGAAAGTTAATATCAGATAATTGTTTTAACAATCAAGCATCTAAAAATGGAAACAGAGCCTGAGTAGTCTGCCTTGTCTCTTACATCTTATTCCATTGCAAGCTTCCAAGGTGGTATGACCGAACACCAAATTAGGAAGAGATATTCAGGGCATGCTTGAGTGTGTGCCAGTTCTGGAAACTCTATCAAGGGAAATAAAGTAGTTGCTTATAGTAAAGAAAGGCCACACTTAACATGAAATGCAGAGGGGAAGGGGAGAGAAATGGAAGGTTATATGAGTGTCTTGCTAATGCTGTCAGTGATTTTCTAAGCTCAACCTTCAGAGGGACCTGTGTGCCCAGAATTCAGTTCACACCATGATCCTTGCTACTCCTAGTTAATCATAAGATATGTTGTAGGAACTTTTGCCTGTCTGTGAATCCCATTCCCCAAATTTAATTGCCTTGTCTGGCCTCAATGGGAAAGGATGTGCCTAGCTCCACAGACTTAATGTGCCAGGGTGGGGGAAATATCCTGGGGGGCGGGGTACTCCGCCTTTTCAGAGGAGAAGGGGAAGGAACTGTGTGAGGGAGGACAAAAAGGAGGGAGGAGAGCACTGAACAGAATGTAAAGTGAATAAATAAATAAATGGGGGAAATGTAAAAAAATAAGTTTTAGAAAGTCGTGCTGATATGAAGACATTGTAATGGGCTTCAAGGCATGATAACGTGAATCTCTTGTCAACTATATGCCCTACAATTAGAAGTCTTAAAGGTACATCCTCTTGGACGTTATACCTTATAATCCATTTCCTCCTATACAAACTTTTTTTTACCCAGAATTCCTTTATCTAGTAAAAGGTAAGTATAGAGACAATTAGAACAAGGTAATCAAAAAGACACAAGGAAATATGGTACATGGATTAAACAAAAAAGGTACCTCAAAACAAGATGAAAATTCTGAAGAAAAACCAAAGTAGTCAGATATGGTAGTGCACATCTGAATTCAATACCTGGACAGCATAAGCAGAGGATTACAGCTAGTTCAAAGCCAGCCTGGTCTACCTGGTGGTACCTAGTCTCAAAAAAAATGCCAAAGTAATAAATCAAATGTAGACAAAATAAAACAAGGGCAAATTTCAAGGCTGGATGAGATGGCTCCTGGAGCAAAGCACTTGCCTTGTAAGCATAACGACCTAACTCCAATCTTTAGAGTCCACATAAAAATGCTGGACAAGGTAGGCTGCACCTGTAATTCCAGTGCTAGGAATATGGGGACAGGAGGATTCCTGTGATGTGCTGGATACCCAGACTAGCCTAATTGATAAACTGCAAGCACATGAGAAACTCTGCTTCTAAGGAGGTGAGCGGTATTCCTAAAGATAATACTGAAGATTATTCTATGGTCTGTACCTACACACACATGTGCTGACACCCCCATACACGCACGCACACACACACACACACATACACACACGCACACACACGTGTGCGCGCACACACACACACACATACACACATACACACACGCATGCACATACACACACAAATAAATAATAAAAAGCCCATGGCAAAAGTCATATATGTATATAAATATTGTTATATAAGTTTGAAATGACAACCCTAGCTTAAAGTTCGGTGGGCAAAACTATGTGACCCAAATTATTTGAAAACAGGGCTGGCATATAATACATATCTGTTGAAAGGCTAAAGCTATTCTATCTTGGAACCAGCCTCCATCTTAAGAAAACACACACACACACACACACACACACACACACACACACACACAAAATCCTGAGAACTTGACCCACAGATGAACCCAAGCTGCACCCAAATACCAGGAAAGACCTCATGGCTTGTCCTTGGCCAGAGTTACTCAGTAGCTACTTCCTAGCAACAGTTAATCAAATATTAGTCTGTTTCTGATCTACTATTAAACCATTCGTGATTGTGTATGCTCTTGTTTCAGAGCACCTGTCAGCTTAAAATAGACATTCAAATAGATACTTGCCAGAATGGATAGCCCCTGCCTTGCTTGCCATTTCCTATAAAACCTTGTCCTGATGAGGATTTGGGACTGCTTAATCATGAGTCAGCCATAAGCCCAAACTCAAGTTTACAATCAAGATATCCTAATATGATTATGCCAAAAACAGCTCCTTGGTGGTCTTTTGGGGTTCATAAACACTTCCTGGCACAACATCTGTAATTCCAGCTCTTGGGAAGGAGAGGCAAGGGAATTACCAGTTCAAGACCAGACTGTCTATATGGTGAATTCCAGAGTAGTCAAGGTGTTGTACGAATTTGTACTGAGGAAATTTGGACAAATGTCTTCTCACCAAATGGGACACCCGAAACAAAGAAACAATTCCACCTTAGTTTGGTGACACAGTAAGTTTTGCTGTGGTCACTCAGGAGCATTTATACCACTGAAGGAAATGTCTCAACAACAATTATGTATCTTGAGATAAGTCTCATAAGTCATTGAGGAGAAGCATAGTTCATGAGCCCCCCTTTGTCTCCAAGATGGAAAGTTAATATAACCACAGCTGCTAACAGTTCAAAAGGACAAAGTCATGTCATGTTCAGAGTAAAGCATTCTACAACAGAGGGTCACATAGCTTGATCATGTCTCAAAAGCAAACAAACAAAAACCTGGTGTTCATGTGTTGAACACATGAATTTAGTGCATTAAAGAACTCACCGACATGAATTTTGAAATAAATGACCAAAAAAGCCAGAGGTCTAGAGACATAGCTCATTGGGTAGAGTGCCTACTAGCATGCATGAGTTAATTGCAAGCGTTACATTAAGCCATGAAGGTGGTACAAGCCCGTGCTCCTAGACCTTGAAAGATTAAGATAGGTGGATCAGATTTAGATAGGTAGATCAAGGTCTCCCTGGATTAAATTAGCAAGGTCAGGACCAGCCTGGAGTCTGTGGAAAGCTGACTAAAATCAAACAGAAAAGAAACAACAATAAAGTCTGAGGAGTCAACAGACTTTAAACCTCAAACTTCCCTCTTGAAGTCATCCATGGTTGTGGGGTAGGCCCAGATGCCTCTCTCACAATTCCTAACGAAGAGTCCTGGCTGTGTCTTCTGTGGAAGTATCCTGGGTAAATAATCTTGGCTGCAGAGAGCCACTATGCTAAACATAATCCCATGCAGTGACACACAGTGGTCAGTTGTGGCTCTTAAACACAAGCCATTTCAGTTCTGTTCCAGATTACCTTAGTCTAACAGACAGGTTGGTGAGTTGGGAAGGAACACTTTGGGGGTTAAATGACCCTTTCACAGGGGTCATTTAAGAACATTGGAAAATACAGATATTTATACTATGATTCATAAACATCAACAAAATTACAGTTACGGAGTAGCAACAAAAATAATTTCATGGTTGGGAGTTACCAGAAGGTGAGGAATTGTATTAAAGGGTTGCAGTATTAGGAAGGTTGAGAACCTCTGGAAAGGGTTACTTTCACTCCAAAGTGCCCTCTGTATGGGACTGACGCACCCTGTCTCTCGACCTTCCACTTCTATTTAGTCTCTGTAAACAGACCTGTTTCTCTCCTGGATTTCAAAGATCACAGTCTTCAGAATCGTCTTTAAAAAAAATAATGACCTGCATGCTACACTCCCTCTCAGTACACTTCTCAGCAACCTAAACGATGATGCAAGACAGCCATGTTTTCCCCCTTTGAAAATTTTTACTAAAGTACAATTTACATATAGAGATTGAACATATAAATTTCCAGCCCATTGCATTTCATAGCCTGAACAATAGATGCAAACTGTGCCAGATAGAAACAGAGCAGTCCCAGCACCTCTGAGGAGACAGCACATTTCACAATTACACTTTAAAATACCTCATAAAAAGTTAACTAAGGCTAGCAGTTCTTCAGACCTATTAGAAGAAACACGAACTCCTCCATTGCTAACTTGAGAGTCCTAAGCTCAAGGCAATAAAACAGTTTTAAACTTTTAAGGCATAGTGTGTAGTGTGGTTCTCCATGTTTACATTACTGAAAAGTGGCTTTTGATGGTGTTCATTAATTTAAAAAAAACTCATTATAAAAATAACCAGCATAGAGTAAGAATAATATGAATCCCTCTAGCTTAGCCAGAGGGTCACCTCGTTTCTTCTATGAGAAAATGGACTTGGGTTGGGAAAATATCTCAAAGCATCAGTCTGATCCCTCCCTATGTGTTTTCTGAAGTTCTCCTCTGATAGTTTACTCCAAGGACATTGGCTTCCCAGAGTGACAGAAACAAAGTGCCCTGGAAAACCAAATAAGACTCTCTTCTGTAAACAGGTTTGAAAAACTAGCAACTAAATCTAGGAAGACAGGGAAGATTGGGTCAGGAGTGGGGACTTGAAGGGGAGGGACAAGAAGGGGAACTGAGAAAGAAACCATACTGAACTCCTGCAAGGGTTCGTCCACTACCACAGGCCCCTCATCATACTTACATACATACATACTCCCAAAACACACACACACAAATACACACCCATACACACACACACACACACACACACACACACCTCAGACTCTTGTCTCTCCAGAGTACACTGGAATGATTTTTCCATACTGAGGGAGAGCATGGAATCAGACACTTTGCAAAGAGGTATCCTGAAAGTATAAGAGGGACTCTACAGTGAGTGGAAGGAGACAAGGGAGGAGTGGTCAAAGCAGTAATGGGGTCTGAATATGAGCAAAGGATAAGTGTACACATGCATAAAAATGCCATAATGAAGCCCATTATTTTCTATACTAATCAAAATATTAATATAATTCGTCAAGATGTGTTTAGTTTATGAGTTTCCATTTGCAGGTCTCTATGTACACTACCTGTGTTCTTGGTACCCAGGGAGAACAGAGGGCGGCATTGGATCCCATGGAGCTGGAATTACAGATGGTTGTGAGCCACCATGAGGGTGCTGGGAATTAAACTCAGGTCCTCTGCAAGAGCAGCCAGTGCTCATAACTACTGAGCCCTTAATCCATCCCTGAATATAATTTTTTAAAAGAGGATGTTCATCATCAAAATGAAGCCTAACAAATCTTGGTGGAGGAGGCTTTCCCTTTAAACTAAGACCTGTAAGTCCACCATGTCTGTTCAAAACACAACACAGCAAGAGAACAGCAACTTCCAACATTATGATCATCCTATTTGAACTGGAAAGAAAAGAATGAACATGTAAAATAAAAATCAATGACATTGCTTCTCGGCCTTTTGATTAAGATCAAGTGTAAAAATCAATGACAAAGATGCTCAAAATGTTTCCAGAAAATTTCCTAATATATAAGAAGAAAGAATTAGGCTTACTGTGGTAACTTATTCATACAGTCTCAACATTAGGAAGCTGAGGGAGAGATAAACCACAAATTAGAGACCAGACTGGGCTACATTCTGAGTTCCAGACCACCCTGGGTAACAGAGTCTTATTCTGTCTGAAAATAAGAAAAAAATTAAAAATTAGAATTACGGGCTCAAAACAATGAGTTATGAAGTGTCATAATCTGGTCTGTTGTCTTGGAGGGTTTCTAGGACAGGCAGCTTGAGGCTCCAGGTGGAGAAGAAGACAAGGTAGGCAATCAATGAAACTGGAATTCCTTTGCCAACACTGTAAGATATGGTGGCAGTCTGGTTGGTGTGTTGAATGTCAGAGTAAAGAAGTAAAGAGTAAAGATAATTGACAGCTACAGTATTAAAAGAGGTGATGAGAGGCTCTGCCAGAGCCGGACAAATACAGAGGAGGATGCTCTCAGCCATCCATTGGACTGACCACAGGGTCCCCCGATGGAGGAGATGGAGAAGAGACTGAAGGAGCTAAAGGAGTTTGCAGTCCCATGGGAGGAACAACAGTGTCAACTGACCACTTCCCCCCCCCCGGAGCTCCTGGGGACTGGACCACCAACCAAAGAGGACACATAGAGGGAGGAACCAATGGCTCTGGTCGTGTATGTGGCAGAGAGTGGCCTTGTTGGACATCAGTGGGAGGAGTGGTGCTTGTTCCTTTGCAGGGTTGATGCCCCAGTATAGGGGAATGCCAGGGCAGGAAGGCAGGAGTGAGTGGATGGGTAGGGAGCACCCTCATAGGAGAAGGGGGAGGGAGAATAGGATAGGGGGCTTGCAGAGGGGAGACATGGAAAGGCGATAACATTTGAAATGTAAATAAAGAAAATATCCAATTAGAGAAAAAAAGAGGGGGGAAAGGAGGTGATGTTTTCTGGGTAAGTACATGCCTTTGAGGCAGCCATTTCTACCCCATGTTACTGAGGAGACTGAAGCACAAGGAGATTAGGAACCTAGCTTGGGGCAGTACAGTAGGTAGGTAGAGAGCCATAGCTGAAGCCTAGCATGCTTGTTTCACAGCCTCTGTCCTTCATTTTCCACCCGGCTAACAAGAAAGAGATGCAGCACAAACGGAATGAAATACAAGTTTCAGGCCACTCCCTCGCTTGAGGTCCTGGTAAGATCCCGACCCTATTGAATCATTTGTAATTTTACTAATATTCCTTCGTCTTTCAAATGACGTCCTTCACTGGCATAAGCTTCAGGCTTCATAAAAACTTGTTCCGTACTAGAAGCAAATAGAAATCTGTAACAGACCACCTCTCTCTCCCCCACCCTTCCTCCCTCCCTCCCCTTCCCTCTTCCCTCACCTTCCTTCACACCTTGCAAGGATTAGGATTGCAGATGGATGCCACTTGGCCTGCTTGACCAAAAGGACTTCTGTAAAACATAAAAAACTAATCTACAAGGGTTTTCTCTTTTCCTTACTGACCTTTACATGACCATTTCCTTTTCCATGTATTCTCGAAAAGTTTTGATGGCCATGTTTTCCATATTGCACACATATGCTGTGCTTTTCCTGACCACTTTCAGAATTTTTTAAAAAGATTTATGTATTTATTTATGTATGTATTTATTTAATGTATATGAGTACACTGTCACTGTCTTCAGACACTCCAGAAGAGGGCATCAGATCTCATTAGATGATGGTTGTGAGCCACCATGTGGTTTCTGGGATTAGAACTCAGGACCTGAAAAGCAAGCAGTCAGTGCTCTTAACCACTAAGCCATCTCTCTAGCCCCAGAAGAATTTTTTGAAGTGTTCTTTCGAAAGGCAGAGGAGAACCAACAAAATGTATTGTCCCCCATAAAGGCTTTGTCTTCTCCCAAAATCCTCACACTAGATAGATTCTTCCCAATTTTCAGAAGAGTGAGTCAGATTCAGAGTTGAGATGCTTTGTGATAAGTCTAATTCTTGCCAGGCAGTACATCTTTGAAGGTTGTATGGCACAGAGTATGTGCATTTTCCCTTGTCTGAGATCTGTGATCACTGGCGCATCAATACAAAGGCTACATAAGCCTTCATGAAATATCTGTACAAGTATACAGCTACAAACACGGGGCCACAGGATCTGCTAGACACTGTCCTGCCTGCAGGAGACACTCTGAGAGATCCTTAAAAATACTCAAAGACCCTGCATGCAATAAGGACACATGCTCCACTATGTTCATAGCAGCCTTATTTATAATAGCCAGAAGCTGGAAAGAACCCAGATGTCCCTCAACGGAGGAATGGATTCAGAAGATGTGGTATATCTACACAATGGAATACTACTCTGCAATTAAAAACAATGAATTCACGAAATTCCTAGGCAAATGGTCAGATCTTGAAAATATCATCCTTAGTGAGGTAACCCAATCACAAAAGAACACACATGGTATGCAGTCACTGATAAGGGGATATTGACCCAGAATCTCGGAATACCCTAGATACAATCCGCATATCAATAGATTTCTAAGAAGATGGAAGGAGAGACCCCTGGTCCTGGAAAGACTGGATGTAGGGGAACGCCAGGACAGAGAAACGAGAGGGGGTTGAATGGAGAAAAGAGGGAGGGAAGGGGGCTTATGGGACTTTCGGGGAGGGAGGAAACGGGAAAGGGGAAATGATTTGGAATGTAAATTAAAAAAAATAAAATAAAATAAATAATAAAAAAAATACTCAAAGACATAGGTACATTTGGTATAGCTACAAGTAGAGAACACTCTACATGTTCGCAGTAAGAAAGTGATGGCATAAATTGGAAGTGGGCTTGTCACTTGACTTTAATCCCAGCAACTCAGGAGGCAGGGGCAGGCAGATCTCTGAGTTCGAGGCCAGCCTGGCCTACAGAGTGAATTCCAGGACAGTCAGGGTCACACAGAGAAACCGTGTCAATCAATCAATCAATCAAGCTATTTAGTTTAATAGTAAATGAGAAACAAACACAAATGTGTGCAAGTCATTGAGTATTGATTATCATCTGTGGCAACAGCATGAAATGACAACCATAAACACATGGCAGAGAGGTTGTCTGACATCCGAATCCTGGCTCATATCTGTACCCCGCCTTTCAGGGGCACAAAGTTGAAATGTGTCAGGGTAAGAGAGACAGTTGCTTTAGGTCAGTGAAGGTGATGAATGGGACTCTAGCACAAAGCTCAGTTGCTGACTTCATTTGGGTCTTGCAGGCTGAGTAAAGGGTTTATTCTGTTTTTGAAGCAAGGTCTCATGAAGCACAGGCTAGACTCAAGCTCACTGTAGAATCAAAACTGACTCAATTCCTGATCCTTCTGCCTCTATCCACCCTAGAAATTTTGTGTTTGTAGGTATGCACCACCATGCCCCCCCACACACACACCACTCCCTTCAATCTAGTTTCCACTTTAGATACAACCCATGACAATTCCCCCTTAGAAACCTGTAACCAGGGAGCTGTATGGTGAGCGAGCCCTATAAGTTGGCTTGTCTTTTCTATGACACTATGATTGGTAACATTCTTCAAGATAAGGTAGATTTCTATTTAAAAAAAAATAGGGACAAAAAACACTCAAAGGTGAAGACTGCAAAAACAGGACAAATCTCTGCAGACCTACCTCCCCCAGCAGGTGGTGTGAGATTCACTAAAAGGAGCAACACCTTGACACCATACCTATCCCTCTCTGAGGTGGGAAAGGCTAGCACCCACCTTCCAGGGACTAAAGGACTTCTGCTCTTAGCAAGTCTCAGATGTATAGCCAACACTCTCAGCTAAACCCAAACCACTCAGCACCCATTACCTTGGTACATTTACTGACCAGACCTTTAGCTGCAATAAATGATGGAATATTCTAGGCTCTCAAGGCTATACTAACATGGTGATGGTAACAAATATTAACAGCATCCTGAACTTATAAGCTTTCCTGAGGAGGAGTATGCCAGGCCTCATGGAAAAGTAGCTTTCCAGAGGACTCAGTCGATGGAAGAATTCATTTACAAGGGAGTCACACAGGCAAAGCTATACATATTAGATAAGAACAGAACCTGCATAGTGCTAGGAAAACAAATAAGCATACTGAAAAAAAAGCCACATATTTATAAAATTGGCCTATGACAGATTGACAGGAAAAATCGGGTAGTAACAGTGCTGTTTGTTGAGTGGCCAGAAGTAGCTCAGATAATCAACTGGGTTAAAGGCAGGTTATCAGCTTTCTATTCTTGGTATTGAACAGATGTTTTTAATTGGCTCTTCATTGCAGAACTGGGTGTGTGGAAAGTCTTTGGGGAGGGAGAATTTTTTTCCAGGTAATCTGATGTGTGATGTCTTTGAATGCAGTGTCTAGGCTGCTCCTTGACCTTGTCTTCACTGAAGGCTCAGAGCATGTCCCTCAGATGTGGCAGATGATAAGAGGGTCTGTATTTGTCCCCTCATTTGGAAGACAAGGGGAGAAGATAGGTCTGAGAGCTTCGTGGAAAGAAGTTGGAGGGAAGCTGTAGATGAGTGACTCATCTGTCACATTGTAGAAGGCTATGTGTCCAGAGTCATAGTCCAAGAACACACCAACCTTTTGCACAGGCTCTCGGACATGTTGACCTTTCAGAGGCGATGAAACCCAGAGACTGTAATCGTCACCAATTTTTAAGCCTATGAGTGAGAAGAGGTCCCCAGGAGGTTTGGGGAGATTCCCCTTTCTGTTCACAGAGTCCTTGCAGATGCCCACTTCCCACTCTGTCTTCTTTCCCACTTCCACTTCCCAGTAGTGTCTCCCACAGGTGAAGATCTGGGCTCCCAACACAGTTGCAGACTGATCAAATCTCTCTGGGTTGTCAGGTAATTGCTGTCTGGTCCCTCCGTACTGCACACTTTTCAAATCGTCGGACAAAAGCAGATAAGCATTGGCTGTGGCTGGATCTAGAGTTACATCTGCTGTAAAAAGAGAACCAATCTTTTGACAACCTTGGCAACCTCCTATATACACTAATTTTAAGCTAAATTCTTAATAGATTGTCCTATTATTATTTATTTGGTTTTGAAACAGGATTCTAACCAAGTAGCCCAAACTGGGCCTTAAACTTAGCAGTTCTTTCTAACCTTAGTGTCTACCGTGCTGAGATTTAGACATGACTACCAAGCCCAACTAGGTCTATTTTTTTAACTTAGGCATGAGTTCAAAGCTAGCCTGGACTATATAGTGAGTGGAAGGATAACCTGGACTACACAGCAATATCTGGTTCCAGAACCAAGTTTGAGGCCAAACTCCATGTAGCAAATTTGAGACCAGTCTGGTTTATACTGTAAAATTCTGTTTCAAAATAAACAAAAGGTTTTCAATTTAATTTCAGTGCATTTGGTAAGATAGCCTCCTGTAGAAAAGAAAAAGTCCTGTAGAAAAGAAAAGAAAACAACCTCTAACTGGACCTGATACCTTATGTCATTAACTCCAATATTTAGAAATCTTAGGCAGGTGGATTAACATGAGTTTAAGGCTAGCTTGCTCTATGTCATGAGACCCAATCTCAAAATAAACAAACAGAACACAGAACAGACTCTCTGAGCTTGTTTTTCACTGCCTGTGGAACAGCCAGTGAAGCTATAAAAAGAAACAAAGTAGAGTCATGTGAAGAGAGACTAGGCACATCTGTGAGGATGAGCAGAAACTAAGTGTAATAAAAGTTGTTTCCTAGACAGTTTTAGAATTCCGATTTATTTATCTACACAAGGACACCCTTCGCTGTTAGCCATAGCAGTATTTCTGCAGTTCAAATAGAAGACAAATGGGTAATTAACATTTGTTACAATCCCTCTAAGTGAAAATTATTTCCTATGCATTAATGCTTTTAATCACTGTTGCAATTACAATATTCCCATATTACATGCAATAATACATAGGGAATAAATAAATAACAAGTGCTAGAGAGAAGGTTCCATAGCTAAAAGTACATGATGCTTCTCCCGAGGACCAGAGTTAGATTCCCAGCATGCATGTCTGATGGCACACAACTTCATGGAATACCATCTCCAGGGGATCTGACACCTCTCGCCTCCTTGAGCACCCAAATTCATGTACTCACACACATATACACATAGTTAATAGTAAATCTTTTAAAAAATTAAAAACTTGAAAGACAGTTTAGAGGTATCAAACTGTTGGTGAAAGGCCTGCCTAACATGCCCAAAGTCCTAGGTTCAATACCCAACACTTAAAATAAATAAATAAATAAATACATAAATAAATAAATAAATAAACCTGGTGTGATCACACAAACTTACAGTCATAGTACTTTGGAAGCAGAGGAAGGAGGATTAATATCATCTTTAACTACACAGGGAGTTCTAGGCCACTCTGGCTACATGAAACCTTGTTTAACAAATACAAAATGATTAGATAAACAGAACTAAGTTTAAAAGAGAATTTAAATTCGTACAGATTAACTTTACTAGGATTACCAAATCACTGAGAATTATAATAGTAAATTTTTAATTTGCGATTTTCACTATGCCACGGTCAAATGCAGCTTTGTGTGAGTTAGTATCCCAGTGACAATGTCATACAGCCCATGTGAGCTACTAGGCCTTCATCCCCACCCACCTGTGAGGAGGTCACATTTGAGCCCGCAATCTTTCACTGACCGTGGGGTAATTTGCCCCCATTTAGCCAGGTAAGCATAGGGTTAGTTCAATTTGGACCCCATTTGGTTTTGATTTATTCCAATACACATCCTCTTACAATAATCTACTAGACATTCTAGTTCCTTTCTCTACATGTACAGTGTTCACACACCCATCTCCAAACAATGTACCTAGCAACCTCAGGACCCCCTCCTCCCCAACATGCATAAGGCTATATATACCATCATCTTTGAATAATGGTAGCAGGCTATACATACCCCTATCTTTGAACAAAGATATGTTTCCCATCCCAGATTACAATCCAATCAGTTTCCACTCAAATGTTCCCAAAATATCTGGGTATGACAAATAGAGGAGCCTGCCTCAAACAAAATAGAGCGGAAGACTAACACCCAAGGTTGTCCTCTGACCTCGATACCCAGTGACCAGTACATACACCTACACTCATACACATGTACACACCCATCCCACAATCACCCCCATTGCCTGCCCATACACAGGGATTAAAACGAAAGAATGGAACCTAGCTTTTGTCCTAACAGGAAGAGAGCTGACAAAGCAGGATCCCCTGCAAGAGTGTTAGTGCATGTGGTGGGTATGGTGTGTACATTTCACAGAACCCTTTGACAACAAGCAAAGCTTGACAGAACATCAAAAAAAGCCTTCTTGTTGTCTTGACTCAAGCATAGGCAGTGTATGTAACTTGGTGCCTTAGCACTGGCTTCAGATACTGCAACTGGGAGCCTCATGTCAGAAGAATCTTTTATGCCAGAAGCTGCCCAAGAACTCAGGGGTGCCCATAACATCTGCTGAGCTTAACTATGGACATCCCTGCAGATGTGACAAAAAAATGGACTTACTGCTAAATTTTCGCAGCATCTCCCTCATCCCAGTGATGCGACACAGGCTCAGTTCCGTGATGGTGATCTCTGGACACTGAAACAACAGGGACTCATACCTTCCAAGAGAA
Source organism: Tokudaia tokunoshimensis (assembly GCA_036184795.1). Classification (NCBI taxonomy): domain Eukaryota; kingdom Metazoa; phylum Chordata; class Mammalia; order Rodentia; family Muridae; genus Tokudaia; species Tokudaia tokunoshimensis. Next base: position 27,888,183 of record BTHU01000019.1, on the reverse strand, counting down.
AACAGAGGCTCATCATTCTCTCTGTGACACATACCACATAACGTGGTCCAACCTGTTGGTCCATAGCATCTCTTCGCAACAACATCCACATATTCTTCCCCACACCGTCACTATTTCATCAGCACCAGATCTCCATAGAGTACACAATGGAGACCTAATAGAAACCTACCGATCCATAGCTCCTTTGACTTCCTAGGGAAATAAAGAAAAGAAGGTTACTATGCATTCATCTCCATCACTAGTGAATAGTGAATCGATCCTCATCCCAATCTTGTACTAGTTACATAGACTCTACTTCCATGATCCTAGCACATCTTGAGAGGACATAACAGATAGGACAGGAGAGTAAAGCCTCAGCTTCTTGTAAGGATGGTTTTTAATGAACATGAGATGTTTCTCACTCTAACCAGAGAATAGTTTGTTCTCTTTTTTTCACATCCAAGCTTCTAATTAAAACAAAAACAAAAACAAATCTTATTTGTAGGGAGTAGGGAATGCACTTTGTCACAACACAAATATGAAAGTGATAGAAAAAAGTAAAGGGAGACTGTTCTCTCAGACCACATGGATCCCAGCCACGAACTGAATTCATGTGGTCAGCCTTGACAGCAAGCACCTTTACCCACTAAGCAATATCTTGCTGGCTCTTAAAACGTCCTTTTTTAAAATGTGTTTTAGCATATATTCATTGTGTATAATAAGGGATTTCATCCTGACAATTTCATACATGTATGTATTTGATGCATTCATATATGTAAATAATGTATTATTGTGTATCCATATATGCACATAATTTTGATCTTGCTCTCTTTCTACTCTTATTTATCCCCTACCTATTCCTAACATGTCCACAATTCAAATCACATGACCTTATTTGTCTGATAACCCAAAGAGTTTAATTAGGGTTATTTATGGGGACCTGGGTAAGGGATTATGTACAGAGCATGGGCAGCTTACCAGTGACTACACATCACTAAAAAATAATATATTTCCCCACACGCACACATACCCAGCAACCACTAACTGCCTAGACATGCTCAGAGATGACTGGGGACTCCTAAGCCCTCCTTCCTTTAATATTTGAATATTTAATACTTGAGGCCAAATATTAGCCTCAAATGCCAAGAAACCAGAGCAAAGAAAAATACTCGAGTGAGAGCTGAGACCAAGCCCACGTTATGTTTCTCGATGTCATTTAGTCATTTAGAAGACAGAAAATTAGACAGCACTCTCTATAGAGTCTGATCGTGAATGGGACCTGAAGCTGAAGTTGATCCTGTGGCTGAGACAATGTTAGTGAGTGCAGTGGCCTACAGAGGAAGGAGGCAAAGACTGAACAGTGGCTGGGCACACAGAATGCACGGATTCTGCCACTCTTAGCTGCAGGGCAATCAGGTCTCCTTAACAGCCATCAATCTGATTACTAAATATTTAGGTCCCTTTTGTAGCTGATGATCACCTGTAGGCTACATAACGCTAGCACTTAACCCTCATCAGATCTTTGAAAAGATTAAATTTACCGTGCCCACTAGCTTACAAATAAATCATGAATTTCTAGACAAAGCTGTGTGTGCAGAAGCAGGTCCAGAAGAAACTAGTCGTCCCTGGTCTTCTTTGTGAAATGTTTTATTTTTGTTGTTTTTTTTGTTTGTTTGTTTCCTTTTTTTTTTCTTGTTTGAGTTCTCCTTCTTTTCAAGAAATTTGGATACCCAAAATGTCACTACCTTAGGAAAATGACTTTTAAGGCAGAATTTAATTTTTCAGGTGAATACAGAAAAATGTAGCTCCTCTGGCTTGAAATGCTATGAGCCACTGTGCCTTTTCTTCTTTCCTTTTTTTTTTCCAATAATTTTTCCCAGTGTCCTCGTGAATTTTGCCTCACCTCAAAAGACTCTAATGTCAAGTTCTGACAGGTGGACTCAATCTGCCCAATCATTTTGCTGAGGCGACAGATTCGCTGGCTCAGGTGGATCTCGTTTTCCCTCAGCTTCTTCATGTTCTCCTTTTGCTCCTTCTCCAGGAGCTTGACCTGGAGCTGTTCCTCTTCCTTCAGGAACTGGTGCATCTTCATATACTCAGACACAATGACCTGCTTACAAGTCTTTGTCTCCTCCTGCTATCACATGTGCAGAAAAATTCACAAACGCACACGCATGCGCACTCACACATACACACACACACACACACACACACACACACACACAAATGTTAGCAACAGAAACAGTCCTATAATGTATAATTTATACTGATAGGATAGACGAAGAGTAAAGTTTTGAAAGGTGCATAGGTACCCAATAGTCAACAAAAATCAGATTCTCTAATCTAAGAACTGTCATTTTTACCAAACAAAACAAGTAAAAGAGTGTGACACTTAGTAGTCAGCACTAATTGAAAATAAACTGAAATGTAAGAGGAAAAAATTGAAAATAAAATTAAAATTAATAGTAGGAAAATACAAAAATGTAATAAAATTTAAAAGGAAAAAATTATGAAAGGTGTATGTGTACATTATTAGATAAATATTGGTTTTAAGAACAAACTTGGTGTTGAATCACATACTAGAAATACATCACAAAAAGTTGCACTTAATTTGAGATATAAGCCAATCTGGTGGCACATGCATGTAGAACTAGAACTCAGAAGGCAAAGCAGAGGCAGGAGGATTAGATGTAAATTTGAGATCAGATTGTTCATCTCCATGGTCAGTTTCCAGATAGCCAGGACCATATAGCAAGACTCTGCCTCACAAAACAAACAAATAAAAAAAGAATTCAAAGTGTGCAATGAATGATGATCTACCACATTTGAAATCCCAGTACTTGGGTAGCTAAAACAGACCAAAAGGAAAAAAAAAAAGCTAACCTTGGCTACATAGGGAAAGGCTGTCTCATTGTCTTCATCTATTGGGAGACTCAGATATTCACTTTGAGTGCACTAGCATATATGGATGTGTGTGTATCTGTGTATGTGTATACGTGTGCCTGTGTGTGTGTTTACATAATCCTTCTGTACAAACCATAGGACCACCTCAGGTGTAATCAATCTTCACCTTTGACTTGGTTTGAAACAAGGTGTCATCGCTGTGTACATCAAGCTAGCCTGCTGTTGAGCTTCTGGGGACTGCCATATGTCTGTCTGCCATCTCCGGGTACGGATCACAGGGGGCTATAAATACTTGTCCTTTTGGCTTTTATGTGAGTTTTGAATATCCACACTCAGGTCATGAGGCTTGCAGGGCAAATGCTTTTAACCACCGAGCAAATTCCCCAGCCCTAATATCTATACTGCCTGTGCCATATTAAACGTTTAAGTCTTTGCTTTAATTGCTAAGCAATTCAAGTCCACATCTGTGACTGACCTGAGGCATTTATTGCAGTATGGTTCAATCTACCATTTGCCACTGTCCTGTCTTCTTTATTTCTTTTTAACTGGCATGCAGTTTTTTCCCTAAGCATTTGAGAGACTAATTTTAAAAACTGGTTTCCATCCTATCTTGCAAATACATTGCTTGTGTTTTAAATAATATAATTAGATCCATCATAATAGACTAGTCAAGGAAAAACAAGGAAAAAGCGGGGTGAGTTAGCCTGAGCTGAACTATGATACTCTCCGGTGAACACACAGTGGTAGTCAGGCAAAGAGCAGGGCACTGCCTATGACAAGACTCAAAAATGGTCCTTTCCAGGAGGGATGGCACAGTGGTTAAGAGCACTGACTGCTCTTCCAGAGGTCCTGAGTTCAATTCCCAGCAACCACATAGTGGCTCACAACCACCTGTAGTAGGATCCGATGCCCTCTTCTGGTGTGTCCGAAGACAGCGACAGTGTACTCATATACTTAGAATAAATAAATTTTTAAAAAGTGGTCCTTTCCCCCTGACCCATCACCAGGTGTCCAACACACAAGACCAAACACTAGACAGACACTGACCTTACACAACATCACTCGCTCCTTCTCATGGTTCAGGATGGCCTGAGCTTCCTTCTTCTTTTTCCGTAAAATATTTATGATATCCTGGAGATTTTCCTGCAATAGAAACAAACCTCTTGGCAAAATAAGCAGGGTATCCAGTGGTAGAAAGATCAGGAAAACCAGTCATTGGAAGATGACTGAAGCTCTCAAAGAAAGGGTAAAAGCAAGAACCACGCCTCATTGAAGGTATGTGCCCATGGTGGTCACCGACGGAGACCTGGATGAGAATTAGCAGGTAGGACTAGTTCTGCGTTCTGAGGTTGGTACTGAGCATCCCAACTTACTTTGTGCTTCTCCTCAGTCTCACTCGAGAAATACACCTTGTTCGTCCCATGACTTAGTGGTGAGGAATTAACGACGCTCTGCTCATTGTCAGAGAACACCCTACTGGGTCCTGGGGCTCTCCCACAGTTGTTCTGCTCATCCTCGCTCTGCAGCACTTGGGATCTCAGCTGTCTGCCAATGTTAGCCAGTCTCCCCAGTCGCTCATTGGCTTGGAAATGAGGGGTTCCCAAAGTCCTCCAGCACTCAGGACAAGATAAAGGTGTGTTGTGCTCCTCCCAGCTCTTGAGGAGGCACATCAAACAAAAGCTGTGCCCACACTCGGTGGTCACTGGACTGCTGAAATAACCCAAGCAGATGAAACAGGTCAGCTCTTCCCTCAGGCTCTCTATCAAATCTGTTGTGGACATTTTCTCATGGTTGGACATCAGGACAAGGCTACACTTCTAGTCTGGGATTCCAGAAATCCTCTTCAGTCACAGCAGGGTGATGATCAGGTGCTGTGTTGTTATTACAAGAAACTCTTGTTCTCCTCTGTGCCTGATTACACCAAATGATACTTGCTCTCCAGCACAAAGCCAATTGTGACTTAATGTGGAACTCCTGGGCACTGACTCATCATCAGCCCCAACTTTTTATTGAATGTTTTTCTATGCATGCCACATACTAAATGCTGGGTATCTGATATAATTAGTTTTTTTTTAACAAGTTCTTGTATGTGAATGGCACCATGCAACCATTTAAACACATGGGTTTGGGGTTCAGAAGATTAATTACTTAGTGTAAACCAGCACAAAAATTGTAGAGGTCTTTGTTGCGTGAATAGAGAGTGTGGCCTAAATCCTTCAGTAGACTGCATTTGACAAAACTAGTTGGGAAAGAAGAAAACTACAACATACATTCTTTTCTCATTAAACCCTTTTCTCTTCTTCACCAAGGCTTAAACTCTCCACACAGCAATCAAGTATTCAGTGTATTTGTTTGATTGTATTCATTCTAATGAACTATACCATTGAACTATTCCTTGGCATTAGATACACAATGAATTGACAGTTATACTTATCCCTCTGCCCTGAAAGACCATGAAGCTCACCCATCTGACTTAATGAAAAGTAGCTCAAGTGATAGCCTTGAATATTACCTGAAGATACCATAGCACTATGGAATGGATAGAAATAATTCTATCTTGGTAGAAATATAATTTTGCTACTTATTTTCACCTTCTAGAAATGTTCAAACTAGTCATAAGCCTTCTGATCCTCTTAATTTTTACTTGGCAGAAACTGAGTGGGCAGACATTTTTCTTTTGATGTTTGAAAAGAGTAAATGCATAGTACAGTGATTTATGTGCAATGACCTCTACAATTAGTGCCAAGTGCTATAAAACCAGAATGCCATGTGACCATAAGTCATTCTTGTCATGCCCTCCTTTTACATGTTATTTGCTATCTTCAGCTCCATTCGGTGCACCATACCATGTCTATATTCCCTGTTTTTATCCAGTCTGGCAATCTTCTGTAAATCCATATTACCAAAGTTACCCCATTGACCTTTTGTCCCTGACTTTAAAGAACTGATCCTCTTTCCCCATTCATTTCTTGTAGGCTATTAGGTGTTGTCTTATCTTCAACTTTGACACGTCAAAACTCACCTTTCTGAAGTCATTCATCCATCACTTCTTGGCCTGCTGGCAGAGATCCAGGGTGAAGATGTTGATTCAAATATGTTAAATATGTGTGATTTGCATGCCATTTTCAAAAATTAGGATTCGAATTTAAACACAGCAAGAGAGGCGGCATTAGTGAGACACCACAAAAGCACCCAGATTAGGTGATGTCCACACTGCTATCTGGACACAGCTTCACAATATGGGTTAGAAATATAGTCATATAGTCAATATAGTTAGAAACTAGGCATAAGCAAAATCTTCCAAAAAAATAAATATACAATAACTCTAAATTAAATGTCATCATAGGGAAAAAGATTTATGAAATGCCACCACTATTCAATGCAATTCATATCCCAACCTAGAAGGAGTCTTAGAACAGGTCTCACAGCTGAGTTGGAGTACATCATAGAACCCACATTCCGATTTGGAATTAGGAGACTGGCATCTTCTACCTTCAATTCATGCTACGGTTCCATTGCACTTCCTTCTTCCAAATAAATAACTGCCTTGTATAAGCTTCATAAAAGAATAACAGTGCCTTGTTCATTTCTGACCAGGAGAATTTTCCTCACCTATCAAGTGATAAAGAAGTTTTTAAATGAGTGATGATGAATCATGCCCATAATTCTAGCACTCCGGAGGCTGAACCATGAGAATTGCTCATTACAAGATAGCCTGGGCTATGGGCCTAGGTTCAAGCTAGACCAGCCTATAGCATAGTGAGACTATCTCAAAACATTCACAACAAATATTTTAAATGAACAAACAGAAGAGTCACATTTCTACACAGTTATAGTCTTCACTTGGCTGGAAATAGATCTCACACCTAATTACCTTCTATAGATGAAAATGAAAATTGAGGTTCCAATAAGTTGAGCTGAACCTCCATGCTTAGATCAAATCAGGATGGGAAAACTGGTTCCCCTCTCCACAGTCTTTGGTCAGCACACTACACTACCTCTTGCTTGTTAGCTTGAACATGAAAAATTCCGATTATCTCAAATAAATGAATTCTCTCTGATGGTGTCAGAAGTAAGTAGACAGCTGTCATTAAGGCATGAGTTTTATACCCACTGGCACAATTCTTTCTTGGGAATACAGTCTTTACAATTTCTTTAAATATGCTGGGTAGGGTCAGTCTCAGGGGTGAGCTAAATCCCCAGAGTGACCCAGCCCTCCTAAAATATTCTCCACTATCCCACAAGGCACTGTGTTGCCTATCATGATTCCTAAAGCCAACACCTCAAGTATCTTCTTCTAAAATCTTACCTCTGTGATGAGACTGTGATGAGGTAATGGTTAGAGATATCCCATGGTGACAACTGTCCAACTGTCACCCAGATGTGGTTAGAGTTGGAACTGTAAGAAAAAAGGAGGGGATGATGGGGGGGGGGTGGGCAGAGAGTGGAATGCAAAATGAATAAGTAAAAAAATAAAACAAAATTTTTAAAAAGGAAGAACTTCAAAAATTCAAAGATAATAATATAAAGGCCTTGCATATTAAGGGTCATCAGGATAGACTGAGCTTATTTGGAAAATATCTTGTATGAAAGCCTAGTATTAAAAATATAACTGTCATTTCACATCAGAGTGAAAAAGATAGATTATTCAACTAATGGTTTAGGATAAGTGAGTGTAGCCATCTGGAAAAATAAAGCTGAATCTCTATAAACAACTTACCCAATGTGTGTTCCACATGAGGCAGTGTGTGCTTGTGTACGGTCCTCCCAACTATGGATTTCAGATTTCTTTGCATTGCTTTGTCCCATATTGACTCATTTATTTTATTTTGTTTTATTTTATATGTGTTTTGTTTTAGATCAGGACTCCATGACCTTTTTCTACTTTTCAAAATTGTTCTCCCAAGAAATCTGTATGACCATGGAAAGATAGGTATATAAAATAGATATGCAAATCATGCATTTACTGATGATAAATCAGAACAAGATGTTTTTAATCAATTCTTTGCAATAATACAATTTTACTAGTTATGGAAGATGAAAACAAAATTTCATATTAACCAAATGGATGTGCTCATTTACTTTTACACAGGGGATAAATCTTAAAAGGATAGTTGATATTGAAGAACCAGAACATGTTCAATGTTTTTCAGAATTTATCTATGTATTTATTTATTCTGGTATTTAGTTTAGTTTAGTTTGGTTTGGTTTGGTTTGTAAGGTTTTTTGTTTGTTTATTCGTTTGTTGTTAGAACCTACGTGGCCTAGGCTGTCTTCAAACTTCCTACATAGCTTCAACTGGCCTTGAACTCCTGATTCTCCTACCTCACCTCTCAAGTTCTGGAATTATAAATGTGTACTATCATGCCCAGTCTTATCCATATTTTGATTTTACAGTTACCAATTCTGAAATAGTATGAAATGGGAGACCTATGTTTAGGGCCATTTCAGAAATCATTGAAAATTCTGTCCTAATCTCAAACCCAAATATATGTAACAAGAACTAAGAACTGGTGCCCCTAAGGAGCTGTAACACAAGAGTTGTAGGACATGTGACTGCGACCTGGAAACTCAAGGACACTAAAAGAAGAATGCACAGTGTTTGAGGAAGAGTTGAAGTCCTTATCCAGGACTGTGACACACTCATGTCAGCCCAGCATGTAGGAAGTGGAGACAGAGTCATCTCTGCAACACCAGCTAGTCTGGGTCAACCACAAAACCTTGTCTCTCTCTCTCAAAAGAGGAGAAGGTAGAGAAAACGAAGGAGAGAGAACAAGGAAGGGGAAGAAGAATTTATGAGACTTAAATCATGTTTTATGGTTACAGTCTAGGCTAAGACACGGATGTCAAGTTCATGCTGACACCAACTTCCCCTTGTAGATTATATGTATATGTCTGCTTGCTGGATCTAGATACATCATCAGTCACTTGTAAAGTGTAGTAACTCCCTATCTTAACCCCATGTATGAGGCACCTGGAAAGGGAAAGGAAGAGAGAGTGTGAATTGACTTGGCATGGAGGACTCCGATGGTAGTGTTCAATTTACCTGGAGTTCACTAGAACTCTAATCTGGAAACACTTAGACCAAGACCCAACCTAACTGAATCAAAATCTCCAGCCCTTACTTTACTTCGGAGGCAGAGATAGGTGGATCGCTGAGAGTTTAAGGCCAGCCTGTTAAAAAAAAAAAACAAAAAAAAAACCAGTTCCAGGACAGCCAGACCTCTGTTACACAGAGAAACCTTGTCTCAAAAAACAACACACACACACACACACACACACACTGGAAGTGGACCCAACACTCTGGCTTTAACAGAACCCGAGACTCTTTTTGAGGATTCTGGTGTATTATAAAGTTTGGAAGGCACAAATTTTGGGATCAAACTTGACATAACTCTCTGGATGATTCTAACACCGTAATTAGTCTTAGGGTCAAGTCTGCAGCTGGACTGATAGCTATCTGGAGGCTAATCTCTAGGACACTGTTTTACACTCCGTCCTTCCAAAACCATCTTGCTTCTCCTAATTTTCAGAGTTCCCAGCATGAACTGCAAATGCGTAGTGAGGCAGAGGATAGAGGTGGAACGTCTCAGACAACTTCTCTACCAGGAAACCATCTGAAAATGAAAACACCTTCTGTCTCAAGAGCTGACAAATGTCTGGTTGAGGCCTGGAATGTCAAGTTGAGACCTGGAATGTGGTAATCTCTGCACTTGGGGAAACTGAGGCAGAGGATGTATGGCAGAAGACTCTTACAACAGAACATCACTTTTTATTTAATCATTAATGTATTTTTATCTATATTATTTTCATGAAATGCATTGATCATATTCTTCCCTGTCCCCAACACCTTCCAAGTCCTCCCCACCTCCCTACCTGCTCAACTTCATGTTCTCACTTTCTCAACAAACAGAAACCAAAACACTCAAACTAAAAAAGAAAAAACCAAAAAAAGCAACAACAACAAAATGTACTTCTATTTAAAGATTTTTACATTTATTATATGTGAATGTACACACGTGCTCAAGGACACACACACATACCACAACACATGTGCAGAGAGGTCAGAGAACAACTTTTGGAAGTAGTTTTTCCTTCATCTTTTGTCTCCATGATCAAATTCAAGTCCACAGACTTAGCAGCAAACAGCTTTATCTCTCACTGGTTGACCCATATCTCCAGTCTAACAATGTCACTATAGACTCAGAAAAATGAACAATAACTAACTTCACTTGGAGTTTTCCAAGGAAGATGGTCACAGGCTGGAAGTGTAGTCAAACAATCCGGCTCAAATGGGAAGACCCAAGTGATACTAAAAGTTGGAAAGTGTAATAAGTTCCTGCCTGGAAGAGGCTAGCCTATTAAAGGAACCAGTAGAGTTGCTGGCCAGTCACAATTGAGAACTTACAGCAAACTGAGCATAGTGGGCCTACCCAGAAACAAAACTCAGGCACAGTTTCTAAGAAATATTTAACGACTCCTCTCCAAGCATCCCTTTTTCCAACCTAATCAGGTCTGGAGAAAGGAAAGTAACAAAGCCATTGTTGGTGGTACACAGAATTACAAAAGAAAGTCAATCAGTGTTCTTGGATTAGATCAAGTCCTTGAACTCCTTGATCCTCCTGCCTCAGCTCTCAAATTCAGGGATTATAGATGTGCACTTCTGTGCCCACTTTGATCGATATTTTTTATTTTAAAATTATGAATTCCTAGAATTCCACTTTGTACTATTTGATTTTGTTATTATGAAGAGAATTTTAAGGCAGGGGTAAGGGGGTAGAAGGAGAGAGAAGAGAGAGAGAGAGAGATAGAGAGAGAGAGAGAGAGAGAGAGAGAGAGAGAGAGAGAGAGAGAGAGAGAGAGATCTCAGGTAACTGAGTCAGCAGGATCATACTTTCAAGGGCTACCTGGGCAATTTAGCAAGAATTTGTCTCAAAAATTAAAAAGAAGATGAGGTTCTGGTAATATAGGTCAGCTTGCTATGTATGCTCAAGGCCTTAAATTCAATCTCTCTACTGCCAAGGAAGAAGAGGGAGAGGGAGAGGAAGAAGAAGATAAGAGGAAGAAGAGGCACAAAACAGGAGAAGGAAGAGCAAGGGGTGGGGAGGAATGAGAGGGTATCAGGAGGAAGGGAGGAAAAGAGGAAGGAGAGAGAAGTAAAAAGAAGAAAATTCTTTTAAAAATTCATTTATTGGGGCTGGAGAGATGGTTCAGCAGTTAAGAGTCCTGACAGCTCTTCCAAAGGTCCTGAGTTCAAATCCCAGCAACCACATGATGACTCACAACCATCCGTAATGAGATCTGATGCCCTCTTCTGGTGTGTCTGAAGGCAGCTACAGTGTACTTACATATAATAATAAATAAATCTTTAAAAAAAATTCATTTATTATTGTTAGGGTTAATTATATGTAGGAGCTCTCTGTCTGCACGTACACCTCCATGCCAGAAGAGGGCATCATATCCCTTTATTGATAGTCATGAGTCACCATGTGGTTGCTATGAATTGAGCCCAGAACCTCTAAAAACAGTCAGTGTTCTTAACTGCTGAGCCATCTCACCATCCCCAAACTAAAATTTAATTTCTTAAACTTCTACTCTTAGAGGCTGAAAAGTCCAAGATTGCAGTTGCTCATTAGTTCAGTCTTTGGGCTGCAGCCTACCAGCAGATAGCATCGTGCTGAGTGCTAGAGCTTGCCTCTTCAATGACCCCGAAAGGTTCGTATATGAAAAGCTTATTCCTCGACTTTATGATGCAGAGAGCTAACAACAACAACAAAATCTTAAAGAAGTATGGCCTAGAGACTGGGGAGATAGCTCTCTGAATAAGAGAACTTGCCTGAGTGCAAACATGGGAACAGGAATTCAAATCCTCAACACTCAGGTAGAAAGCTGACCTTGGCCATGGACGCCAGTAACCCTAGGGCTGCGGGAGCAATGTGGGAATGGGAAAACCCCTGGGGTTTGCTAGGCTGAGCCTAGGGTCAGCCTAGCTAGCTCCAGCTTCTAGCTTCAGTAGCATACCCAGTCTCAGAGGAATAAGGTAGAAAATGGTAAAGTGGACACTGGGTATCTATGTCTTCTTCTGGCCTGCACATGCACATGCACAGGGGCCTGCACCTCTCACATGTGCATACACCACACTCACACCTACATACACATTTTTTTCTTAAGAAATGAGCTTGGAAAACAATTAAGAGCACTTGCCGCTCTAGCAGAAGAGCAAAATTTGATTCCCAGCACACACATCAAGTAGCTCACAATCATGTCTAATGCCAGCTCCTGGGACTCGGTCAACCTCTTCTGGACCTCCACCAGGCACCTACACTCATGTACTCGTAGGCACATACAAACACACATACACACAATTTTAAAAAAATGAAATAAAAGTAAATAAGATTTTCTTATTTTTTTAGGTTTTGTTTTCAATCCATCCCTACCACAATTTCCCCTCCCTCCAACATTCCCAGTCCCCCCCCACCCCCACCCCCCGCCAAACCTTCCTTCACCGAGATCCAATCGTCCTTAATTTCCCTTCAGAGAAGAACAGGCCTCCCAGGGATCTCCATTGAACAAAGCACAAGATACAATAAGACTAGGCACAAGCGATCATATCAAAGTTGGATGAGACAACCCAGTAGGATGAAAAGGATCTCAAGAGCAGATGAAAGAGATTAAAATAAAATGAAAATCTTAAAAAAAAAAATAGAAGTGTAGCCTAGTAGAAGTGTAACCTGGCATCTTAGGTTTGGGCAGTGTGCCCATGAGGGGGACTGTGAGGTCCTGGTCTCTTCTTATTCCTGCATGTCAACCACGAGATGAGGGGTTCTTTCTCCATGTCCTCACATCATTGTATGCTGCCTTGCCACAGATCCCAAAGCAAAGCCAACCAATGACAGACTGTAACAGGTTAACCTAAATAACCATTTTATCTCTAAGTTACCTAAGGTATTTGCTAGGGTATCAGATAGGAAGCTAACTTGATACCTGCTACATGATTATGCGTGGTGGCCACAGATGATAGGGTCAGCCAGAAATTCAGACAAGAATAGTGTCAGACTCCAGTTAGCACAGCCTTCTCTGTAAGAACCTATGAAGAAATACCTTGGACATGGCTTCAATACCCCTTGAGGACAACATGCACATACATGGACAGACCATCCCACAGTGGTCTCACCTTTTAGAGATCCAACTCTCTCTCATACTAAGAACCAAGCTTCTAACACATGAGCATCCCAACTATCACACTCTATTAAAACAAAGTAAGCTGTCTGGAGAAACAAATCAGCAGGGCTTTGCAAATATAAAGGCATTTTATTTCATTCCCAAGTACGTTCATATTCGCAGACTGGCATGATCAGAGGGCAACGACTGTGACGATTGGGTTCAAAATAATTAAAACTGTCACACAGCTTAACAGTTGGTTGCAGTTCTCAGCTAAAAGCAAAACCAAGGTGATAAGAGTGGGAATAGAGAGGAGTGAACTTTCCTAATGAAATTTAAAGGAAACTAGAAGTGCTAGCACGTGATTAACTAGAGAATTGCGAAGGGCGCAGTCACTTGGAGTCTGTAGCAAGATTCCTGCTTAACTGAGTGGATGCATTCAGTGGTAGAGAGGGGACAGTGCATTTTTACATTCATAGACACCAAATATGGGTGTGAGGACTTTGAGACACCTGTAGAATACCTGAATGGAGACTTCTAGGGATTACATACACATATGAGTCTAACGATGAGAAGAAATATCTAAACTTTAAATAAAGGCTTGGAATCAAGGAGGGAACTGGGGAGTTGCCAAGATGGCTCAGCAAGTAAAGGCAGGCACACACACACACACACACACACACATTCATACACACTATAGATAGATAGATAGATAGATAGATAGATAGATAGATAGATAGATAGATAGATAGATAGACGGATAGATAGTTGAGAAAGAAAGCAATTGAAAACCATAGTACAGATAATTATCCCTGAAAATCATCATGTAGAATGGAAAGTCCAGGTTATATTTTATAGTTTCTGCTAGTGTTGTTAAAGTAGAGTCTAAGTAGAGATGGATAGGCTCACCTCAGCATCTCACTAGTCTTGAGTACTGGAGTCAGGTGTGGCCAAAAGAGAATCGAGCAGCTTCCTGGTGAAATGGAGGCAAAAGACCATCTTAACTTTACTGGCCTTCCTCCTGCACCAGCTGCCTCAAAACTGAAACCCTCTCCTTCCTCAGGGGAAGCCCTCTATAATAATGGGTCTCCCATGAACTTTCCCCATCAAGGGCAAGGGGAAAGTTTGAATATGGATGAGAATGTTAATGGCTTATCTACTGTATCTCACACTACTACTTCAGGGATTTTAAACTCTGCTCCCCAGTTCTCCAGCACCTCACACTTCCATCACCCTAACATGGCCTATGACTGTCTTTGGAACTACTCATGGTACCCATCTGCCAACCCTAGCAACATCCTCAAGGACCCACCCCATCTTTCTCAGTTCCCTGGGGGACAATACCTGCTCCATGGTATCCTTGGGGGCAGTTGACAAATTTTACCCCCAAGTCACATCACTAATTTTCAAGCTGGGAGCCAGAGTCCCATGGGGCTTAACTTCAATTCACAGGAACAGATTCCTTTCCGGACCAGAGTTTTGAGGTGATGCCCAATGGACTCCCAAGTTTTTCACTTCCCCCACAGACTTCTCCAATATTGGTGTCTAGAATCCAGACCTTTGCACCTTCCCAGGATGTAAGCAGTGACATCTATCCTGATGAGGCAGCAGAAAAGGAGCTGACAGAAAATGGCACTGACTTGGTAGGCAGGCTGGAGCTGGAGGTAGAGCAGCCAGAATTAAGGAAGTGTGGCTGTCTCCTCTGTGGAGTCTTTAGACCAAGAAGTCTCCATCCTGGTCCCTGATCTCACAGTGAGCTGTCTAGATGATCCTTCACATCTTCCTAATCACATGGAAGACACTCCAATCCTCAGTGAAGACTCCCTCAAGCCCTTTGACTCTCTGGCAGCAGAGCCAGTGAGTGGAGGACTTTATGGTATAGATGACACAGAGTTGGTGGGTGCAGGAGACAAGTTGTCTCTGGAGGTCGACCCTGTGATCTCTGCCTTCCATTGTCCTTCTCTCAGTAATGCTAATGCCTTCAGTCTCCTGGCAGATGATAGTCAGACATCAGCCTCTATCTTTGTCACCCCAACCTCCCCACCTGTCTTGGGGGAAAGCAGCTTTGGACTAAACAGTGGCAGTGACTCTAAACAGGGAGAAAAGGAGACCAAGTCTTCAAACTCCCAACATCCCCTGACTGAGCCAGCCCCTGACCAGCCCCCTAGTATTCAACTACATCCCGCAGTCTCACCAGCAGCCTCCTTGGCAGCATCTGCAAAAATCTCTCCAGTCAGTCTCTCCAGTAGCATCCTTGCCTGTCCCTCCTGAAGTCTTTCCAGCAGTCTCTCCAGCTTCCTCACCTACTCTCCAAGCCATCTCTTTGGGAGCCTCTACAACAGTTCCAGTGACTTCTCCTCAAGGTTCCCCTCAACCCTCTCCAGCAGCTGCTTCCCAGACAGTCTCCTCAGCAAGTAAAGATGTCAGCAGTGCCCTGAAGCTTGTGCTGATCGGGAAGAGATGACTGGAGACACAGTTGCAGTCTCTGGTAGTGGTGATTTATTGAAGAGATGTATTGGTATCCCAGAAGATGTTTATCTTCCCCTCCAACATGGGTGGCAAAGAGAAGTGCGCATCAAGAAGGGCAGCCATCAGTGGTAGGGGGAGACTTGGTATTAAGGCCCCTGTGGGAAGAGAATGACGCAATTTCCGGAAGTTATCAAGTACCTGAGCCGAAAGGTGGTGCACAGTGTCCGCCGAGAGCACTTCAGCGTCAGTCCCCAAATGCCTTTTGGAGATTTCTTTGAAGAAAGAGATACACCAGAGGGCTTGCAGTGGATCCAGTTATCAGCAGAGGAGATTCCTTCCAGAATTCAAACAATCACTGGAAAGCAAGGCCAACCTAGAAACAATGAGAAAGCTCTGAACAAGGAAGTTCCTAAAGTGAAGCGGGGCCAAGGTTGGCCTTCTAAGATCAAAATGTTGAACAAAACAGATAACTGACTTCCAAAGAAACTGGAAACCGAAGAAATACTGAGTGAGGAGGATAAGTCAAAGATGACCGAAAGCAAAAAGATGAGGCAGAAGGTATAGCAGGAAGAGAGTCAGACTCTTGTCCAAGGGCAGCCCAAGCAGATGTGCTTTCAGAGTTTGAGACCAAATAACTTCCCTTATAGTTTACAGGCCAGAAACTAGAGGAAGCAAGACACCAAGAACTTAAAACAGAAGGAGACTAAGAATAAATTCAAGGCATAGAAAGAAACGATGAAGACAAAGCAAGAGAAGCTGAAGGAAAAGGTAAAGAGGAAAAAGAAAGAAAAGGTAAAAGCGAAAGGAAAGGAAGAGTCAGGCGGCATCCCGTAGAGCAAACAAGATCCTTGCCACACAGAGGCAGCTGGTGGAGCGGCAGAGGCAGCAGGTTATCTTGGAGGAGATGAAGAAGCCCACAGAGGATACGTGACTGGCTGACCCCCAGCCCCTGCCTGACTTCACACACATCCCTGGTTTGACACCATCCAGTAGAGCTTTCCCGGATTTGCTTGACCATCATGGAGTTCCTGCACAGTTTTGGCAAAGTGCTAGGCTTTGGCCATACCAAAGATGTTCCTAGTCTCAAAGTGCTACAGGAGGGACTTTTATGTCAAGGTGACAGCTTGGACAAAATGCAAGATGTGCTGGTGTAGCTCCTGAAGACTGTACTCCACAATCCTGCTCTGCTCTCCTACTGTCAGCCCCTAAAGATCTTGGGGGATAAGGTGCCAGAGAGCTCATTTACCAGATACAATGTGTCTGAGGCACTGAACCACTGTCATGGCATATAGTCATCCTTCTGTAACAGTCTGCATACCCAGCCTTTTCAGGCCCAGCCATCTCAACAGAAAACTGCTTTCTAGCCTTCCTTGTGCTTGAACTCAACAGTTCCACCATTATCATCAATGAGATTGTCAAGACTCTGGAGAATATGTCTACCTACAGGAAAAACAAATGGTTTGTTGAAGGCCAACTCCAGAGACTGAAAACTGCTCTGGCCAAGTGAACTGGGCAGCCTGAGGTTATGATGGAAGGGGCAGAAGGCCTCCTGGGATGGAAGCGCAGTTCTTAGATCACGGAGGAAACTAGTCACATAGGAGAAGAGAAAGGGGAGGAAACTACAGCAGCTGCCCATGGCTGCAGGGGTCGAAGCAATGGAGAGGCTGATGGTGCAACATCAGGCATTCCAGAGCTCGAGTGCCTTATAGAAAAACTCAGTAAGCGTCAGCTCTTCTTTAGAAAAGTCCAAGGCCAGTTTTTATAACCAGTCAAATGAGAGCTACTACATAAATACAGTGATACCCTGTATTTGAAAAAAACAAAAATCATGATAGTAAATACCTTTGGTCCCAGGTATTCAGGAAGCTGAGGCTGGAGGACTCTGCTGTGGGAAACAAGTTTGGGTTCCAGTGCTAGACTTTATCTGAAAAGGGAAAAGAAAGATGTACTTGCTTAGGAAGGTTTAAATCAAGAAATTTACATATTAGATACTTAAATATATTTACTATAAGGCTGGAAAAATAGTTATTTGGTTTATTTGGTGTCTTAGGGTTTCCTTTACTGTAAAGAGACACCATGACCAAGGCAACTCTTATAAGGGACAACATTTAATTGGGACTGGATTACAGGTTCTGAGGTTCAGTCTATTATCATCACGGCAGAGAAACACAGTTTTGGAGAAGGATGCAACAGTTATAACAATAGTTATACATCTCTATCCAAAGGCAGGAAAAGGCTGTCTTCAGACAATTAGGAAGAGGGTCTCAAAGCCCACACCCACAGTGACACACTTCCTCCAACAAGGCCACACCTCCTCCAACAAGACCACACCTTCTTATACTGCCATTCCCTGGGCCAAGCATAGTCAAACCACCACATTTAGTATCTATGAGGCTCTGGGCTCAGTCACCAGAATATGTGTGTGTGTGTGTGTGTGTGTGTGTGTGTGTGTGTGTGTGTGTGTGCATGTGTGCTTCTGTGTGTAAGAGAGAATGTTTGTGTGTGTGTATATGTGTGTGTGTGTGTGTTTGTGTGTGTTGAAATTGATGACTCCAGTTTTATAAATGCCCTAAAACATGGTAGAACTTCATTTCTAATATGTTCTTTGGACTGTGTCTAAATGAGATTACCATATGGGTCTTAGAAGGTCAGGAAGATCCATCTTTACTGTAGGCAGGAACATGACAATCAGAGAGCAATGACAAAAAAAACAAAGGCAAATTGCCATCTTCTTTGAGAGTCAGAATAGAGTTTTCCCCAACATTTTTTAGATGTCAGAACCATAGACTTATTGGCCTTGTACCCAGGGATATCTTAAGTAGTACTATTGGGTTCTCAGAAAGTTGGCCTTTGATGTAGAATTATATCACTGATTTCCCTCATTCTGAGGTCTTCCCATTTGCACAGATGCACATCACCAGCATCCCAGGATCTCCAACTTGAATGCAGCCATTCTTGGAATCTAGCTTCTCATGTGCCAATTCTTTATTAAATCATCTCTCTTCTACCAACATACTACACGCTCCTGATTCTGTCTCTCGATGGAGACATTTTCAATCAAATGAAATTACAGTTATCTACTAGTCATCAAATGGGAATCCTTTCAAGAATGAATGAAAAGATAACAAAATGCAGAGTCAGAATGCAGGAGTCTGTTAGACTCTACAGGAGATACCTCTGTGGCAGATGCTTATGGAGGATCTAGTCTGAGAGAAGAAAGAAAAACGGACACCATAAGCAATTTGTGTTCATTTAATTAAATATGTGATGAAGTTCACATCACTGTCTTGTATGGACAGGGATAGGTGTAAACTAAACAATATGAATATTTGCAAAATAAATAACTTGTGTCTCAAACAGCCTTTTGATTCAGGTAAGGACTGCCTCCTTCAAGAAGAAGGGTAAATTTTATTCCTCCATTATGGAAAAAAATCAAATACCACCTGAGGATATTTTTGTTTCAGGTTGAGTTCTCATCCATGGCTATCATAGGCTTGCTAGAGACTACCACTTGAAACTAATAAAATAATTTTGTGACTGAGAACAGAATTCTTGATCTGTTCTCCAGATCTGTTTTCTGTTTCATCCTATATAAAATGATAGCGCTGCTTAGAGAATCCATCTCTAACTCCATTTCTTTTCTTACCTCAGGCAACAAGAAGCAGTTCACTGAAGTAAGTGCCTGTATTCATTTTCTATTGAATGGTAACAGATTACAAGAAGTTTAGCATCCTAGCACAGCACCTATTCATGAACTCACAGTTCTGTGGATCTTCTCTCTAGCCTGGGGTGACTTGATCCTCTGTTCATGTCTCAGGAGGCCAAAATAAGATAGTGGCCAGGACATATTCTCATCTGAAATCAGTGCTCAATCCCTTGGGTTATACAACTGACCAAATGCCCCCATCTCATTTCTACTTTTTTAAAGATTATGTTTAATTATGCATATGTGTGTGGGTATGGGCTTATGTGTGTAAATGCCCACAGAGGCTAGGCACTGGATGCTCCCAGTACTGCAACTACAAGTGTTTATGACTGCCCAATATAGGTTCTGCATACTCAGTTTGATTCCTCTGCAAGAACAGTCTGTGCTCCTAGCCCCCAAGCCATCTCTCTAGCCATTCTCTTGATAGCAGATGGTAGTTGATTATACCGACTCATCTGTCCTCAGGAAATATATCCTCTCCTGGGACAGTGGCTCACACCACTCATTCCAGCACTCAGGAGGCTGAAGCACACAGGACAACCAAAGGACATATGTGCTAATATCCAAAAAGGGAATGGAGAAGAGGAACTATTTTCTGTTAAGAATTCTCTAAACTCGCTGGATGTGGTGGCACATGTGTATGGTCTCACCACTTAAGAGGCAAAGGAAGGCAGGTCTCTGAGATCAGGGCCAGTGTGTTCTAGACAGTGAGTTCCAGGTCAGCTAGGGCTATATGAAGAAACTCTGTCTCAAAAAAAAAATAAACAAAACAACAACAAACAAACAGAAAAGAAAGACTGTCTAAACTGAGACTAACTCTGTGTATAGACACTATTCCAGGATTGTTAACTTCCCTGGGGTGGTTTATAGTCTAAGGATGATTAGAAAGGACAAGAGCTTTCTTGGTTAAAGCTAAGCAATATTTTTCTTCATGATGGATAGATTCCTGTGTGGGAAACCAGTCTTATCTCACGGTGTCAATTGATTTGGAGTGTATAGTGAACAGAGCCAAGTGGGACAGGGAAGACCATCTTGACAGATTTGTGTCCAAGTGAGTGGATGAATACCTTTAATCTTCCAACTTGGGAGGTGGAAACAGAAGAATCAAGAATTTAAGTTTATTCTAGCCTACACAGCCTGTTTGGAGTTTGGTCAAACTTAAGGATATATGGAAATGAGAGAAACCCATACTGGCAAAATTTTTTTTTCTTGCTTGGAGATTCTTTAATGCTAGGCATGCACTGTACTAACTGAGCCACATCCTTAACCTCACAATGACACAAATGATAATTGTGTCATTATGGGAACTTGGAAATTAACCTCCTGGACTGTATTATTGGGAGGCAGTTGTGGGAGAGAGGAATGGGCTAGAAACAGGAATCTGTAAGGTATCTTCAAGTAGTCAGAATATTTCTTTCTCTGACTGAGACTTAGAATTTGCTCAAGCATTTGGCAAACAACACTTGTTAAAAGAGGTATGCTACTTAACAATCAGGAACTACTTTACCATACAACAGTTTCAGAGACAGCTTGCTAGCTCACTTGGCAAGTTTGGGACAAGGACACTGTATCTCATTGCCTGAGAACCCACAAGTCACTCCAGCCAGGGAAGCAGATAGGCTAAGCAGGACTTCACCAATCTTTCCTTTTCTTCAAGCCAATCTCCAAGTCCCATCTCAAGCTCTGTAGCAGGCCAATTGCTGTTGTCATCTCTTTCTCCCTCCCCCTATCTCAAATCCCTCACACAGAGTTTCCCCTCCTAAATTCTCTTCCCCTACTCCTTGCTTTATCCCAGCCTAAAGCCATAGCAGATATTTCTTGGGAGCCCAAAGGCTACTCCAGCAAGGGAAGCAAGTAGGTTAACTGCACATCTTCATCTCTTGCTCTGTTCTTCCACGTCCAATCTCCTAGTCTCATCCCCAGCTCTGTAGCAGGCTCCTTGCTATGGCCTCTTCTTACTTTCTGCCTCCATTCCCAGAAAACAAAACAGATCCTGGAGGAACACTCTGCTTTCCTTCCTCCTGTGAATCCCCTCAGGCCTACCCTCACTCCTAGACCATCCCCATTACTAAGTTCTCAATACCTAGATACATATTGTACCCAGAATACTCAATGGCTACCCCTAACAAGATCCCAGAAGAATTTTGGACTAGAGAATATACAGCCACCACACTCTCCTAAGAACCAGAAATAGACACAGAAACCAAGGAGCAGAACCTAAGAAAGATAAATCCAGATATCAGCACCTAGAATTACAATCTTCCCAAACTCAGATGTCTAGATGCCAGCATAAAAACACAATCAGCAACAACCAGATCAATATGGCTCCACAAGAGTCCAACAATCCTACCACAGCAGGCCCTGGGTATTACTGCATAGCTAAAACACACACACACACACACACACACACACACACACACACACAAACACACACACACACACACACACACAACCTTTATGAATATGATTGAGGTCCTTAAAGCAGAAACTAATAAATCTCTTAGAGAAATCCATTAAAACACAAACAGTGGAAGGAAATAAATAAAATTGTTCAAGACTAGAAACTGGAAATAGAATTAATAATGAAAACCCAGACAGAGGGAAATTTGGAAATGAAAAATTCAGGCTCTCAAACAGAAACTTCAGAGGTAAGCCTCACCAACCCAATACAAGAAGTTGAAAGGAAAATCTCAGGAATTGAAGACAAAATAGAAGAAATGAATACATAGGTCAAGGAAAATGTTAAATCTAAAAAAAAAAAAAAAAAACCTCCTGTCCCCAAACATCCAGAAAAGCTGGGACACTATGAAAAGTCCAAATCTAAGAATAATAGAAATAGAGGAGGGAGAAGAAACACAGGTCAAAGGCACAGAAAATATTTTCAACAAAACTGTAGCAGAAAATATCCTTAACCTAAAAAAGAAAATACATATCAAGGTACAAGAAGCATACACAACACAAAATACATTGGACCACAGAAGAAAGTCACTTGGCATATAATAAAACAATACATGTACAGAACAAAGAAAGAATATTAAAAGCTGCAGGGAAAAAAGACTAAGCAACAAATAAAGGCAGACCTATTAGAATAACACCTGACTTCTCAGTGGAGACTCTACAAGCCAGAATGGTGTGAACTCTGTTCAACAGGCTCTAAGAGACCACAGATGCCAGTCCAGACTACTATAGTCAACCAGAAAAACTTTCCAATACAATAGGTAGAGAAAATAAGATTTTCCATGATACAAACTTAATTTAAATAATATATATTTATAAATCCAACCCTACACACTGTGCTAGAAGGAAAGCTTCAACCTAAAGAAGTTAACTACACCCAAGAAAACACAAGAAATAAATAATCCCAGACCATGGAATCAAAAGAGGAGAAACACACACATACACCACCACCACAAAAACAGCAGCATAACAGAAATTAACAAATAACACTCCCAGATATTGTGCTCAACATCAATGATCTCAATACCCAAATAAAAAGAAATGGACTAACAGAGTGGATGTGAAAACTGAATCCTTCCTTCTGCTGGATCCAAGAAATACTCTTCTGTATCAAGGATAAATAACATCTTAAGGTAAATGAAGAGAAAAAGATATTCCATGCAAATCCACCCAAGAAGGACCTAAGAAGTTGAGATAACCATTTTAGTATCTGAAGAAATATAATTCAATGTAAAACTAATCAGAAGGGACTTGGAAGGGCACTACATACTCATCAAAGTAAAAATCCACCAAGAGAACGTTGCAGTTCTTAACACCTGTGCCCCAAACACAGGTCACTGGAGTTTGTAAAAGAAACACGACTACAGTTAAAATCGCATAGTGACCTGCATATACTGATAGTGGAAGATTTCAATACTCCACTCTCCAAGATAGGTCATCCAGACAAAAACTAAATTGAGAAATCCTGGAGCTAACTGATATCATAAACCAATAAATCTAACTGATATTTATAGAACATTTCACTCAAGAACAAAAGAACATATCTTCTTCTCAGTGCCTCATGGAAAGTTCTCCAAAACTGACCACATACTTGAACACAAAACAAGTCTCAACATATAAAAGAAAAGCATAATTACTCCCTACATTCTATCTGATCATCACAATTAAAACTGGATGTCAATAACAACAGAAAGAAACAGAAAGCTTACAAATCCATGGAAACAGAATGACTCACAACTGAATGAAAAATGAGTTAAGAGAGACAGAAAGAAATTAAAGACTTTCTGGAATTGAATGAAAATGAACACACACCTGAAAACTTATTGAACACAATGAAGGCTGCTCTAAGAGGCAAGATCAGAGCACTAAGCGCCTATATTAAAAAAAAAATATTGTTTTTAGAGATCTCATACTAATAACTTAACAATACTCCTAAAAACCTTAAAAAATGTCACACACACCCAAAAGGAATGAATAGTAAAAAAAAAAGAAAAAAGAAAAAAAAAGTATTCATACTCAAGGCTAAAATCAATAAAATAGAAACAAACAGAAAAACCATGCAAAGAATCAGTGAAAGACAGTTTTGGTTCCTTTAAAAAAATAGATAAAATTGGCAAACCTTATCTAAATTAACTTAAGTCTAGAAAGATGTCCAAATTAACAAAATTAAAGATGAAAAGCAGAATATAACAACAAGTATCAGGGAAATCCAGAGAACAATAAGAACATACTTTAAAAATCTATACTCCACCAAATTAGAAAGTGTTTTTTAAAAAATACTTTTCTCAATATATAACACTTACTAAAGTTAAATCAAGATCAGGTAAGCAATTTATTTGTTGGTTTGTTTGTTTTTCAAGACAGGGTTTCTTTGCCTATGCAGCCCTAGCCATCCTGGAACTCATTCTGTAGACTAGGCTGACCTAAAAAATCTCCCTGCCTCTGCCTCACAAATTCTGAGATTAAAGGACTGTGTCACCACCACCCAGTTTTAGATAAGCAATTTAACGAGACCTATAATCCTTTTTTTTTTTTTTTTTGGTTTTTTTTTTTTCAAGACAGGGTTTCTCTGTGTAGCCCTGGCTGTCCTGGAACTCACTCTGTAGACCAGACTGGCCTCGAACTCAGAAATCCGCCTGCCTCTGCCTCCCAAGTGAGACCTATAACCCTTAGTGAAATAGATGCTGTCATTCAAAGTCTCCCAACCAAAATTAGCCCAGAACAAGATGGTTTTAACATGGAATTCTAACAAATTTCAAAAAGAGTTAATGCCAATGCTCCTTAAATTATTCCACAAAATGGAAACATAAAGCATACTGCCCAATTCGTTATATGATGCCACAGTTGCCCTGATAGTCAAACCATGAAAAGACACAACAAAGAACAAAAATTATAGACAAATTTCCATACATACATGCAAAAATTCTCAAAAAAAAAAAACTTGCAAACTGAATCCAAGAATTCACCAAAATGATTATCAACCATGATCAAGTAAACTTCATCCCAGACATGTAGGGATGATTCAACATAGACAAATTGATGAATATAATCCACCAAATAAACAAACTGAAAGAAAAAAAACTATGTGATCATTTCATTCATTGCTGAAAAAGCCTTTGATAAAATCCAACACCCCTTCATGATAAACGTCTTGGAGAGATCAGGGATACAGGAACACACCTAAACATAATAAAGACAATTTATAGCAAGCCTATAGTCAAGCAACATCAATTTAAATGGAAAAAAGCTCAAATCAATTCCACTAAAATCAGGAACACACCAAGGTTGTCCATTCTTTCCATACCTTTTCATTATAGTACTTTAGCTAGAGCAATAAGAAAACTGAATGAGCCCACCACCATTTGCACCAGGGAGCCGGGCAACTCCACAGCTTTCTGTACATAGGCCGCCAGGAGAGAGTGATCTCCCAGCAGCACTGAGTGATCTCCCAGCAGCGCTTTCACTTCTAAGCACAGAGGTAAGATCTCTACCTTCTCTCTGGAGAGGAATAGCTAGGAGCACACAGGGCATATGATCAGTGGAGCAGCTGGGACAGAGGTCTTCAGGCTGCCTTTTGCACCAGGGAGTCAGGTGACTCCACAGCCTTCTGTGCATAGACCCTGACAGAAGAGAGTTGGTCTCACAGGAGCACAGACACAGACGTACAGGATCACAGGAAGGACAAGCTCCAGCCAGAGACAGCAAGACCAACTAGCACCAGAGATAACCAGATGGTGAAAGGCAAGCACAAGAACCATACCAACGGAAACCAAGGCTACTTGGCAACATCAGAATGTAGTTCTCCCACCACAGCAAGTCCCAGATGCCCCAGCACACCGGAAAAGCAAGAGTTGGATTTAAAATCATATCTCATGATGCTGATAGAGGGCTTCAAGAAGAACTTAAATAACTCCCTTAAAGAAATACAGAAGAATATGGGTCAACAGGTAAAAACCCTTAAAGAGGAAACACTAAAATCCATTAAAGAAAGACAGGAGATCATGGGTCAATAGGCAGAAGCCCTTAAAGAGGAAACACAAAAGTCCCTTAAAAAAATTTCAGGAAAACACAAACAAACAAGTGAAGGAACTGAACAAAACTATCCAGGATCAAAAAATGGAAGTAGAAACAATAAAGAAATCGCAAAGAGAGACATCTCTGGAGATGGAAAACCTTGGAAAGAATTCATAAATCATAGATGCAAGCATCAACAACAGAATACAAGAGATAGAAGAAAGAATCTCAGGTGCTGAAGATACCATAGAAAATGTTGACTCAACAGTCAAAGAAAATGCAAAATGCATAAAACTTGTAACCCAAAACATCCAGGAAATCCAGGACACAATGAGAAGACCAAACCCAAGGATTATAGGTATAGAAGAGAGCAAAGATTCCAACTTAAAGGGCCAGTAAATATCTTCAACAAAATTATAGAAGAAAACTTCCCTGACCTAAAGAAAGAGATGTCCATGAACATACAAGAAGCCTACAGAACTCCAAACAGACTGGACCAGACCAGAAAGTCCTCCCAGCACATAATAATCAAAACATCAAATGTACTAAAAAAGGAAAGAATATTAAAAGCAGTAAGGGAAAAGGGGCAAATAACTTATAAAAAGCAGACCTATCAGAATTACACCAGACTTCTCACCAGAGACCTTAGAAGCTAGAAGATCCTGGGCAGATCTCATACAGACCCTTAGAGAACACAAATGCCAGCCCAAACTACTATACCCAGCAAAATTCTCAATTACCATAGATGGAGAAACCAAGATATTCCATGATAAAACCAAATTTACACAATATCTTTCCACAAATCTAGCCCTACCAAGGATAATAGATGGAAAATGCCAATACAAGGAGGGCAACTACACCCTAGAAAAAGCAAGAATGTAATCTTCTTCCAACAAACCCAAAAGAAGATATCCACACAAACATAAAAATAACATCAAAAATAACAGGAAGCAACAATCACTTTTCCTAAATATCTCTTAACATCAATAGACTCAATTCCCCAATAAAAAGACATAGACTGACAGAAATATTTTTCATGTAAATCTTCAATTTTATCAGAAAATGTTTGTAATTCCTCTTTCAATTAATTTAGTAATGTTTTTAAGTCTACCATTCTATCTGCATTATTTTTCATGATAATTTTCAATTTTAACATGTTTTTCTATATATGTCTTCAATTTTAACAAAAATGTTTTCCATGTAAATCTCTGATTTTATCCCAAAATATTTTTAATTCCAACTTCAATTAATTTAAAGGTTTTTATATCTATCATTTTATCTGTATAATTTTCCATGAAATAGTCAATTTTAATGTGTTTTTCTATATATTTCTAGAATTTTATCAGAAATATTTTCCGTGTTCATCTTCAATTTTACCTGAAATTGTTTATAATTCCACTTTCAATCAACTTAGAATCATTTTTATGCCTACCATTTTATCTATATAATTTTCCATGATAATCTTCAATTTTAACATATTTTTCTACATATTTCTTCAATTTTATCAGAAATATTTTCCATGTAAATCTTGAACTTCATCAGGAAATGTTTATAATTCCACCTTCAATCAACTTAGGAATACTTTTATGCCTACCATTATTATATCTATATCAAATTTTCCATGATAATCTTCAATTTTAACACGTTTTCTACATTTTTCTACAATTTTATCAGAAATATTTTCCACATAAATCTTCAATTCAATCATAAAATGTTTCTATTTCATTTTTCAATTAATTTAGCAATGTTTTTTATGTCTACCACTTTATAATTTTCCATGAAAATTGTCAATTTTAATGTGTTTTCTATATATCTCTCTTCTATTTTGCCAGAAATATTTTCCATGTATATCTTCAATTTTATCATAAAATGCTTTTGCTTCCTTTTTCAATAAAAGAACATGCTTTTCAACAAAAAGAAAATGAAAACCGAATGAGATCAAGTCTAGGCAAAATGGAAAAGAAGAAGTCAAAGTATCTTTATTTACAGATGATACGATAGTATATATAACTGGCCTTCAAAGAAAATTCCACTGTGAAACTTCTATAGCTGATAAAAACTTTGAGTAGCATCAGCAGATACAAAATTAACTCACAAATATCAGTAGCCCTCCTATACACAAATGACAAATGTCCTGAGAATCAGGGAAACAATACTTTTTCACAACAAACTGAAATAATATAAATGTTTTTGAAGTCTAAGCAAGCAAGTGAAAAAATCATGAGATAAAAACTTTAAGACATGTAAGAAAGAAATCAAAAAAGATATCAAAAGGTAGAAAAATCTCTCATGTTTATGGATTGCTAAGATTTACATAGTAAAAATGGCCATCCTATCAAAGGCAATCTACAAGTTCAATGAAATCCCCATCAAAATTCCAACATAATCCTTTACAGATCTTGAAAGGACAATTTTCAGCTTTAGATGGAAACACACAAACATGGATAGCTAAAATAATCCTGAACAATAAAAGAACTGCTGGAGGTATTATAATACCTGATTTCAAACTATAGTACAAAGCTATAGTAATAAAAGCAGTATGGTACTGGTACAACAACAGACACACTGATCCGTGAAATTGAATTGAAATCCCAGACATAAACTCACACACCTATGGACACTTGGATTGTGATAAAACAACCAGAAATATACACTGGTAAAAGAAAGGATCTCCCACAAATGGTCCTGGTAAAGTAGATGGCTATGTGCAGAAGAACGCAAATAGATCCATACTCATCTTTCTGTACAAAACTCAATTCCAAATAGATCAAAATCTTTGATATAAAATCATATACACTGAATCTGATAGAATAGAAAGGGGGTAGCTTTAAACTCATTGGCACACACACACAAAAAAAAAAGACTTTCTGAATAGAACACAGATAGCACTGACAGTAAGATCAAGAATTAATAAATGGGA
Organism: Tokudaia tokunoshimensis; assembly: GCA_036184795.1. Taxonomy (NCBI): domain Eukaryota; kingdom Metazoa; phylum Chordata; class Mammalia; order Rodentia; family Muridae; genus Tokudaia; species Tokudaia tokunoshimensis. Next base: position 27,859,573 of record BTHU01000019.1, on the reverse strand, counting down.
CTGAGAAGCTACTGCATGGCAAAGGACATCATCATTTGGACAAAGTGCCACCCTTGGAATGAAAACAATTTTTAATAACTACATATCCTAAAGAAAGCTAATACCCAAAATATATAAAGAACTCAAGAGATTTGAATAAAGAAAACAACCCAATTAAAACATAAGGTACAAATCTAAACAGAGAATTCTCAATAGAGAAAAATGAAACGGCTGAGAAACATTTAAAGAAATGTTCAACATCCTTAGCCATCAGGGAAATGCAAATCAAAACTACTTTGAGATTTGATCTTACACCAGCCAGAATGACTAAGAACAATAAAAACAAGTGACAAACAGATCATCCTGGTGAGGATTTTGAATATTGGACCACTCATTCATTGCTAGTGGGAGTTTTGTATAACAACTATAGAAATCATTGTGAGAATTCCTCAAGAAAATGGAAATCATTCTATATCAAGATTCAGCTACCCAGATTTTGGGCATATACCCAAAGGACACTTCATCCTACCACAGAGACACTTCCTCAACCATGTTTGTTGCTACTTTCATAACAGCCAGAACCTGAATAGATGTTCCTGAATGGAAGAATGAGAAAAGAAAATGTGGACCATCTACAGGATAGAGTATTACTCAGTCTTTAAGAAAAACTAAAATCATGCAATTGGCAGGTAAATGGATGGAACATGAAATTAAAACCCAAAAAATAGCTGGTTATGTCTCACTATCTGTCATTATTAGCATCTCAGCATTTTCTCCCTTGGTGCTCTTTGTACCCTGGCAAACTTTGACCTTTATCATATTCCCGACAGCCAACTAGCACTGATAAAATCATTATCACTGTGTCCCCCTTTCTAATACTCACCTTACCATTTTAACAAGAATGCAAAAGAAAAAAAAATCCTTTTTTCACTCGAGTGAGTTTCACAGGAACTCAGGCAGAGAGAACCCAGCCCCCTCACACCTAAACTGAGCAGTGTAAAATTCAGACAAGGGATTAAGGATGTTAAAGAAAAGCCTTTGTTCACACCACTTAGGAAGAATATGCAGGCTAATATAACGTTAGATTTACCCTGTTGGAATTTGAGGGAAGACGGCACCTAACTCTGATTTTGTTGTTGTCTCCTGACCACCTTTGCTTGTTTTTTGTTTTGTTTTGTTTTGTTTTTTGTACAGTGAGGACAGTTGAAGAATAATACTTTTTCATTATTCTTCATTTCATATTTTTCATTTTCAGTAGCCCTGACCTTCATAAATCACCCCAGCTACATTCAATTCTGTGAGACTAACACCCAGATGTTGCACAAAATGAGAAAAAAAAATGTATTTTTTCAAGAAAAAAAATCTATTCAAATTGATTGTTGCTGACATAATATCACCTAGTTAAACAGATTCGTGAAACTGAATTTCCCCCAAATCAAGGAGTTCTGACAATCCCTTCTTTTTTTTTTTTTTTTTTTTTTTTTTTTTTTTGGTTTTTCAAGACAGGGTTTCTCTGTGTAGCCCTGGCTGTCCTGGAACTCACTTTGTAGACCAGGCTGGCCTCGAACTCAGAAATCCTCCTGCCTCTGCCTCCCAAGTGCTGGGATTAAAGGCGTGCGCCACCACCACCCGGCTCTGACAATCCCTTCTAACATGTGTCCAGTTGTCTTTTCATTAGTGTGCTTCGGGGGTTCTGAGACCTGCTGCAGTAATCAGCTGACCTTGGGCATTTACTGTAGCACTTGGAAAATCCAAACAGAAGGATCAGGAGTTCCACACTGGCTTCAGCAGCACAGCAAATTCAAGGTCAGCCTAAACTAGAGGAGACCTGCTTCAAGCAGAGGATGACCTTGTTGGACATCAAAGGGAGGAGAGGCCCTTGGTCCTGAGAAGGCTCGATGCCCCAATATAGGTGAATGCCAGGACAGGGAAGCAGGAGTGGATGGGTTGGTGAGCAGGGGAAAGAGGGATGGGATAGGGGGTTTTTGGAGGGAAAACTAGGAAAGGGGATAACATTTGAAATGTAAATAAAGAAAATATCTAATAAAACAAAAATAAAAAAGTAAAAAGCAAACAAACAAAGTAGAAGCAAAATCAGTGTGGCAAGTATAGTTGAGCACCCACTACCTTCAAAGGCAACTGTCACGGCTATTCTTGGTTGTCGACTTGACTACATATCAAATTCACTGATCCATACCTTCTGCTGGAAGCTTACATAAGGATATGGAAGAAGGAAGTTTTTACCCTTTACCTTCCTGCTTTCACCTTGCTAGTAAGTCCATTTCTTTACTGGCATTAGTGCCTACTTCTTTAGAATTCCGACATATACTCAAGATCAGTGAAACTTTCAGCCTCCTGGACTAACTACTGGATTCTAAGACCTTCCATTCATAGGCAGCTAGTATTGGATTATGGACTGAACCCTGACAGTCATGCAAATAAATCCCCCTTTTACTTATCGAAGGATTCATTCTATAAGTTTTGTTACTCTAGAGCAGCAGTTCTCAACCCGTGAGTCTGAACACTTTTCAGGGGGTGGGGTGGGGGTGTCAAATGACCCTTTCACAGAGGTCACCTAAAACCATCAGAAATCACAGATATTCAGAATGACTAACATCAAAAAACGAAGGTGACAGCAGATACTGGAGAAGATGTGGAGGAAGAGGAACACTCCTCCATTGTTGGTGGGACTGCAAGCTGGTAAAAACCACTTCGGAAATCAATTATGTGGTTCCTCAGAAAACTGGAAATAGTTCTACCTGAAGACCCAGATACACCACTACTGGGCATATACCCAACATATAACAAGGACACATGCTCCACTATGTTCATAGCATTCTTACTTATAATAGCCAGAAGCTGGAAAGAACCCAGATGTCCCTCAACAGAGGAATGGATACAGTAAATGTGATACATTTAAATGGAGTACTACTCAGCTATTAAATCAATGAATTCATGAAATTCTTAGGCAAATGGATGGGACTAGAAAATATCATCCTGAGTGAGGTTATCTCAGTCACATAACAACACCCATGGTATGTACTCACTGATAAATAGATATTAGCCCCAAAGCTCAGAATACAATACAATTCACAGACCACATGAAGCTCAAGAAGAAGAAAGATCAAAGTGTGGATGCTTCAATTCTACATAGAAAGGGGAACAAAATAATCACAGGAAGTAGAGGGAGGGAGGGACCTGAGAAGGAGAGAGGAGGGAGAGTGTAAAAAGGGGGGACTGGATCAGGTATGGGAAGGGACAGGAGAGGATACAGAGGGTTAGGAAATTGAATAGAAATATGTAGTGGGGATAGGGAACTGGGGGTAGACACTAGAAAGTCCCAGACTCCAGGGAAGCCTACATACGCAACAGTGGTGAGATAGAACCTGAAGAGACCACCACTAGTAGATAGATATGCTGGCCAGTAGAAGGATGAGGGCATCCACCCATCTCAAAAATCTTTAACCCAGAATTATTCCTGTCTAAAGGAAACACAGGGACAAAAACAATGGAACAGAGACTGAAGGAAAGGCCATCCAGAGACCGCCCCACCTAGGGATTCATCCCATCTGCAGGCACCAAACCCTGACACTACTGCTGATGCCTAAAAGAACTTGCCTACAGGAGCCTGGTATCACTGTCCTCTGAGAGGGTCTACCAGCACCTGACCAATAAAGATGCAGATATTCACAGCCAACCATCAGACTGAGTCCTGAGTCTCCAATGGAAGAGCTAGGGGAAGAGCTGAAGGAACTGAAAGGTATTGCAACCCCATAGAAAGAACAATATCAAGTAACTGGACCACTCTCAGCTCCCAGGGACTAAATCACCAACCAAAGAGTATACATGGAGGGATCCATGGCTCCAGCTACATATGTAGCAGAAGATGACCTTATGTGACATCAGTGGGATGGGAGACCTTGGTCCTGTGGAGGCTCAATGGCCCAGGGTAGGGGGATGCTAGAGTGGTGAGGCAGGAGTGAGTGGGTGGAAGAGCACCCTCTTAGAGGCAAAGGGGAGAGGGGAAATAGAATGGGGGTGTTATGGAGGGGTAACCAGGAAGAGGGATATCATTTGAGATGTAAATGAGTAAGATTATTAATAAGAAAAAGAAACACAGATATTTACATTACAATTCATAACAGTAGCAAATCTACAATTGTGAAGTAGTAATGAAAATAATTTTATGACTAATGGGTCACCACAACCTGAGGAACTGTATTAAAGGGTCACAGCATTAGGAAGGTTGAGAACTACTGCTCTGGAGAACCCTGACTAGAAGAAAAAAATGGCATACTGCTCTGGTCAGCCATATGTCCTATTCTTCTACAAATTCATTTATTACCCAGGCAGTGGTTGTGCACGCCTTTAATCCCAGCACTTTGGAGGCAGAGGGAGACGGATTTCTGAGTTCGAGGCCAGCTTGGTCTACCAAGTGAGTTCCAGGACAGCCAGGGCTATACAGAGAAGCCCTGTCTCAAAAACAAAACAAACAAAAACAAAAAATTCATTTATTATTATTGTTTGTGTATAGCATATCATGTGTGTGTGCACATCATGTACACATGTGGAAGTCAGAGAACTCTAATATTAGTTCTCTCCTTGAAACTGTATTTGGGGTCTGGGGAACACACTCTGAGATGTTAGAGCCTTTGCCTGCTAAGCTATCTCATTAGCCCAAATGATCATTCTTCAATGCCAACCTTTTAAAGGGCACATCTTGAAGTTCTATATGAACCTCTTATAGAAAAGAAACAACAAAAGAAATGCAGGAAGCTAATGGAATCTAATACCAGCTTCTTTTTCCAGATTAATTTGTCTATGAAGATTTCAGCTGGTTGTAGTGGTGAATGCCTTTAACCACTGTTCTTGGGGACAGAGGTAAGTGGACCTCTGAATTCAAGACCAGATTTGTCTACACAGCAAGGTCCAGAACAGTTCTATGGCTATACAGTGAGAACTTCTTCCAAAAAGCAACAGAGGAGTTATGTGCACACATGTGCAGGTGACTTTGGAGGCCACAAGAGGGCACCAGTTCCCTTGAGCTGGGTAACAGGAAGTGGTCAGCAGCTGAATTTGAAATACAGTGAACTCAACTCTGGTCCTTTGCAAAAGCCTTAAGTACTGATTGTTCTGTCTTGTCCCTGCTTCTAACAAACAAGACAAACTTGGAGAAAATGAGGCAGATAGAAGCCAGTCCTTCCTTTCAGGGCATGGTGCTGTCCACCTGAAATTTTCAGCATTACGGAAGCTGAGACAGGAGGATTGCCAGAAGTTTAAGCTCAGCTTTCTATATGTAGCAAAAGGTTGTCTCAAAAACTAGCAAACAACCCCCCCCTCAAAAAAGGGGGAAAAAGTCAAAATCTCACACGTTTGTTGCCCCAAGGCTTAGAAGAGAAGAGATTGGGTATATTTTTAAAAAGAAGAAAAGCCCATCCAGGCTAAAAGAATAGAAAAAAGTTTAGGGAGAGGTTGTAGAGAATTGCTTGAGATAGGAGAGCGACTGTGCTAGATGCCTACGGCTGAATGTTATCTGGAAGATCAGACACCCAGGTAGAAGGATTTGTTGGTTGTCATGTCAACCGCTTTGAAAAATAAAATCAAATTTAAAAACCTCTCTCTTTTGCTTATCCAGGATTGGCATGTGACATAATCCCTGCCAAAGACAGGACTGTAAGATTAGAAAACTAGACAGATTTTCCTCTTCACTGGGTTGTCCCATCTGGGACAAAGTCCTTAGACAGGCCGTTATCTTAGCACAAAGCGGTGACCCTTCCCTGAAGCAAACATTCTGGAGACCCACTGCTGAGTGAGTCAGTCCTCTCTAGTAAAAAAGCATTTAGCAGTTAAAGATAAGAGGTTGAGGCTAAGAAGAAAGCGTGACTAACAGACCCTGAGAATTAGTTTCATTTCCTGCATTCCCCACAAACGGTCACTACATTTTAAAAGTACCTTTCTGCTTCGTTACATATTTTTTTTAATTTATTTTTAATTACCTTAGAATGTTACAGGTTTCCTTAAGGGATTAAGGACTGGATAGATGGCTGGCTTTGTGCTGATTGTTGTGGTAGGGAGCCCGCCCCTGGTCATGAAGGGCTTCTGAGAAACACTTTTGGGGTGTTTCCTGGCATAATCAAGCCCAGGTGGGACCCAATCCACCATCCTAAAAGACTGTTATCAGCACTGACAGTTTGGGGCCTTCTTTTAGACCCAACAGAACTGCATAGATGAGGCTGCCCTCCACGGCATAGACGTCTTCTGGCCTCTGCCTCCTGAGTGCTGGGATTAAAGGCTTGTGCCAGCTTGTGTCTGCCTGCCTGCCTGCCTTTTTCTTTTCTTTTCTTTTCTTTTCCCATTCCTCCTCCTCCTCCTCCTCCTCCTCCTCCTCCTCCTCCTCCTCCTCCTCGTCTTCCTGCTGTTTTGTTTCTCTTGCCGTCCTGGAACTAGCTTTATAAATCAGGCTGGTCTCGAACTCAACTCACAGACGTCCTCTTGCCTCTGCTTCCCCACTCCCACCATGCCCAACTTTTTTTTTTTAATTGCTTGATAAAATTCCAGGATGAATGAATAGTGTTTTATCTGTTTTCAGAATTTCTCTCTGTGCCTTGAAACTGGCTTGAAACACTCCTCTTATCCTTGGCCCACTTCAAATTTGCGGCAATCCTCCTGCCTCAGCCTTTCCAATTCAGGAAATACTAGCAATGTGTTATCCAATCTGCCTGGGACTGAGATTCACACCCAAGGTCAGTGTTTTACAGAATTTTCTGACAACTGTTTAGAAATGTAAATTAACCCACCCAAGCGGGGCACTGCCGCTGACTCAACGATCCAGGAGGTGGGGCCAAGAAACAGATTTAAAAGCACCTGAAAACACTGGGGCTGCTTCCGAAATCCAGTAATAAAGGCGTGGCTGCCGCTGTCAGAGACCCGGAGGCAACTAACTGACCTTCGTACCGAAGTCTGTGGTCTCCACTGGCTGTGGTTTTCCCAGAAGGAAAACCTCAAGATTTCAGAAAAGGAAGGTGAGTTTCGCCCCACCCCTTTGCATCATCATTTCAATAATCATACATTTTTGTTTTTGTTTTCAACTTCTAAGCTTTTTTTAAAAATATTTATTTTGTGTGCGCTTGTGTGGGGGTGGGGGTTGCAGGGAGTTCCGGCTTGGAGGTCCGGCTTGCAGAAGTTGTCAGTTCGGTTCTCTCCTTCCCACCCGTAGGGCCTGAGTATCGGATTCAGCCTTCCGGCTTGGCAGAAACTGCCTTCACACACTGAACCATCAAAGCGGCCCCACTTTTTATTTTAAAAAATTAGTTGATTTATGTATGGGACCGTTGTTCTGCAAGCATATCTGGTGTCCGTGGATGCCAGAGGAGGGTGTTGGATCTACCTAGAACTGGAGCCGCAGATGGCTGAATCGACTTGGGTGGGACACGGGACTTGAACCTCCACGAGTAGCCTAGGCTGGGTACCCACGGATGTTTCTGAGTCACCATTAAAAAACTTTTTTAATGAGACATGGTCTCGTTTGGACTGCTGTCAGCTTTTGAACTCACAGCGGCCTTGTTTCTTAGCTTTCCACGTGCTGGAATTATAATAAAGTCGGTGTGAGTTATCCTGCCTGGCCAAATTCAACAACTTAATTTTGGTATCCTTGGAATCTTGATGGAGGGTTGATTAATAGATGGTAATGGTACATAGATGAGAGATGTGGAGGGCGGGCAGTAAAAGGATAAAGGAACACGAGAGAAAGGCGGGACAAAAGGAAAATAATACATTCGGGGAAAGAAGCCCAGAGAGGCAGGGATTTCTTGGAGTTTGTTTTTGGAGGATTTTTGGTTTGTTTTGTGTTTTGAGACAGGGTTTCTCTGTGCATCCCAGACTGTCCTCAATCCTCTCTGTAGATCAGGATGACCTCAAATTCAAAGAGATCTGCCTGCCTTTGCCTCTGCCTCCTGAATGCTAGGATTAAAGGCTCGCACAATCTGGCCTGAGTTTCTTGGTTTTGTTTTTTTATTAAAAATTAATATTTGACCTGTCCTTTTGATTTGCTTTAACCTTTCAAAGGTAGACTGGTAGAAGTCTTCCCCACCAAAACAAAACATGAACAACAACAAAAAAGAAACAAACAACAACAAAAATACTGTTTTTAAGGATGGATGTGGTATCACACTTAATCCAAGTACTGGGGAGACAGGCAGGAGGATCTTTGAGATCCAAGCTTGGTCTACATAGCAAGTTCTAGGGCATAGCTCACAAAAAATATATATACCGTCTTTTTTGTTGTTGTTCTTTTGTTTTTCAAGACAGGGTTTCTCTGTGTAGCCCTGGCTGTCCTGGAACTCACTCTGTAGACTAGGCTGACCTCGAACTCAGAAATTCGTCTGCCTTTGCCTCCCAAGTGCTGGGATTAAAGGCATGCGCCACCACTGCCCAGCATATAACATCTTTATAAGTCGGGGTCTCATGTAGCTCTCTTGCAGAGTTCTGCCTGTTCCTGCCTCCCTCGTTCTAGGATTAAAGAAAGATACCATCGCATGTCTTTATTATTGTTGAAATATTTGAGTATCTGATATGTCATATACAGAGATCTAAAGAACTTGATTCCTTGTGGAGAATGACCCACGGGTAAACCTTTTTCAGGATGTGGAATCAGACACCCCAAAACTAATGCTTAATGGGAAGAATTAATGGGAGACTGAGCTATAACTTCAGTTCCTTGTCCTAGCCTTAAGATCTGAAAATTCTGGCTCACACCTTTAATCCCAACACTCAGGCAAAGGCAGGACGATCTCTGTGAGTTCTAGGCCACCCTAGTCTACAAAGAGAGTTCCAGGACAGCTAGGAACCAAAAAAAAAAAAAAAAAAAAAAATGGAGAGGGGAGGGGAGCCATTTGGAGCCAAAGACAGAAGACTGAGACCCTAAACCAGTCAATCTCGGTGCTATCAGCCAATAGGATCTTAAAAGCCCAGAGGAAGGTCAGAGCCAGCTACTGTGGCAGAAGGAACTAAGTAACCTGAGTGTCTAAGTCACTGGGCAGGCTGACTATCTCAGGAAAGCCAGACCAGGGAAACTCCAGCCTGGGTTTTAGTATACTTGCAGGACTGACCTTGAACACTATATGCCACAGGCTGGTCTCAAACTGGTGGCAATCCTTCTGTCTCCACCTCCCATACTGAGAGTATAAGCATGACCTTCTACTTCATAGAGGCTACTGTTAAGTAGATGAATAAATAGAAAAATGGATAAGAAAACTGAATAGGCTTTTTTTCATTTGAAGGTAAAATAAAAAAAAAAGTACTCGGTGATAGTATTTCTTATCTAACCAGTGAGCAATAACCCAAAAGCTTGACAATTGCTTGGAATTCAGGGTTGTATAGCACTTGTGGCTAGGAGTCTTACAGGGTTACTAAAATCATAGAAGAAGTGCCAGAAGCCCCTTTAGAGAGAATATGCTCTTCGGGGCCAAAATCCCCAATGACTAATGGCAGGATTTAGTGTGGCCCTGATCTTCTTGCCTCAGTTTCCCAAATGCTGGGATTGCAGGCCTTAGTCACTTTTTTCCTTTTCAGACTAGTGTATGGTTTCCCTGTTTTGCAAAGTTTTTCCACTTACGGCTTGTCAAAAAATGTTGTTTCCTGGTATGTGCTTGGCATTCGGTCTTTAGTAATACATGGTTTTGGTTGTTTGCTTGAACTCTGACCTCACACAGGAAATAAATTGGGAAAATGGGAGACTGTTATAATAGTACTTCCCGGTCATTGTTTCTTTTCCTGTAATCTTGTCAGCTGATTTTTTTATGGCCTGCTTGCGTTAATTTCTATTTAGTTACTTAAAGGAATTGGGGTTTAAGTCCAGGGCCTCATGCATGCCAGGCAGATATTCTACTAGTGAATCACCTCCCTAACCTTGCTTTTCTCTCTCTCTCTCTCTTTCTTTCTTTCTTTCTTTCTTTCTTTCTTTCTTTCTTTCTTTCTTTCTTTCTTTCTTTCTTTCCTTCCTTCCTTCCTTCCTTCCTTCCTTTCTTCCTTCTTTCCTTCTTTCTTTCTTTCTTTTTTTTTTTTTTTGGATAGAAACCTCACACAGGTACACCTTGGACTCATCCTGTGACTCAGGTAAGCCTCAATTTAGCATCCTAGCCTGGCCTGGCCTGGCCTGGCCTGCCAAATAGTTTTAAATCCTGTGCTCCTAGGCCAGGCTGTTCTGTCATTTGAATCCTTCTTTTCTCCATACCTGGTTGAGAAACAGCATACATTAGTCATTTGGAAAAGGCCTTTCAAGTTTGCAGTCTTCCAAACAGTAACATTTCAAATTCCTACCACACTAGTCCCAAATTTGCAGGGATGTACCACCAACAGCTTCGGTTCTTTAAAAGGTTAAAATAAAACAAACAAACAAACAAAATACTCTTTATTCAGGTGTGATGGTTTAGGCTGGTAATCCCAGCACTTGGGAAGTTAGAGGAAGGATGGTACAGCCAGATTCAGGCAAACCTGGGCTACAGAGTGAGACCTTGTCTCAAAACAAACATACAAGTAAAAATGCTATTAACAAATAGTATCTCACAAAAAAAAATCAAGTAAAATAAAATTGAGAATGCTGGTGCATACCTTTAATCCAGGCACTCAGAAAATGAAGGTAGAATGATCAGTAAGAATTCAAGGGTAGTCTCCACTGTGTAGGCAAGGGGTCAGAGATCAGTCTACACTAAATAAATATCATTCGATACAACTTTCCACCCAAGTGTATTACAGAAATATATTTTATTTAAGCAACCATTGTGTTTCCACATAAGGCATTAATATTTGTGAAAGAGTTTTAGAGTTTTTCTATTTTGTCACCAAGACTATTAAATCATACATTTTATTATTTTTTTTATTATTTGGAGAATAATTTACCCGTTGCTATAATCAAAGCTGTTTTCTGTTTGTTTGTTTGTTTGTCTTTTTGAGATATCTCACTCTATAGCCCAGGCTGGCTTCAGATTCAAGGAAATCCTCCTGGTTCAAGCTTCCGGACAGTTGAAGTGATGAATGGGCCTAGGTCATGCCAAGTCCACAGAGTACAATATTTTACTCTTCAAGAAAACAGAAAGCTATTTTTTTTTCCTTTGAGGTGATGAAGATTGAGGCCAGGGCCTCACACATGCTCACCACGCACCCTCCGACTGAGCTGAATTCCCATCGCTGGTGCATCCTTAAGTAAAGCAATCCTTCTGAAGTATGAGGAGCGAAGGCTGCTGGGACTGTTCGCTACTAGTACTGCCTGTTGCTCCTGTCTGAATCATTATTTACCAGGAAGCAAGTGGGGTCGTTTGTTTTTGAAGATATTGCATTAACAGTTTGTCCCTGAACTACCTACCTCAGAGCCCTCTAATTCTGCCTCAGCCTCAAGAGTGATGGGCATTACAGAATGAGCCACCCTATCTGGAAAGTCTTTTAGAAAGCCTCTACTTTTTCGGTGGTGATCCCAACATTCTGGAGGCAGAGGCAAGCAGATCTCTCTGAAGTCTAGGCCAGTCTGGTCTATAGAGCAAGTTCTAGGACAGCCAGGACTACACAGAGAAACCCTGTAATAAATAAAATCTTCTACTTTAAGATATATGTAGCCAGATATGGTGGTAAGCACTTTTAATCCCAGCACTCAGGATGCAGAGTTGCATTGTGAGATTCTATCTGAAAACAAAACAAAAAAAGATATCTAAGTTTAATATTTTTTAAAGATATCTATGTATATTTTTTAGTTGTTTGAAACAGGGTGACCCTCAAACTCATAGATATCTGCCTGCCTCTGCTTCCAGGATGCTGGGATACAAAGTATGCACCATTTCACATTGCAATATTTATTTTACTCTTAATTATGTGGCTTAAGGGGAGGGTAGCCATGGTGCAGGTATATGTACCTAAGTGTAGGCACCGAAGGAAGACAGAAATTTTGGATCCTCCAAAGCTGGAGTTACTACTGGCTTTTTGAACTCCAGTTCTCTATAAGAGCACTACACACTCTTAACCTCTGAGATGACTCTCTTGACCAACAATATATTCTTTAAAAACATACGTACTGGGGGCTGGGGAGATGGCTCAGGGGTTAAGAGCACTGACTGCTCTTCTGAAGGTCCTGAGTTCAAATCCCAGCAACCACATGGTGGCTCACAACCATTCGTAATGAGATCTGACGCTCTCTTCTGGTGTGTCTGAAGACAGCTACAGTGTACTTAAATCTTTGGGCCAGAGCGAGCAGGACTGAGTGGGCAAGGTTAACCTGAGCGAGCGGGGACGACCAGAGCAAGCAGAGGTCCTAAATTCAATTCCAAGCAACCACATGAAGGCTCACAACCATCTGCACAGCTACAGTGTACTCATATACATAAAATAAATCTTTAAAGAAAATATATGTACCAAAATATTACACTTAAATATTATAAGAAATACATTGCATCATAAACATTATTTCAAAAAGTAAAAGGATCGTCGGTGTGGTCGGGTCCCACCTATAATCCCATCTCGAGAGGGACTGAAGGAAGAGAGGTTAGTACACTGTGATATTCACATTTTGCCTTCTGTTGACTTGTAGAGAAATGTGCTCCTCCGCTGTTGCTTACAGTTAATCTTTAAAGCTATTGCTGAATTATCCGAAGGCTTAAACCTGTCTGGCCAGGAAGACTGCCATAACTCTATCTCCTCCCTCACTCGGCCCAGGACTACTGAAAAGCTAGTTGGATTCAGTTGCACTGTAGCCCTGAGGGTACCAAGTGGGTCTGCTTCAGATCACAATGATACACCTGCTCCTCTCCTCCTGTTCATCTGCAGGGAATTTGTCCACATCAGGAACAAGCAGCCTAGTCTTCATATGGTGGCACTGACCGGAATGTCCCACGTACCCAAGCCCCAGCTACCTTGCAGCATTGCAGAGGAGCCACACTGTGGGACACACGCAGAGCCATCGCAGCTCTTCAGTGATGACGACAAAATCATAGTTTCTAGCAAAGGTTTCCAGTCTCCAGAGCACAAGCAGCACGCAGCATATGGTATCCAAGAGGCTGCGGAGTATTATAGGGTAAGCTTTAAAGAAAATCTAAGGGAGTCTGGCCAACTTCTGCATGACTGCTTGATGACGCAGATATAGTAGTCCTCCAGAAACGATCCCTGGGTGTTAAGAAACACCACAAGTCGGGTGGTGATGGCACAGATCTTTAATCCCAGCAATCTGGAGTCAGAGGCAGGTGAATCTCCGAGTTTGAGGTCAACCTGGTCTACAGATGAAGTTCTGGGACAGCCAAGGCTGGTTTCACAGAGAAACTCTGGTTTTTGGTGAGGTGGGATGGGGAATCCTCCTATTATTACACAACGAACTTACCTGTACCCCCATGCATGATCTGTTTGTCTGTAGAAGTTATTCCAGGAAACCCTGGTTACATTGAGGGAGAAGCTTGAAGCAGTTAAGAGCTTACTGGCTGAAGAGCGAGAGAGAATGGCGATGATTCAGGTGATGGTTTATCCTGACGCTGGGGAGGGGAACCTGCCATTATGATAGCGAAGTAGGAGAAATATTTCAAGTCCATAATAAGGGAAAGAAGCTAATTACTTTTAAGATTTGTTTTAATCCTTATCTGATTTAAAGATTTAAGGTTTATTTACAAATATGTGGGAGCATGTATATTTGGTCCCAAAAGCGGTCAGCAGTGGGTTTTAGATCCCCTGGAGCTGGCATGGTGGGCCTTGTGAGCCACTTGATGTAGGTGACAAGATGTCTGGTCCTCTGCAAGGACAGCCCGTGCTCTTTAGAACTGAACCAGTTCTCTATCCCAGAAAGGTAATTTCTTGATAAGGAACTCTTCAAAAATGTAAACAAAGAAATTTAATTTTAAAAATGACCAAAGAAACAAGTTTGCAAAAAAGAAAGTGTAAATATCTTTTTGTGTGTTAGAAATAAATCTTCCTATTTTCTTTTTTAATTTTTTGTTTTGTTTTGTTTTTAATATGATTTTAAAAAAAAGTGAGCAGTGACACACGCCTGTAGCTCCCAATGTTGGGAGGTAAAATTTGAACTTACATAGTGATTTTCAGGTTAGTCTGAGGTGCATTGGCAAGACATGTCTCAAAAAGACAGCTCTCCAAAAAAAGAAAAAAACACACATACAATCATATCACACACACACACACACACACACACGCACATATTAGAGGGCCTTGGGCAGAGATAATGTGCCTCAGTTGGTAGTGTTTGGCTAGCATACTTTGAAAGCCAGGGTAGTGTTTGACTAGCATACTTTGAAAGCCAGGGTTTGGTCCCGAGCAAAACCAGGCATGGTGGGAATATCTGTAATCCCATTGCTAGAGAAGGGGAGGCAGGAGAGTCAGAAATTGTTCACCATCATCCTTGCATTACAAGCAAGTTCAAGGCTAGACTTTATCCCACAAAGAACAAAACAAAATGTTTTTGCTTAGGACTTTGCTCATATAAGAGAAAGCTCCCGATATTTTTAGCCATAGGTCATTGTTTCCTTAACTTATTTGGTTTTTGACACTGGATTTTCCTTTTCTTTTTCTTCTTTTCTTTTAAGATTTATTTATTTATTTATTTTATATATGTGAGTACACTGTCGCTGTCTTCAGACACTGGACTTTCTTTTTCTTCTTTTCTTTTAAGATTTATTTATTTATTTATTTATTTATTTATTTATTTATTTTATATATGTGAGTACACTGTCGCTGTCTTCAGGCACAGCGGAAGAGAGCATCAGATCCCACTGCAGATGGTTATGAACCACCATGTGGTTGCTGGAAATTGAACTCAGGACCTCTGGAAGAGCAGTCAGTGCTCTTAACCACTGAGCCATCTCTCCAGCCCGACACCGTGCTTTCAAGTAGCTCACACTGGTCTCAAACACATCATTCCCCTGCCTCAGCCTCAGCCGTCCTAAGCTGGGCTGCTTTGTCGGATTTATAAAGTCAGTGAGCATTCCTTCATCCACAAAGTTGAGCTTATGATTTTGTTGATATCTTGGTGAATCTTCACTGGATTCCCTTCCTCCTTCCCTCGAATTTTATGTCTCCTTGTGGTTGTGTGGTGGTGAAACAGAGGTGCACAAGTGTTGTCAGTTTATCCTGTTTAACCTGAACTCTGTAACCTCCGCATCTGAGGAAGGAAGAAGAGCAGAGGTTTAAAGAGATGATCGAGGCCGAGTATAAGATGCTATTCCAGTTACTGACCGAAGAGAAGGAACTGCAGTTTCCGAGACTGCCGGCCTACAAAGTTGACCTGAACGTGAATGGACCTAATCAGGACCAGCTGATGAAGTGTGGCACTGAGCTCATGCAGACGTCCCAAGAAATGCTGCAGGTGAGAGGATATCCCGGATGGAGGATAGCTAAGCAGTGTATCCACACAGAGCAGTGGGGGACACCTGACACCTTTAATCCCAACACTTGAGTGGCAGGGGCAGGCAAATCTGTGTGAGGTTGAGGCCAACCTGGTCTACAGAGTGAGTTCCAGGACAGCCAGGGCTCCACAGAGAAACCCTGTCTTGAAAAAGAAAAACAACAACAACAACAAAAAATGTATCCAGTGACAACCATGTGTGTAGTGTACAAGTGTACTTACCTGCCCAGTGACAACCATGTGTGTAGTGTACAAGTGTACTTACCTGCCCAGTGACAACCACGTGTGTAGTGTACAAGTGTACTTACCTGCAGTTCTTTCATAAGATTCTTTTCAAACACTCATACAAATAGAGAAGCAAGGAAGGAAAGGGGCCCATACATTTATTTGCATATATTTATTATCTCATATTACACTGTTAATATACTTGCAGCCATGGAAAGATACGTGGCTAAGACAGCATTAATATTGTTTCTGTTCAGAGTCACATTGAGAGAATTAACCTCAGAAGACTCCCGGAGAACTTATTGATGGTCTAGTAGTTACTAGCTTTTAGGTAGCCTTGGGCCCATGTGGCTCAGTGTCTAACCTAGTTTCTTTTGCTGTGAAATGGAAATAACAATGGCCTCCAGTTCATAGCGTTGCTGTGAGGTTTGACTGAGATAATCTAGAGAGAGCCCCTAGACAGTGCCTTGTACATTTTCAGCAGTCCATAAATAGCAGGCACCGTTATAACAGTTGGGATCTTTAATAGCAACAGGAGATTAAATGTAACCTATAGCCTTCTATAAGAAGCGTGCAGAATGGGCTGCGACTGTACTAAGGCATGCTACTGGTCATGAGGGTTAGCTAGCATGACTGAGTGTCAATGAGGAATTCTCTAGCACAGAAATAATTTCCCAAATGTCTTAATATAGCTGTGATCAGGTAGAATACCTTTAGAAAGATAAAAAGGGAAACCAATTATCAGTGGCCTCATTATTTAAGCATCTCTGTTAATTATTGATTAAAGTGTCAATTTTAAAATTTGTTTTTAAGTAGCCAGGCATGCTGGTGCATGCCTGTAATCCTCGCACCGTGAAGGCAGAAGCAGGTTGATCTCTGAGTTCAAGGCCAGTCTGTGCTACATAGGGAATTACAGAACAGCCAGGGCTATGCAAAGAGATGCCATCTTAAAAAAAAAAAAAAAAAGTGTTTTTGATATAGTCTCACTATTTAGCTCCAGCTGGCCTAAAACTTACTTCGTAGACAGGTTGGCTTTGAACTGACAAAGATGCCTGCTTCTGTCCCTGAGGGCTGGAATTAAAGGGGGACCATGCCCTAAGTTATCAATTTAATTCATGATGAAACATTCAAGTTCTGAACAAAATGTCACACCAGAAAGAGTGTGGTGTGTTTTGGGTACCATGTTGGTTAATCTGAGTAAACAGATTTCATGGACAAATGACTACCTAACTTCGGCATATTAAACAGTAAGCATAAAATTGCATTTTCTTCGTTTATTTAGAAAGGAAATTTCCCTCTGTAATCTCTGCTAGCCTGAACTCATGATCTTTCTGAGTCTTTTCTCCACTTCTCATATTCAAGAATTACAAGTTTGTGCTGGATCACACCTGGCCTCGGGTTTCTATTGAAAGGCACCCCGTATCACATAGAGCATGGCTTTACCTGATTATGTCTTTTCCTAAGACATTCAGAAATTCTGATTTTCTGGCCAAGGTTGAATTAGTAAATAAAAGGTCATATTGGTGCATATCTTTAATCCCAGCATTTGAGAGTTCGAGGCCATCCTGGTTTACACAGTGAGTTTTGGGACAGCCATGGCTACACAGAGAAACCTTGTCTCAAAAAAACAAAAGCAACTAATCAACCAAATACATACATATTTGGGGCCAGAGAGATGGCTCAGTTATTAAGAATACTGTCTGCTATTTCAGAGGACCTGGGTTCAATTCCTAGTACTCACAACATAGCTCTCAACAGTCTCTGACTCCAACTCCAGGGTACCCTCACAGACATACATACAAGCAAAACACCAGTGCACATAAAAACAAAAAGGTACAAATTGCTGGAAGTTAACGAGGAGATGCATCTGCAGAGACTTAGCCACCTGGGGAGAGAGAACATGGGCAAACTGAAGGCTAGTGAAGTCTGGCTTGGTGAGCACCTCTGCAGCCTCCAGAAGATCATCACAGACATAGAGAAGAGCTGTGCAGAATCTGCTGTAGCACTGCTCCAGGTAAGGCTGGGGAAAAACATCCCTTAGTAGCATTTGGGAACTGCAGAGTAGACAAGCCTCATTAAGGGACACTTCCAGGTCCAGTGATCTTCAACTCAGTGTGAAAGCTAGGCAGCCATTCGTCCCCCTGCTAAAAGCATTATGAATACTGTTGATGGGTCTGTAAATCAGTACAGACATATGGGAGAACATTGAGCTTCCTCAATGCCCACTTTGGGTGTGTGTCTGAAGGAAATGAAATTATTGTGCCAAAGAAACTTTTACAGTACTAGAAACGGGTAAAGAAATGTGATTCATGTAGCTCATTATAGGATACTGTTCATATAATTCATATAATTTATATATAATTCATATATAATTTATATATTATAATTCATATTATATGTTCATATAACATAATTATAATTAAATTATATACAATTATATAATATATATTAAATAACATGTAATTATATGATATATATCAAATGGTATATAATTATATATTATATATTATAATTTAGATGGAATTTGGGATCCTTATGTTAAGCATAATAAACCAAGCATAGAAAGAAAAATGTAAAATTCGCATTCATATGAAGAACTTAAATTGATGTCATAGAAGTTGACAGACCCAAGTTGACATACAAAACCAGCCAATACACAGATCACTAGGCTTCCAGCAATCCAGAAGCTAAGAAAGTCCTCAGATAACATCTAAGACCAATATAAGATCACCTGTTCACTTGATGTTCCCACTACTGTGTTTACAAAGTGCCTTGATTTATGATTATCTATTGTTTTGTAACTATAAAAGCTTTATGAAACTCTTGTCACACTGAAACATGATATTTGAGACTATGTGTTCCTGGACCATGTCACTCATATTTTACAGACTGATGATTAACAAAGACTGGGGAAACTAGAAAGGGTGATGGAAGGGGAGGTTGACTGGTCCACATTGAGTTATAGGTCAAAGCATAGATGACTAACCAATGATAGGAGTAATAAGCTATGGTGTCTTACTGTACATGGACATGACAACAGGATAATGGTAATATACTGTATTTCTTCTCATTAAAAATGAGTCTTTTAATGCTAGTGGATCTCTATGAGTTCAAACAATTCTTATCTAAATAGCCAGTTTCAGGCTAGCAAAGCTACATAGTAAGACCTTATCTCAAAAAAATAAGAGACACTTCTGCATGATATGATATGTTTTGATCATGTTTAAGGCCCTCAAATTCTTACCAGATCTACCCCCTTCCCACCCAACTTGCTTGCTTGCTTGCTTGCTTCCTTCCTTCCTTCCTTCCTTCCTTCCTTCCTTCCTTCCTTCCTTCCTTCCTTCCTTCCTCCCTCCCTCCCTCCCTCCCTCCCTCCCCTTTCTTTCTTTCTTTCTTTCTTTCTTTCTTTCTTTCTTTCTTTCTTTCTTTCTTTCTTTCTTTCTTTCTTTCTTTCTTTTTCTTTCTTCCTTCCTTCCCTCTCCCTCTCCCTACTCTCTCTTACTCTTTCTGTATGCCCAACTAACCTCTCTGTGATAGGATGTAGTCTAACTTGAGTTCACACACATCTATGCACACTGTCACAAATGCTGTGAGTTCATCTGTGCAACTGGCCTGATGTGTCCAGAAGACAATGTTTCCCTGTAGCCATCCACGACCTCTGGAGCTTACACTTTTTCTCTTCTTCCAAATGACCCCTGAGCTGTAGTATGTGTGTGTGCACATGTTTCTTTCTAGATGCTAAAAATATAAGACTAAGAAATATAGAACTAAGATCAATTTTGCCATAAGACAGATGTTTGAGGAGCTTAGACAGGTTTGCTCTGATTGAAGCAGAGGTAAATCTCCCACAATGCATCCGCACACCATGATTCCCACAATGTATCCTGGTGTATAGAACTGTTTCATAAAGTGATTTATCATCTGAAAACAATTATCTCAGTACATTTGAAAGCCAGTCATAGTGACTCATACTTGTGATGCCAATACTTGGGAGGATGAGGCAGGGGGATTGCTGGTGAGTTACAGGCTAGACAGAGCTACTTGTCTCTAAAACAATAAAGCAAAACAGTTAAGCTGGAATAGAGATGTGTCTCCCTAGGGAAATCAGTTAAAGAGTTTCACAGCCATCCAGTGGAATACTCTATGAAAAGAATGAAATGGATCCCCAGGCACTGACATTGTCTTTAAAATATCTCATTGAATGGGCAAGGAGTAATTAGCACAACTGCTTTTTATTCGGATTTTAGAAAAGAATTGATATGTAAGTGTATATGTGCTCTTTAACATTCACAGATGCTGTCAAAAGGCAAAATTCCTCAACAAAGTAATGAGCTGTAACCTGAAAAATGGGGGAAAGGTTACTGTCTGCTGTTGTTTGAATGTTCACATATGTTACATACACTGAAATCGTCTTCAGGGGCAGTGGTATTAGAGATGGAATCTTTAGGAGGTGATTGGCCAGTGGAATGGCACTCTCCTAAATGGATTAGTGACCTAATGAAACAGTTGTTTTCACCATGTGAGGTGAAAGTACCTCCCTGAGTCTATGACATCTAATCTAGTCTTTATCTAATCTGTGATAAAGATTCCTATTGTCACAAGCTATCTGGCTAGGATGCTTTAGTACAGTCTGAACAGCTAAGTATTTAAAACATTATATATTAACATCCATTGTCTTTTCAAAAAACTAGTTACTAAAAAGCAATAGTTAATGTTCTTTAGATCTGTTCTGCCCTACATACACTTATCTCACCGGTGCTCATTCATAGTGTTCATGGATTATTTTTTTTTTAGTGGCAGTATTGGAAATTGAGTTACTGGGCAAACACTACTTTGCAGTAGACCTATCGCCAATTCATAATATTTTAAAAATTAAAAAAAAAAAGAACATTTAAAAATAAAGGATTTATAATAAACAACTCACTGAAAAGCCCCTGTAGATAACCCCCAAGGAAATAGTTCAACTCTCAAGCCTAGCCTATTTCCAGACAGCATGAGCAGGTGTGACCCAGTTACATTCAGCTCCTGCCTGACCTGGCTCCAAATGCCCCTTGGCCCAGTGGCCCTCCATCTGCTCCACGCACGTCTTCCTCTACCAGCAAGGAAAGGAAATACACGGGTACCATTTGAGAGGAGACAGGGAGAGAAGAGGGTAAGAAAGAGCCTGGGGTTTCTCTCCTGCATTCATACACACACACACACTAAAAAGTATAATCTTGGATATGACTTACAAATGCTTTGGTTCAAAAAGTAATCTTGTCTCTTTTTCCCCCTTAGAATGCAAAGTGCTATTTAAAAAGGTGAGTTTCTAAAACGAATTGGGTAAAGATGAGGACTGATGTCTTAGACATGTGAGGGAAGGGAATGCTGGGCAAAAATAAATAAGGTTATATCTATGGATAAAAGTTAATTCGGGTGTATATCCAGGACAGACACTGTCTTTTTTTTTTTTTTTTTAGGAGTGAGTCTATACTGCTTCAGAGCCTAGAGCCAGCCCAGATATCAGACCTGAGTTCCTGTCAGATAATCGGAACAAGCAGTGTTCTTCTAAGACTCCAAAGTAAGTGAGACTAAGCATGGATACTATATACCCAAGTTATGTGTATAGCATCCACAAACATCTGCTCATGCGCATTTTCAAGCTGTCTAAATACTGTAGGCATTTTTATGGTATGATAGAAGAGTTGACCGCCCAGCCTGTGTGTGCTAACCACCTAGTCTACCTCTGAGCGACAGCCCCTGCCCCACGTGGTGTGGATGTAGTTACAGTTTACATTCCCTCAAGTATATGAGGTCAAGTTACATTAGAGCCTGTGTCTAGTAATTCCTTGATCTAGTGTCCTTTGCCATTTGTAATTTATTTTAAATGATGCCCAGTTGGTTAGAAGGGAGTTTCTTTTATCTAATGTTCATAATGGTTTTGTTTTTTGTTTTTTTTGGTTATCCTCAGCACTTGTTTTCTATTTGTGAATGTATGTTTACTGGTTTGCTTTGTTTTTATTGTATTTGTTTGTTTTTGATCAAGGGTTCTCTGTGTAGCCCTGGCTGTTCTGGAATTCATATTGTAGGCCAGGCTAGCCACTGACTCAGAGATCCATCAACCCACCTCTGCCATCTGAGCCCTGGGATTGAAGGTGGATGCCACCAAGCCAGAATTTTTTTCTTTTTTTTCCAAGACAGAGGTTCTCTGTGTATCTCTGACTGTCCTGGAACTCATTCTGTTGACCAGGCTAGCCTAGAATTCACAGAGATCACCCTCCCAAGTGATGAGAACAAAGGAGTGAGCCTTCCGAGCTAGAGCTTCTTTGTTCTTGAGATAGTGTTTGTAGGAATACCGAGGTGATGCCCCACCCCCTATCCTCCACCCCCAAGTCCACACCCTGAGGGAATTTTATACTGTTTTTGCTAGTCTTCTGGCACAGGTTTGCTGAACTCTAAGATTAGTTAAAGTTCTCTTTGTGCAGGGCATATTACTTTGGACCCGGACACAGCTCACCCCTCCCTAGTCTTATCTGAAGACCTGAGAAGTGTGGGATTTGGAGAGACACCAGAAACTGGGCCTGGCACTCCAAGGAGATTGGACTTCGGCGCTTCTGTGTTGGGTGCAGAGAGCTTCAGCTCAGGGAGGCATTATTGGGAGGTGGTTGTGGGACAGGCCATGCAGTGGCAGGTGGGCATATGTGACTGTCCGGAGAGAAAGGACGGCATTCCTGAGGCTTCAGGAGATAAAGTCTTGCTCATGGGGTCCCTGATGGGGGCCGATTGCACCCTCTGGGTCTTTCCCCCTTTAAGAAAGGTCTGCCTGAGAGAGCAAATGGACAAAGTGGGAGTCTTCCTAGACTGTGAATGTGGGCAAGTATCATTCTACAACGTGGCTGAGCAGTCCCTTATTTACAGTTTCTCTGACCTTACCTTCCGAGGAGCAGTTAAACCACTATTTTCTCTTTGTACTCCAAATGGAGACATGAGTTCAGACTCTCTCACTATCTGTCTCCCTGAGACTCATCCCTGAAATGCTGCCGATAGCTCTTCATCCTCCTGTGTGTGGAACCCAAGATCAAAAGAAACACAAAAATAAGACCCAGACTTTGTAAAGACCACTTATGTAATTAATTCAACACAATCCAATAAAGCCATTAGACTTAATGTGGCTAGCCTCAAACTCAGAGATCCACCTGCCTCTGCACCCAAGTACTGGAGTTAACAGCTTCCCCACCACCTGGATGAAAATTTTCCCTGCCCCCGCTCACTCCTGCCCCACTAGCTCCGTCCATATTTATTTCATATATGTGGGTACACTGTCACCGTCTTAAGACACACCAGAAGAGGGCATCAGATCCCATTACAGATGGTTGTGAGCCACCTTGTGGTTCTTAGGAATTGAACTCAGGACCTCTGGAAGAGCAGTCGGTGCTCTTAACCGCTGAACCGTCTCTCCAGCCCCGAAATTTAATTTCTTAAACCTAGGAGCTAAGGAGAAGGCAGACTGAGCAAAGTACTGTGCAGGTGTGAGGGCCATTACCCATATGTATTTATAGCAGCATAAGTGTGTAACTCCAGCACTGGAACTGACACAAGCAGATCCTGAGAACTGGTTAACCTGCCAGTCTAGCTGAGAGAGCAAGAGGTCCTATCTCAAAGAACTTGGAGCACCATAGCAGAAGACTGAAACCAACTTCTGCCCTACATAAGAGACCTGAAATGCTCAGGGCTTTGAAATATCATTTCTGACAGCTTGTATTTGCTCTTGGCATTTGTTTGGTGACCCAAAGGAAATGCTTTGGCCACTAAGAAAACTAGTTGTATTTGCATAAGAATTTCTGTGTGAATAGAGTTTAGCATGTTTTACCTCCTTTATTACTTTCATTACTAGTTGAGAAAAGGTACGGCATAACCACAGGCTAACTTCATATTAATTATGGCCTTGATCTCTATCTGCAATTGCACCCACTTGTCAGATAAAACAAGTAGTTATAGATAATTTGTTATGGACTTGGGTTGTTACTCTGTACTTTTCTTCTTCTTTTGGCATTCATTTGTAATATTCAAAAAAACAAAACCAAAAGCTTCTCTGATTCTAACAAGTTCACACCCTACAGGACATCCTTTAAAACCTACAAGCATAGGCTGTGATTCCTATAAACATCTTCCCCTGATTTTCCCATTTTTAATAAATATCCCACAAGAAGCTTTCTTTTTCTGATCAGTAGGGTATGTGGGGATCTTCTACAGAGTCTAGCTGTCAAGATTGTTTTATCTTTGAGCAACAAAGTGTAATTCACCATCTACACCAGTGTTTCTCAACCTATGGGTCTGGGGTTTCCTAAAATCATCAGCATATCAGAAATTTACAGCAAAATTACAGTTATCAAGTAGCAATGAAATAATTTTATGGTTGGGGGTTGCCACAACATGAGGAACTGTTTTAAAGGGCTGCAGCATTAGGAAGATTGAGAAGCATCGATCTATACAGATTATTTTTTCCTTCTCTATTGTAAAAGGCTGCTTTTTGTTATTTGTTTTGTTTTAATTACCTCTAAATTTCTTTAGCCTTATATGGAATCTTAGTGTAGAGACTGGGGGTTGGCAGACTATGTCTTCAAAAATCTCTAATAAAACTTTGTTTACGGAAGAAGCCTAGAGTTCGTTGGTCCCTTCTATAGGTTATTTCTTCTTTTCAATATTCCAGCTATCCTTCAGGCAAGACCTACCAAAACTGACTTAGAAAAGGTAAGTGAATTTCCCTTTTAACAGACCTCCAAACCTACATCTCCTTCTATCCGCTGTCCAACACACACACACACACACACACACACACACACACACACACACACACACACGGGGAGGGGGGGAGGGACCAGAATATGCTCTGGGAACTTTTGGTTTATATCATATGCACCTAAACTCAATCCAGTCTATTTGTCTGTATTTTTGTGCCTACCAGTCTCAGTGTTAGCTTTCATATTGCTAAATCCTGGGATTTCAATTTTCACATTATTTGAACTTGGCAGTAGTCAAGTAGTCAATACTATTAATCCCTTGCTCTTTGGGAAATTCTCATTTTCCTCCTACTATTGTGGCTGCCGCTTCCTTTCCTCCAGACTGTCAGGCAACCAGTAATTACTTGACGCTCTATCCTCTCACCTTACTTACCAGGCAATTACTATGGTGCTGGGGATTGAACTCAGGGCTCCAAACATGTTATGGAAACTCTGCCACGGAGTTATATTCTCAACCCTTTGTCAACTACTTTGAGACACGTTTTGCCTGGTATCCCAGGCAGTCCTTGAACCTTAAAGTCTCTTGCCTCAACCTCTCCAGTGCTGAGATTATAGCTATGTGCCACCACACCACCTACTGTTTCAGTGGCTCCTTTGTGTGTTTTGCTTTCTTGGTCTTCAATACCAGGGTTGAATTTAGGGACATGCTACATGCTGTACCACTGAGGTACCATCCCAGATTCAATAGACCAAATCCACATGCTTCTGTGAATGAACTACATAACCAACAAGACTAGAATACTCCTTAGTTTCCTTTTTACGTAGGTATGTCTATATACCTATGTAACTACATTTTGTGTGCATTTTGTCATCTGCAATTTTGAAGTTTCAGTTTCCTATTATTGTTTGCAATATTGGAGGTCAGACCACTGCCAGTTCTTGCTCAGTGTTCTCTTCAAGGACCCCTTCCTTCATATCTTTTCTTTTTCTTTTTTTTTTTTTTTGATTTTTTTTTTAAGATTTATTTTATTATGTGTAAGTACACTGTAGCTGTCTTCAGACACCCCAGAAGAGGGCATCAGATCTCATTATGGATGGTTGTGAGCCACCATGTGGTTGCTGGGATTCGAACTACAGACCTTCAGAAGAGCAGTCGGTGCCCTTAACCACTGAGCCATCTCTTCAGCACCCCCCCCATGCCCCCTTTTTTTTTTTTTTAAGCACAGAGCAGCTGGGCGGTGGTGGGACACATATTCAATCCCAGCACATGGGAGGCAGATCTCTGAGTTCAAGGTCAGCCTGGTCTACAGAGCAAGTTCCAAGAGCCAGGGTTACACAGAAAATCCTGTCTTAAAAACAAACAGAAAACGAAAAGCTAGACAAGGTGATCTTGCTGTGCTTGTAATCCTAGCAGTAGAGCAGGGCGGGAGGATGAAGAGTTCAAGGCCATACCTGAGCTGCACAGTGTGAGCTCAAGGCTTGCCTGTGCTGCAGATCACACACACACACACACACACACACACACACACACACACACACACACAGAGAGAGAGAGAGAGAGAGAGAGAGAGAGAGAGAGAGGGGAGCTAATCCAAGAACAACACCATAACAATCACAACTTGTTACACACGACACAGTAGAAATATTATTCACACTTTGGTGACACCACTACTTAACTAGACTAAATTCAATGAAAGCGTATGGTAATGTCCAACTTTTCACATTTCAATGTTAAACAGCCCAGAGTCCCAAAAAACTATATTGACATAAAGTAAGAAGAAACACAGTAAGGGAATAATACAGATAAAGGAGATGCTGAGTGACAGTGGGAGCTAAAATCTATCTCAAAAGGAGACTGTACCTATATCAAAGCAAGAGTAAGGAGTGCTCTAGTCTTGCTGGTTATGTAGTTCATTCATAGAGCACATATATAACCTGTGGATTTGGTCCAGCAGCACCACAATCGGAGAAAAAAATAAAAAAGAATATTCAAAAAAATTCTGGTGTCATGATATACGACATTTAGGTGCTAGGAGTGCCATCACCGAGTCCCACCTAGCTTCTGTGACACCATGTGCAGCTTTGTGTACCACTGCGATTGTCCATCACTGGGAAAATGTCTCAATGCTGGAAATACTGGGCGTGTGATAAATGTGTCCTGGCTTAACATTTATTGGGTAGAAAAATCTAGCTTTATTCTATAACTTAGACAAGGGGCTCTATCAATAGTTTAAGAGAAGTCAAGCTTTGAGATTCTTGATAGTTGAACTGAGATTTCTATGTTAGGAATTGAGGGAAAGGGCTGGAGAGATGACTCAGTGGCTAAAGGCATGTACCACTACTGCAGAGGACCTGGCTTCAGTTTATAGCACCCACATGGTGACTCACGACCATCTGTAACTCCAGCTCTCAGGTATCTAATGCCTTGTCATCTCCGAGAGCACCAGTACACAATGGTACACATTTATACATGCAGGAAAACATTCACACATATAAAATAAAAAGTAAATCCTAAAAACAGTTTTAATTAAGGGAAGAGATTTGTATAAATCTAGACCAGCTCTTTCTGTCCTCAGATGACAGGCAGGACAGTCTGGCTGTCATAGACTTTCCTAGGTATCAGCAAAGCAAAGGGAACTTGCTATACTAATAAAAACTTTAAATCTTATTTAATTTAAGGAAGGGGATTATCAGGGAAAGGAGGCATCGATGGGGAATAGGGGAAAAAATTGAAACTTAGATTATATGCTTAAAAGGTGATGGACCTATCAAAGAGATGTTGAAGTTAAAAAGTACATGCAAGAGGAATGAGAAATTCGGAGGAGAGATGTTATTTTGATTGTGTCTTGACAAATTGGATGGTACATAAGAGAATAGGATTTTTGCCCAGGAGAGAATCAAATATGCAATTGAAAATTCACTGTCACATGGGAAGAAACAATTCCCTTAAACAAGAGATGAATGTGGTAAGATGCTAAAAGGGAAAAGCGCGGACTTTAAATATTTATATATTTATATATATATATATTATATATATATATTTATTTATATAAATATATATATTTATATATATATATATAAATATATATTTAAACATTAAATATTATGTCTCTTTAAAAGAACAGGTTAATGTTATTGTATAGTTCCTATCTGCCACGTAAGATCCTAAATACTTTCCCTGTTCCCTCAGGCAGTACTCTTAACCGCAGGATGGAGATGTTTTGCTTCATTTTATGGAGACAGAAATAGAGCCAGAGGGGCTCCAAATCCACAGCTGCAGTGCAAACATTTGAGAGCAGCCTATTTATTCTCTCCAGCCTCCCAGATCCTATCTCCGTAAAGGTATTTACGATCAGGTGACCAAGAATCACTGGAGGAGACTAGTCCGGGACGCTGAGGGCTGCAAAGATGTGAAAGTTAAATTCCCATTTCTGAAGAGAAGCAATTGATGGGAATTTGATTTTAAAAAAACGTTTCCCATAAATACATTTACATATTTGTGTAATAACATTTTTAATTAAAAAAAAATAGATTAAAACCTTAGGTGAATAAGCTTTTCCCCCTGCATAAGTGTTTTAATGAGTGCTGTGTTCATCCTAAGGAACACTAATCAGCTAACGATTACCCTGCTTTGTGTTCCTTGTTTCAGGTAGGAAAGCCATGTGACCATGACAGATACCAGACATACTGGTGGAGTTTCTGTTTGTAGAGAGGTCTGGGCTGAGTGAGGGAAGGGTCACTTTTGCAATCTCCTTGACTCAAATTGCTGATCTTTTGGCACAGCAAATTTATTCTACACCCCATCCCCCAGCAGAGAGAACAGAATCCTGGGCTGTTAGGCAAGTCCTTCGCCACTAATAGGCCCAGCCCAGGCCTTTGGAATTTTTGTTAAAAGTGGGAATTTTCGTTTCAGTCTAGACATCCATGCAAAGGTCTTCTGAAATCACTGCCTAGGTGTTCTCTTGGAGGAGTTGATTGCTTTCCATGGAGAAAAGAGCAGGGATACTAATTAGTTTGGTCAATAGCACTTTGCAGAGAGTGGGGGAATGTGGCACAGTTAAGGCCAAAACCTTTCCCCAGGCACCCTTGAAAGCAGTAGGCTGTTTCTGCTGGATCCTGTTTATGGATTTGTTTGTTTGTTTTTGTTCTTCAAGATGGGGTTTCTCTGTTAACTCTGGCTGTTCTGTCACTCACTCTACAGGCCAGGTTGACCTCCAACTCAGAGATCCTTCTGCCTTTGCCTCTTGGGTACTGGGATTAAAGGCATGAGTCAACCACCACAGTCAGCTAATTTTTGTGGATTTTGTTTTCAAATATATTAATATAAAATTTTGATCAGGAATTAATAGCTTGATAAAAATAAAACCCTATGTCATTTAGGCTTTTCTATGCATCTTAAGTACTACATCAACATCCCTTCGTGACTGCAATAAATTCTAATCTACGAAAACCAAACTGCCTTTTACTAAAAGAAGCTCGGTCCCACCTTGTCCCTTTTCCATGATTTGTCATGATTCTCCAGAGGTTCAGTCAAAGCTATTTAAATACCTAGTGTATCAGGCTTTAAGCATCTCAATTTTACAGAAGACATAAGGAGCTCTATGGTGCCATCATTAGTGTCTTTGTTCTCATTTTATGTCTGATCTGTGCTTAAGTACTGTCTTCCACTTACTAGGCACAAGCTCTGATCTTTCTTTTACCATTTGCTCTTCTACTCTTGCCTTCTGCAGTCTACCAAGAAGTCTTCCCACAGGGTGGAGGATGTAGTTAGACAACAGATCACTTACCTAAATCACTTGAACAGAGGAACCTGGGTTCAATCACCCAATTAAAAAATGGAAGTTCAAAAAAAAAAAAACAAAAACAAAAACACTAGAAGTTCTCCTCAAAAGAGTCTATCTAGTCCTTGGTATTTTGTTCTTTTAAAACATACACTATAATACTTTATGATATCAATCATAGCGTAAATTAATATTATTTGTTTAACTCATTATTTGTCTACCTTCTCCAGGTTGCAGACTCTATGTAGCAAGGGCTCTGAATGAATAGAAACAAGACAAGCACTGAATGCTACATGATCACCATATGCCAGCAATGTGTTTTTTGTAAGAGAACAAAACAAAGACATCTCATATCATGAGCAGATGAGCTCGTTCATTGGGTGCTTTGAATACAGTTTGTCTAGAGAACCCTCTGGCTTGTCAGGAAGTCAGATGAACAATGAAATGAACTCCTATGGAAGGGATGTAATATTTCACTATGATCCAGTGACCACTGTGCTTTGCTGATTATGTCTCCCAAATATATGAAAAGATAATGCAGGGGAGTGACCAAAATGATGCTGATGTAGAATGTCCCCACAGTGATGCCGGGGAGAGACCAAGTTAGAAGCAAATACAGAACTGTTAACAGAAGGGGGCCCTTAAAGGGAAAGTACATAGAACTGACTGTTTGATGTTTGACTCCATCGAGAAAGGCCCCATAGAAGCGTTCAGGAATAAAATTTGTTTGGTACATTGAAGAAAAGTGACGTATAGTCACAGGAAATAATTATAGACAAGTAACTAGAATGTGAATACTGACAGCATATGTGCTCAGCTAAGAGCCATTCCTGGTTGAATGCTAAACTACAATATATATAGTGTAATGTCAAGGGAAGGCTGGTTATCTATACAGAATTAGAATCATAAAAATTGGGAGTCGGTCTGTGTTTCTTATGATATGAAACATAATAACTAAGTAATAAATAAAATAATAAAGATGTTAAGGAATAAGTATCTGAGAAGGAGACTTGAATGTATCTTATTTGGGGGTATTAGAACTATAGTTTTTGGGGCAGGGGAGATGGGTCAGTGGTCAAGAGTAGTGACTGCTCTTCTACAGGTCCTGAGTTCAATTCCCAGGAGCCACATGGTGGCTCACAACCATCTGTAACGGGATCTGATGCCCTCTTCTGGTGTGTCTGAAGACAGCTGCAGTGGACTCACGTACATAAAATAAATAAATAATTCTTTTAAAAAAAAGAACTATACTTTTTGTTTTGTTTCTTTGATTATTAATCTTTTTGTTTGTTGTCAGTGTTTGTTTTTGTTTTGGCATCTTGGTTTCTTTTGAGGCAGGGTCTTAAGCCTTAATATGCAGCTAAGGATGACTTTGAACTTCGGATCCTCCTGCCTTCACCTCGCCGGTGTTGGGATTACAGGTGCATCTTGACAATATATCATTGTTTTTGTTTTTAAGCAGAATTTCATGTGACCCAGACTGGCCACACTTTTGAACTCAGCACAGTTGCCAAAGTTAGACATGAACCCCAGATCTTCCAACCTCCCAACTTCCGAGGGCTGATACGACTGGACTTTCCTACCATGTCCTCCAACTAACGTGTGTTTCTTTGGTGAAAGTAAGTTTAAGTTCAAAACAATGAATCAATAAAATGTGAGCTACATTTCTTTTAGACATCCAAGAAATTTTAAATGTTAGAAGTTACCAGGAATATAGGAGTATTTTCTACAAATACTCCTATTATTATTATAATATATGAATTGTTGTTGTTGTTGGTTGGTTGGTTGGTTAGTTGGTTGGTTGGTTGGCTGGTTGGTTAGTTGGTTGGTTGGTTGGTCAGGTTTGGTTTTTCGAGACAGGGTTTCTCTGTGTAGCCTGGCAGTCCTGGAACTCACTCTGTTGACCAGGATGGCCTTGAACTCACAGAGATCTGCCTACCTCTGTCTCCCAAGAGCTAGGATTAAAGGTGGGCACTGAGCATGAAAGATTTTTAATAAGTGTCCTTAAAATGATACTGCAACCTTTGACTTTCATAAGAAAAATCTAAATATTTCCCAAGAAAAGGGGCGAAATGTAGGATCCCACACTATCTAAAGAGAGAAAACAAGGAAAGGAAATAAAAAAAGAAGGGGCTGGGGACATAGCTCAGTTGGCAGTGTTTACATAGGAGGCTCAGGGCCAGTGCAGCTCCTTGGAAGAAGCTTAAATTCTTGCCCAAGCTAAAAATACATCAGTGAACTACTTCAACTGCTGTGGGTTTGCACAGGTTGCCATGGGCAACTTAATAAATTAGATGATTATTCTTATATCAATGTACTTAAACATACACACGTAAAGATATAGTTATCTAATCTACCCAGAGAGGGTGGAAGATGGTGATATGTCACCGCAGAGTTTCTCCTCTAGCAATACTGAACATTCCCTAAACTTCTATGTAACTGAAAATGTGTGCTTTCTAGGCTAATGGTTTGCCAGCACAATAGCTATAGGCAAGTTGTAAGCAATGCTTTGAATAGGGAGGACAATTGTTTTGAATATTTAAAATAGATAATAAACTAATAAGTAATACAATTTACATAGCTGAATAATCTTTGGGAGCACAGGACCTGCCAGCTATACAATGTAACAGCTGATTGAAAATAATAACCTTTAATGAAGACTCAGGTTATTGCCCACAGATTAAAGATGTGCTCCCCTGATAGATAATTCTGTATTCCAGGCTGTCCTTGAACTTCAAGGTGGCTATAATTAGAGCTATGGGGCATCATGTCCAGTTACCATTGCTTTTTAAAGAATGTAAGAGAGCCAGGTATGATGGCACACACATTTTTATTAAAGATTTATTTATTTACTATATATAAGTACACTGTAGCTATCTTCAGACACACCAGAAGAGGGTGTCAGATCTTATTACAGATGGTTGTGAGCCACTGTGTGGTTACTGGGATTTGAACTCAGGACCTTCGGAAGAGCAGTCAGTGCTCTTACCCCCTGAGCCATCTCACCAGCCCCAGCACAAACTTTTAACACCAGCTCAGAGGCAGAGGCAAGAGGATCTCAGGTCTAAATATCAAGTTCCAAGACAGCCAGGACGACATAGAGAGACCCTGTCTCAGAAAAAGAAAAATAATGTAAAAGAGCAGCGTACGTGGGAGGCAATGGTAGATAGTGCTACACGATCTATCTCAAATAGGCAGCCACCGGGCTGGAGAGCTGGCTCAGTGCTGGGGAGCACTTGCTGCTCTTCCAGAGGACCTGGGTTCAACTCTCAGCACCCAAATGCTGCTTCTCAAACAGGCAGCTGTGTGTACCCCCTGTTCATTACTTCTTTTTATTTTTTTTAAGATTTATTTACTTATTTATGTATGTGAGTACACCATTGCTCTCTTCAGACACACCAGAAGAGTACATCAGACTCCATCACAAATGGTTGTAAGACACCATGTGGTTGCTGGGAATTGAACTCAGGACCTCTGGAAGAGCAGTCGGTGCTCCTAACCTCTGAGCCATCTCTCTAGCCCTGTTCATTACTTCTTCCTCTCAGTTTTGTGTGGGAACAAACCATTTCTTCTTGGTATCAACATTCACTGGTCACATCTACCAATCTCAGGAAGTTAGGATATATAATAAATATGTTTTGGCTCAACTTTCTCTCTGCCTGATGCTAGAACTTGATACTTCAAAAAAAAAGTGGAATTTTAGAAATCTGGGTCCAGGGAATTGAATCCAGAGCCCCAGGCATGCTAACCACATACTCTACTGGTAAGCAGGAGGAAAGTTGTTCTATAGGAAATGATTACAGTTAGATGAGCCCAAAATTCATCGGGTGCTGTTGTACGGTAGGGTAACTATATACAGCAACTATGCATTGTACATTTCAAAAAGCTAGAAGGAAGGATTTTCACAGTGTCATAGGCCTGTACTTCCAGGACTAGTTAGGCAGAAATGGGAAGATCAGGAGTTCAAAACCACCCCTCAGCTACAGAGATTAAGACCAACCTAGGCTGTATGAGATCCTGTCTCAAGGAGCCCAAATCCTATTAAAATAAAGAAATGATAAGTGGTTGGGAAAATATATGTTTAACTTGATTTTTTTTTTGATTTAAACATTACATGCTATATTCATAGATGGAAATCACATAAATAGCCTTTAATCCCAGCACTCAGGAGGCAGAGGCAGGCTGTTATCTGTGAGTTCAAGGCTAGCCTGATCTACAAAGTGGGTCCAGGGCAGCCAGGACTGGTTACACTGAGAAACCCTGTCTCGAAAAGCCAAGGTGGGGGTAGGTGGGAAGGAAGAAATTACATAGCTAGTACGTTACCCAATACAGATTTGTAATTCTTGATTTTATGTACCAATGGAAAAAAAATTTTTTAAAGTGAAACAGAAGGTGTCATATCACCTCGATTACAAGGATTTTAAAATAGGAAGTAAGGAAGTACGACCTGACAGCTTTCAAAGCACAAGGGATTAACAGAAGCAGAGAGAGAGCAAGCTTACCTTGCTGGAGTCAGACAAGGAAGGAGGAAGGCTGAGCTGACTGGGAGGAGCTGGGGGAAAGGAAGGGGTGTGCTTGGTATATATTGTATAAAAAATTAATTAGAAAGTATAATTTTAAAAAAGTTTATCTATAGCAATGCCTCTGACTTGTAAAGAATCATTGATGCAAAAGACAATACCATCAAGTCAGGGGGAAGAAAAAGCCAGTCTGAGTACAGAATCTACCAGTCTGGAATTCCTAGGAGCTAAGACCACACACATTGGTATGCAGAAAGTAAAGGTGCGACCAGGGTTTTAAAAATGTTTATTGTGCCACAAAGCACCTAGGGCTCTTGCTAACAGGCCTATTGGGTCCTAGGAATGAAACAAGACCTGTTAAGTCTGCATTTCAGAAGAGTCTCCAGGCAGTGCTGAGGCTGGGCTGAAGGTCACAGGTCTGAACAGAGAATGGAAGCCTGAGAGACAGGGGTGTTCAGGGAGGTGGGGGTGTTCAGATAAAGCAAGTGAGTGAACACCTGGTGACCAAGTGTGCTGGAAGGCCTAATGCCCTAAACAAACAAATGGTTGCCGGGTGGAAATCAAGGCTCCATTACCAGATGTTCACATTGTTCTCCAAGAGAAATGGAAACATTGTCTAGAGATATAAGATTAAAAGGACATTTCTCTTTTTAAAATTTACAGTGCTGGGATTTCATTTCTTACTCCTGTGTAGTGGTGAGAATCTTTTAAGAATAATATACTGCTAGGGGTAGAATATAGCCAAAGGTTAATCTGAGAAAATAGCCTTCCACCAGGGAAACTGTGCTATGACAGCCTAAGGACCTGGAGACCTATTAACTACTGGAGTGCCTAGGGCCATCTCTCCTCAAGGGAATGTTAAGAGCATTTTATTTGGGTAGAATGGATGATTCTGAGGAAACAGAATGGCCAGTGGACACATCGATGTTAAAGAAAAGAAAAAAGAAGTGAGGAGCACATGATTTTATCATATGACTGATGGTACAACACTGGTGGACTTTAGTATAGTTAGCTTTTGATGAAAGGTGGTTGGTTCATTAACTTTCTCAAGACGTGGTCTGGGTGAGTTCCTGAGGTGAGGTTTTCTTTTTGATTGGTCTCCATGCAGAAGGCACCAGGGCATGGTTGAGTTGTGGGTACCTTCAAATCAAATAGTTGGCCTGCTAGGGATTCCTCTGTAGTGAGTAAAGGGTTTTTATGTTTTTGTCTTTGTTTTTGTTTGGTTTTTTTTTTTTTTGCCTTAAAGTTGGTATCTTAATTAGGGGGTTACTGGTGAGAACAGACACCATGACCAAGGCAAGTCTTATAAAGGACAACATTTAATTGGGGCTGGCTTACAGGTTCAGAGGTTCAGTCCATTATCATCAAGGTGGCGTCATGGCAGCATCTAGGGAGGCATGGTGCAGGAAAGGCTGAGAGTTCTACATCTTCATCTGAAGATTGCTAGTCGAAGACTGACTTCCATGCAGCTAGGATGAGGGTTTTAAAGCCTACACCCACAGTGACACACCTACTCCAACAGGGCCACACCTCCTAATAGTACCACTCCCTGAGTCAAGCATATACAATCCATCACAGTCCAGCAACCTGAATTTGGTACTGGGACCTATGTGGTAGAATGAGGGAACTGACCTCTGACCTCCACACATACACATGGCATCAGCTCACTTTTTAGCCCAGATATACCTTTAATTTCATATTTTCCTGCCTCAGCCTCCTAAATAAGTGGAATTATAAACCTGTGTCACCATACGTGTTGTCCAAGCTTTTGTAAGACAGGATCTCGTGTAGCCTAGGCTGGCCTTGAACATTCTGTGTAGCCAAGGATGACCTTGTATTCATCCACTTACCTCTACCTCCCAAGTACTGGGACTACAGGCTTCAGTCCACACAGTTATGAGGTGCTGGGGATGGAACTCAGCCTCATGCATAAGGCAAGCCCTCTATTTACTGAGTGAGCTGAACCTCCAGCCCCCGGAATCTTGTTTTATTTTTACAAAATCAAATAACTGCATATTCATTGGGGAGCTGCTTTCTTGACATTCTTAGATGTAGTGTTATAAATGAGACTCAGTCCAGGTGTTAAATGAAAGAGCAGTTCTAACCTCTCCCCTGGTCTATCCCATTCCCCAGGGAGAAAGCAATTCACTGGAGATAATTGCTTGCATTCTCATCTATGGGAGACAGAGCTGCTTAGCTCTAGTTGGCTGAGGACGTGACTTTTGGTGATTCACCAGTACGCTATGAGGTGGGACTCTGGTCGTTGTGGATGATCTAAGAAAACAACTGAATGTTTTCCCTACACATAATGAAGGAACTGCTGCGCTCTTTCTTCTTTCCAATACCAACAGAACAGCTTGGATTTTATTTTATCATACTCATAAAACACACCAAAAGTTTGTGCTACTGGGTTTCTGTGAGGTCTCATTACAGAAACACCAATGTAAACAATCCCTGTGTATTCCATCATCCAAATGCAACTATAATTAATTTGATATAGAGATAATTTCTTGTAATTGCTTTTCCTCTGCTAAGGTTTTAATTTGTGTGACTGCAATTGTCTTGTGTACATTATGACAAGCACTTAATTTTCTCACATGGTTAAGTTACAAATCCATGTGGAAATTTGATTTTTAAAATCTATCATTTGAGAAGACAAGCAGGCTAGCACAAGCTTGTAAGTCTAGAACTGAGGAGGCTGAGGCAGAAGAATCAGTGCATATCCAAGGCCAGAGTGAGTTCAAGGCCATCTTACCAAGACCTCATCTCAAAAACAAAACTATGTCAATTAAGGATACACACTTTCTCTCATGCGTTCCTTTATCTAACAAAAAAGCCATTCCCAAAGCTGAATGAAGGAAAGGAAGACATGACTGCTTCTAGGTATGGAGAAAGAGAAGGTTTCTTGTAGATATGAGGAAGAGCATAACCAGAGGCAGGGACTTCTGGGAGAGTCCAGGGTGAATGACTCTGAGCCAAGTCATGTGAGGAGATGGGAGAGGAGAGAGAGTCAGGAGGCCAGGAGGGTAAAGGATCTACAGAAGAGGGCCAGGTAGCCAAAGTGGCTGGATTATATAGGGAAGCTTAGGGTATGTTAGCCATACCCTCTAATAGATAAGGACTGAAGGATGCTGGGATGCTAGGTCAGCTTTGATATATTAAATAGAGACCTCAGTTAGCCATTTAAGACCTAACAAGAGGGCTGGTGAGATGGCTTAGTGGGTAAGAACACTGACTGTTCTCCCAAAGGTCTTGAGTTCAAATCCCAGCAACCACTGGTGGCTCACAATCATCCATAATGAGATCTGATGCCCTCTTTTGGTGTGTCTAAAGACAGGTACAGTGTACTTAAATATAATAATAATAAATAAAATCTTTGGGCCAGAGCAAGCAGGAACTGAACGAGCAAGGTTGACCGGAAAGAGCAGAGGTCCTAAATTCAATCCCCGGCAACCATATGAAGGCTCAGAACCATCTGTACAGCTACAGTGTACTCATATGCATAAAATACATAAATAAATAAATCTTAAAAAAAAAAACCTAAGAAGAGCCTGTAAAGACAAAAGCGTGAGTGTGTGCACACCTGTGTGTGTGTGTGTGTGTGTGTGTGTGTGTGTGGTGTATGTATATATTATTTCTGTGTCAACATTTGTGTGCATGAATACAATCAAGTACGCCATGGCACACATGTAGAGGTCAGAGGTCAGCCTGGAGAGTTGATCCTTACCTTTGACCTGTTTTGAAATAGTCTCTGCTGTCCCTGCTACCCATAAACTAAGCTTCTGGGATTTCCTGTCACTGCCTTCCATGGGTCACATGGCATTATCCACAATCAGTCTACATGTCTGACTTTTCTGTAGGCTCTGGGGATTTGAACCCTGGTCCTCATGCTTTTGTATAGCAAGTGACTTTCCCCACTGAACCATCTTCCTTTTCCCATTGTTCTTGTTATGTCAATTATAATTATGACATATATATGTCACTGTTTCAACAAAATAGCAGATCACAGTATTGTTGTAAACTTTTATCAATCTGTTCATCTGCCCATGATTTTTTTTTCTCATTATTTTGTTGGTACAACTGCTTGTACATTTAAAAGCACATTAGTATACAATTCACAGACCAAAGGAAGCTCAAGCAGAGGAGGCCTTGTTGGTCATCAAAGGGAGGAGAGGCCCTTGGCTCTGAGAAGGCTGGATGCCCCAGTATAGGGGAATGACAGGACAGGGAAGAGGGAGTGGGTGGGTTGGTGAGTAAGGGGAGAGGGGATGGGATAGGTTGTTTTTGGAGGGGAAACCAGGAAATGGGATGTAATTTGAAATGTAAATAAGAAAATATCTAATTAAAAAAATAAGAAAAAGCACATTAGTGTGTTTTATATACTAGTGTCCCTATAAATACTTATTCTTTTTTTTTTTTTTTTTTGGTTTTTCGAGACAGGGTTTCTCTGCGTAGCCTTGGCTGTCCTGGAACTCACTCTGTAGACCAGGCTGGCCTCGAACTCAGAAATCCACCTGCCTCTGCCTCCCAAGTGCTGGGATTAAAGGCGTGTGCCACCACCGCCCGGCTTAATACTTAGTTTTCAATGTGTGCTGTAACACATGAGGTCACAATAAATAAGCTTGATAATGTAATTTTATATAACACATGTAAAATTATATATTTAAAGTGAATATCCTGCTAAGTAAAAAACAAGTGCATTGTAAGACTTATAGATGGCAGTTTTCCATATGTGGTTGGATACATGTTTACCAGGACCCCATCCCCCTCTTATTGTCCACAGTGCTAGGCAAGTACTCTACCAACTGAGTTATATCCCCAGTCTGATGCTTCTTTTTTTTGTTTGTTTGTTTGGTTTTTTTTTGTTTTTTTTGAGACAGGGTTTCTCTGTGTAGCCCTGGCTGTCCTGGAACTCACTGTGTAGACCAGGCTGGCCTCGAACTCAGAAATCCTCCTGCCTCTGCCTCCCAAGTGCTGGGATTAAAGGCGTGCGCCACCACCGCCTGGCTTAGTCTGATGCTTCTTAAAGATAAGTTTACATTTACTTTCTCACTTAATTTGTGTGTGAGCATGCACGAGTGCATGTGCGCATGGTCACTTGCACCAGCGTTTGTATGTGTAAGACAATTTGTTGGTTATCTCTTCCACCATGAGTTGATGGAATGCACCACTACACACCGAGTCATCTCACTAGCCTTAATATGTTTTTATTTTAGAGAGGCCTTAACATTTGGATACATAGATAGAATATACAGCTGTGTGCACAGGGATATTCCTGTTAGCAGTCAGCCCCAGATCCATACAACGGTGGTCTCATAGGTTCCAGTGTCTAGAACGTATTGTGGCCATAGCCGTCTGAGGTTTGCATAAGGATAAGATCAACCAAGAAAACATTTTTTGGAATGGGACCCCATCGTTGAGTGGCACATAGTTGTGTACAGTGGTCAATGCTTTCAAGGTTTTTCACCCAGAATCCAGGGTGAAATTTAATGGCCGCTGCAACAGTAGTAAGGGGAGGGACTTTCTTTGTGTCACTGTCACAAACAGATTTGCTGCCACTATTACATGTGTGAGATTCTTCTCTGTTCCCTTTGTGCCTTGTTAACTTTGGGGAATCACCCTGATATCAAACTTCCTAAGCTTGTGATGTCAAGATTCCAAGCTGTGAATCAATAGATAACTCTCCATCCTACATTCCCCAGTGTTCTCAACCATGGTGGTTCACTTATGTCATCCAGCACTGCGACCCAGACAGCAGTTTTGTCATGAGTTAGTTCAAGAGCACATTGGGTTACATAGTACATGGCAGACTAAGGCTACACGGAGAGCCCAACTAAGTAAATGCAAAGTTTTTACTCGGATTTAAGTTTTCTTTTTCTTTTTTATTAGATATATTCTTTATTTACATTTTAAATGATTTCCCCTTTCCTGGATTCCCACTCCCCAAAAGTCCCAAAAGCCCTCTTCCCTCCCCCTGTTCCCCAATCAACCCCTTCCCGCTTCCCTGTCCTGGTATTCCCCTACACTGCTGCATTGAGCCTTTCGAGGACCAGAGTTTTCTACAATAGAAATGTAAAACAGAATAAGACACACATGTATTCACACACAAAGATGGCTACACAAGGACTAAGGAATAATAGAACATCTGTGAATTCAGATGTGTTCTTAGTTTAAAAACAAAGAACAGGGCATCACAAATACCTCGGAAGCTCTCTGCAGGCTTGTGCTGCATTGGTCCTTCCTTCCTGCCTACAGAAAACTCACTGCTTTGAATTACCCATTTGTCTTGTATTTAATTTTTTTACCTTTATTTATCTACTCGCTGATCATTTAATATATGTGTGCCTGTACACTTACCATGTTGTATGTATATTTAATGTACATGTCTCTGTGCACCTACCATCTTGTATGTGTATTTAATATATGTGTTTGTGCATGTGTGTCTGTACATACATGCATTTGTGCACCTACCATGTTGTATGTGTATTCAA
Organism: Tokudaia tokunoshimensis; assembly: GCA_036184795.1. Classification (NCBI taxonomy): domain Eukaryota; kingdom Metazoa; phylum Chordata; class Mammalia; order Rodentia; family Muridae; genus Tokudaia; species Tokudaia tokunoshimensis. The sequence continues at coordinate 27,819,478 of BTHU01000019.1, read as the reverse complement.
TGTATGTGTGCCTATACATCTACTATGGCTTATGCGTATGGGAGTCAGATATGTCCCTTTCCACCGTGTGTACTCCAGGGATCCAACTCAGATTGCCAGGCACAGGAGCAGGCACCTTTACTCACTGACCTTCTCACTGCTTCCTTGTTTCTTGTCTTTACCATCTGATTTCCTTGGTTTATAGACGGTTTAGAAGGAAATAGGTCCTTTGTCTACAACATGAACTGTAGATTTTCCCAGCTGATTGCTCTGATGTTGTTTCATGTAGCTTTTGCTAAGTTGTTTTTTAAGTCTTTTGTTTTTCCTAGGGTTTGTGTTGTGTTGAAAAATCCTGTCCAGGGTGAGATCACCTTTTGAATCTGCGTCTTTTCCATGCCTGCACACATGTAGTTTACTTTTCTTCCTTTCATAAACTGCTTTCCGAGCTTTGTCTGCTGCCCTGTAGCATTCCTGACACTGTCTGTGGCCACAGTCACAGCCTTTTGTTTCCCCTCTTCTTAGCAACATCATCAGTAGAGTTCTAGGGTTTGAGACTTCTAGTTTACCTGATGTTTCAGCTAAAGATCGTATATCAAACAGTAATTCAGAATTTAAACAATAACTGGACTTAGAAGTATATTCCAGGATTGAAATATGCTGTTGTTATTTTTAAAAGGATATTAATAACAGTTTAGTAAAGTTGGACTGACTGTATCAAATCCTACCACCTGGAGAAGATAAACCACGGTGGTTAGCATGGAAATGGATTGCTTTCCATATTCTTATAGAAATGTAGATGTAGGCATATTTCATATTCAGAGTAAGCAATGACTGGGATATAATTTCATAAATTTATATTTATTTTGTATAACATATATACATACAAAAAGCAGAATTTTTTCTTCTAAGGTAGCCATATGCCCCTCAGTCCAACTTCACGTCCCCAACCTGAGGTTTCGGTTTTAACTAGAAAGCAAGGGAGAAGTTCAGCTAAGCATTCTTGGTCTAAGTGTGGTCCTGCCTGTCACCATGATCACTGTTCTCGTCACTCCAGCAAGGTGGTCTGACAAGTTGTCCTAACTGTGCTACTCCATCTCTTCCTGGGAGGCTAGCTCCTCCTCCAGCTGGCCCCAGGCTTAGGCAATATGTTCCTTCTCCATCCTGAGATTCTTGCAAGTGTTCCAAACGCCTGGCATACATTCTTTCAGTGGCTCCAGATGGCTCCACTGGTGTCTTTGTGGTGTGTTTGTCTCTGGCAGGTTGACTACACTCTGCTTTCACACTCTACTCTTGAGGTGAACTAGGTATGTGTCTGGAGTCATAACTAGGCGTGTCTTATTTGTCTTTCTTGGAGGTGCTGTCCTAATATGGCAAAAACACTCAAATTCTTCATGTTCTTTTGTTAGAAGTTCTGCTTTAGAAAGAGTTATACATGGGCTAGAGAGATGGCTCAGAGGTTAAGAGCACTGACTCTGAGCTCCTCCAGAGGTCCTGAGTTCAATTCCCAGCAACCACATGGTGGGTCATAATCATCTATAACAGGACCTGGTGCCCTCTTCTGGCTTGCAGGCATACATGTAGGCAGAATGCTATATACATAGTAAATAAATAAACCTTAAAAAAAAGAAAGGAAGAGTTATACACATCGGGCTACAGATTGCCTGTTGTTTTTTGAGATTAGGTATCCCTATATAGTCCAAGCTGGCCTGGCCTTGCCTTGAGCTCAGACAATCTTTCTGCCTCAATCTCAAAAGTGATGGGATAATAAGGGGTGTGTGTGTGTGTGTGTGTGTGTGTGTGTGTGTGTATACCAGAGTACACAAAGACCCATACAGTCAGTACATGTTATATTAGCAGCAGTGGTTAAAAATCAGAGTGGCAATGATGATCTCATTCAAGAACATTTTTTTAAAGCCCTCAAAATTATGGAATACCTAAGAAATGTAAAAGATTTATGAGAAACTTAAAGTTTACTCAAAAGATCTCAAAAGGCAGGAAGCAAACTATGTTCATAAGGAACACTTAGTATTGGAGAGTTGTCAGTTCTCAGCCTGTTTCTAAAGTATGTCCAAATATAGTCTCAATAGCAGCTTCTAAATGGCATATAAAATAATAAACATGCTAACAGAAAAGGCCAATAAAATATACCAAAAAGAAAATATAATATACAGACTTTTAAACAGGCAAAAAGCTATTCAAAATAAAATAAAACATAAGATAGAGACTTCTAGAAGGACAGTAAGTTATTCCAGACACAGGCTGGAGCAGTTGACTATGTATTAGGAATGATTTGTATATCTTTACCTAATTAAAAAATCCAGATGGATTAACACAAAATGCAAACAAATTAATATGACAAATTGAAAGACACCACGGGGGAAAATAGCCTTATAATTTTGAAGCAGAAAAGTCTTTTCTAAGCATATCATAAAATAAATGTGAAAACCTCCATGTAAAATTAAAGTCCATTTGAAAAACTAGGAAAAATGCCCTCCAACATGCATGGCAAAAATGTCAATACTCTTATATGTATAAGAAAATCAATTAGGGGAAAGATCGATATAAAGAAAACCCAATATAATGGACCATAGTAAAGATAAACAGTACATTTCCGCTTATCATCACCAATACCACAGGGAATAAAACTGAAGTGTCAAGAAGAAAATGTCAGTTTCCTATGTAGAAATGTTTTGTGTGGTTCTTTTGAGGTGGAGTGTCGCTCTAGCGCAGACTTGCCTGGAACTCACTCTGTACAAACCAGGATGACCTTGAACTCACAGCAATCTTCTTGCCTTAGTTTCCTGAGTGCTAGAATCATGGGAATGAGCCATCATGTACAGCTTTACTCCAAGAACGTTTATGATATCTTACAGTTAGATTATAGGGAGGCAAGCATTCCCATAATGCATCGAGAACATGGATAAGGATTTCTTTGTGTGTCAAACTAAAACACCTGTGCAAACACTGAGTTTTGTCCAGAAAGTCCATTTTTAGGACTTCAAGGAAAAAATTGGGCAGTCACACAGATGAAGACTTATCTTTTTGTTTGCAGAGATGATGTCTCATATATCCAAGGCTGGCCTTAAACTCACTATGGAACTGCGGATGACCTTAATCTTCTAAACAGTTTACCTCCAAGTCCTCAGTGCTAGAGTTACTGGCACGTGCCACCACACCCTGTTTTATGAAGTGCTTTGAATCACAAAGGATGAGTTACATCCTTAATCCTGCAGCCTTGTCTTATAAGACATTTATTATAATAGGTTGTAAAGGAAAAAAATGTCGACGAAAGAATGTTTAAATAAATTATGAAACAATATATGGTTGCTAAACAGAAGGTAAATTAGTTAGAGATAGGTGGGTCAGTTTTTTAAAAAAATTTAATATGGTTTAAGAGAATCAACGTCCAGGAAAAAAAAATCTTTTAGTTTTGTATGTAGAGACTTCAGGGCTAAATAATTTACACGGATCGTCTCATTTAATTCTAAGAACCCTGATTGCCTAGTATATCAAAACATTCATTACAAATGTTTCCTCGGTAAGAGTTTTCCTTAAATGCACAGCACAGCAACCGCCAAGACATTTGTGGAATCGTTTCCTGACTTCCATGCTTCAGTTATTTTTCAATCTTTAATGAGTTTATAGTTTCTTTTTATTTTCTTACTTTTATGGAACTTTCAAACCTCCTGAGCACAGAGGGGAAAGTGAAATGGATCCCATGCGTCAGCAACTTAGTAAGAACCAGCTGGATACCCCCACCTTCTCCTGCCCCGATGGGGAGTTCTGAGACAAATCTCAGATATCCTGTCACTGTACTCATGAACTGTTGACAAACTGGACAAGACAAAGCAGTGTCCCATCCATGGGAACCTCTTTGTCATCAAAGTAACAGTCCTGGCCTGGCAAGAGGGCTCAGGGGGTACAAACAATTCCTGCCCAAGGCTAATGGCCTGAGTTCAATCCTCAGAACTTACAGAAGCAGGAGAGATCTGACTCTTGAAAGTTATCCTCTGCCCTCCATATGTGAGCTGCCAAACCAGGGCATGGGTGTATCAGCACTTAAACACTCTTCTCTCTCTCTCTCTCTCTCTCTCTCTCTCTCTCTCTCTCTCTCACTGAAGATAGTAGTTCTATTAACTTTTTTCTGTATATTTAAATTTATCTTCTGGCTTCTATTTGTGTCCTATAGTGTGGATACAACACAGATTTCTATGGTTAATTTCCCTACTAGGATATACATTTCAGTTTGCAATTTTCAGTTACAAACAACACTGCAATTATCTTTGTATAAAGCTTCCCCCACACACACACTCCTTCCTCGAAGAGTGTCTATTTCAGATAGATGCCCATGAATGAATGGATTGGACATCTAACATGCAAAATTCAGATTTGGCACATACTATATTCTTGTGCTCTAATCGAACAGCCATGGCTCATCTTACTCATGCTATGGCCTCTAAGGGCCACTGTGGTCGGGCCACTCTTACCCCATCCTGTCCCCTACCAGCCATTTTCTCTGGTCTTTTCACCTCTGACATAACTCACCATCCATCTGCTTCACCAATGCCAATCTCTATTCTGCTGTTCAAACCCATGACTGACACTCTTGGTCAAACCCTGACATGTGCAGGCCTCACCAAATACCTTGTGACATACGTAAGAGGTGAGTGTAATCTGTGAAAGTCTTCTATAAAAGCCTAAAGACAGGATGCAAAGGTGCAAAGAGTATGAGAGAATTTGTGGGAATACAATGTAAAAAGTTCATAGCTTTATTTAAAAAAGGCATTCATAAATCAAATCTACATGCACATGACATTTCCTCCTGGAACTGTGGGCAAAAGATTAATATTTTAATAATAAACTGTTGGCAGAACTATTGAAATATTGACGTCCTTCTGTCATTGCTTGTGGGACGGCCACGTTCTCTGTCACCACATGGCCCCCTTTGCTATATTGTGTTCAGGGCCATTTACCTGAACTTTCTTTTGTGTCATCCTCAATTAATTCCCCTCATTCATCAGATGGTAATTTTGTATCACCTCCACCAGGAAGCATTCTTGACCTTGCCCTCTGCCCCGTGCCACTGAGTCATAACTCTTCATAATACCAAGGTGTCTCATGGTGTATAATACCGCGCACCATTCCTAAAGGTGTCTCATTAACCACTGCATGCATGTATACAATATTTCTTTATCTCTTCCATCTCCAGCTCACCTCCCCAATCCCATCAGCCTTTCCCATCTTCAATCCCTCCTGCCTTTCTCTTTAAATCTCATTGTTTCATCAGTGACACCTGGCATTGGTTCATTTTGTTGGTCTCCTCTTGTGTAGGTCTTGTGTGGGCAAGCAGAGTTACAGTGAGTGAGGAAGTGCAGAGGCCATGGTATGACTGCCTGGAAGCATCTCACAGAACTCTCCCACATCCTCCATTTACCTGGTATCTCTCTCCCCATTTAAACTCAAATTTTACAAGGTCAGAAATCTTAGCTATCATTTTCTTCCAAAATTGCCTCCTAATGATCCAACTGGATAGCAGTGACAAAAAATGAATTTTTTCATTAATCTGTCATGTAATTAAACTCAGTTTCTGCTTCCTCAAGAAAATGCATTCCTTCTCTCTAGGATAATTATTAGACAATGTGCAGGTTAGTTTGTGTCAAATTGGCATAAACTCAAGTCTCCTGGAAGAGGGAAATTCAGTTGAAGAGTTACGTCTGTCTGCTGGGCAGTGGTGGCACACGCCTTTAATCCCAGCACTAGGGAGGCAGAGGCAGCAGAGGCAGGCAGATTTCTGAGTTTGAGGCCAGCCTGATCTACAAAGTGAGTTCTACGACAGCCAGGGCTACACAGAAAAAACGTGTCTCGAAAAACAAACAAACAAACAAAGAATCACTTCTATCAGACTGGCCTCTGGACACATTTTTGGGGCATCTTCTTGATTAATAATTCATGTGGAGGGTACAGCCCTGTATGAAAGATGCTACCCCTAGGCAGCTGGTCCAGGGTTCTATAAGAAGGCAGGCTGAGAAAGTTATGGACAACAAGTCAGTAAGCAGTGATTCACAGTCATTTCTGGTTCAGTTTCTGCTGCCCCGTTCCTGCCTTGAGTTTCTGTCCTAAATTCCTGCCTTGACTCCCTTAGGGATGGAGTGTTTACCTGGAAGTGCAAGATGAAATAACCCTTCCCTCTTGAAGGCACTTTTGACCAATGGATTGTTTGTTTGTTGGTTTGTTTGTTGTTTGTTTTTCCACAGAAACAGAAAAGCAAACTGGAGCAAGTGGGGAAACTGCAAAGGAACCAGAGATACCTTTGCCAGGCCAGGGTCACGCGCCTCGTAAGCATTTCTAGTTACTACGCCAAGGCAAGCTATGCCTGGCTGGCCTGTGACATCTGTCCAACACTGTTTTATCTATCACTCTATATAAATCCCAGTTTACTCATGTGGTTTTCTTAAGTGACTGACTCTTTAAAATTAAGTGTCTACTTCAACCTCATCCAAAATTGATTGCTATAAAATTACAGGGTTTGTCATATATTTTCTGCAGTGAATTATCTAATAAAAATGTTCCTGATGCCTACCTAGCTAGTCTCAAGAATATGCTACTTGACTCAGTCATGGGGAAAGCTGAGATAGATTATTACTTGACGTTCATCGTCTCCCTTCTTGTCTTGAAATTGCATCCATTGGAGTTATTTATCTCCGTGTCTGTCTTCATCATTAACTGGACTCTCAGACAGTGAGGACTGTGACGGTAAATTCTGTTGCCAGTGTACTTTCCCAGAACAGCAGCTCAGTAAATATTTGCTAAATGAATTAAGCAGGTTTTGAGTGCCTACACTGACTGAAGGATGTACCAGGGTTGTTGATGAAACCGGAAGCATAGCCAGACACAGATAATCAAGGAGGTGGCAACCTGTCCAAAGGAGCACGTTTATTTTCCTATAAAAAATGTGTATGTCAGCCGGGCGGTGGTGGCGCACGCCTTTAATCCCAGCACTTGGGAGGCAGAGGCAGGTGGATTTCTGAGTTCGAGGCCAGCCTGGTCTACAGAGTGAGTTCCAGGATAGCCAGGGCTACACAGAGAAACCCTGTCTCGAAAAACCAAAAAAAAAAAAAATGTGTATGTTGTAAAATTTACAGGAATACTAAACTTGGGTAGTTAGTTTTCATGATTGTGCTAGTGAAGATAAATAACTGGGAGGTGAAAATTACATTAGAGCTATACTTTGAAAAGCAAAAGTCAGGATATGAGCTGACACTGTGTATCGGTAAGGAGAAGCATCTCCTCCAGTCTCTGTTCCATTTACTTAATTCTACTCAGAAGCAATTTCCTCTTCCTCCTCTCCATCTCGTCCCTCCCCTCTGTCACCTGCAGATGGTCCGCTCACATGGATTAGGGTTCTGATTTAAGATGTAAGGAACGGCTAGAAAAAGGCATTTCAGAAGGAGAATTAGAAGTGCAAAGCCTACGAGGCGGAAATCAGGGGAACAGGTTGATGAGTGCAATTCTAGTGCAGTAGAAAAATCTGTGTCCCATAGTTTCTCTGTCTTTTTTCAAGGCCAATTTGACTTCATCTTCTGAAACATGTTCAACAAAAGCCTCGCCACTCAGTCTGCCTTCTCTGGTGTAGATGAAACAAATACCTTGAGCCTCATTTTAAATTTTGCAGTCAGAAAAAAACCAAAAAACAAAAAATAAAAAAAACGCTGCACTTCATCCTCGAAGCAGGATCACCACAATGCCCACACTGGCGATGAGTTAATAAACAATCATTAAGGCATGTTTAAGATGTAATATAAAATAAAATATAATTGATAAAGTATTCCTTCCAAAAATACCCTACAGCTAATGGAACTTTGAAGTGTCACTTTTGTGTCATAGGACATAAAGATAATACATGACATCCTCAGGCCCCAGCTGGACAATAACATACCAGAAGGTGGGACATTACAGAAACTTGACCTGCCTCTCCAATCTGTCATAATGATTTTACCATCAAAGAGCCCACCTTTCTAAATTAAAATATATATAAGAGACACACTGGGTGAAAAGCAGACTGTTTAATGTATATTGATTTGAATAGCTATGTTAGAAGATAAAGACATGCTCATAATTTCTAGGGACAGGTCACAAGGGTATCGTTGTTAACTTAAAAGCCTGCCTGCTTATGAAATCTGAAGCACTCCAAACATTAACAATGTAATAAAACTATTAGAAAAGCTCAGTGAAAACTAATCCATGAGTCTGCACTGCAAGAACAAGTGAATAAATCACAGGGGAAGGAGGAAGGGAAATTAGCTTTTGAAGAAAGGCCTGACCAACTTTTAGTTACATTTTTATTTATCTATTTAGTGTGTATGTGTATGTGTCGTCGTATATTCTGTGGTGCACATATGGAGATCAGAAGACAGCATGTGCAAGTTGGTTCTCCCACCATGTGAGTCCCAGAGATTGAACTTATCACACATAGTAGGTGTTTTTCTTGTTGGAGCACCTCATCAGACCTGTCTGCTTTGTTTTGTTTTGTTTTACTTTACTTGGTTTGGTTTGGTTGGTTTGGTTGGGTTGGGTTGGGTTGGGTTGGGTTTTTTGAGACAGGATTTCTCTGTGTAACAGAGCCCAGGCTGTCTTGGAACTCTCTCTGCAAACCATGCTGGCCTTGAACTTACAGAAGTCTTCCTGCTTCTGCCAGAGTGCTGGGAGGAATGATGTGTACCACCACTCACAGCAAAAGATTAATGTATTTTTATTTTCTGCATATGGGATTTTCACCTGCATTTATATCTATACACCATGACGATCCACTGGAACTGGAGTTGCAGTTGGTTAGGGACGGCCATGTGGGTGCTGGGGACCAAATTAGGGTCCTCTGGAGGAGTAGCTGGTCCTCTTAATTGCTGAGTCATCTCTCCAGCCCCCTATTTTTTAAAAAGAAAATTACTGAGTCAGGCATGGTAGCAATCCAGCATTTGGAAGGCTGAGGCAAGTAGACCGCCATATGTTTGAGATTAACAGGGGCTACACAGTGAGGATCTGGCCAGACTGGGTTGCAGACTGAGGCCTTTTTAAAATCAAAACTAAAATGCATAATGAATTCTTTAGTTAGTTAAAATTACCACGTTATATCCATTAGTATAATAACTGGTTCTGACAAGAAACATCTATACATCTAAACCAGAGTGGCAGGTTGCTAAGGGTGGAATAATTACACAAATTTCTTTAATTTTTAATTTTTCCTGTGTTTAAGCATTTTGCCTTCATGTATACCTGTGCTCAGCTTGTGTGCCTACTGTCCATACAGACAGGAACGGGACATCTGATTCTCTGGAGCTTGAGTTATGAGCAATTGTAAGCAGAAGTGTGGGTGTTGGGAATTGAACCTGGGGCCTCTGGAATAAACAGTAAGTTTTCTTAACCACTGAGCTTTCTCTTTATACCCCACAGAATTTCACCTTAAAACAGCTACTTTTACATCTGTTGGTGATGAAGACCTTTTTGGGGCTTGGAAGATCCTTTCACAGGGATCACCTGAGAGCATCAGAGACCATGGATATTTACATTATAATTTATAACAGTAGCAACATTACAGTTATGAAGAAGCAACAAAAATAATTTTATGGTGGGGAAGGGGATCACCACAACATGAAGAACTGTAATAAAAGTTCACAGAATTAGGAAGGTTGAGAGTCATTGCCTTAAACACTTTTCCATTTATTATTTATTATCTCGAGGAGGTATGTACATGTCTTGGTACACCTGTGGAGGTCAGAGGACAACTTGTAGGAGTCAGTTCTCTTCTTTTACCCTATGGATTCTATGGACCAAACTCAGGTCGTACGGCTGAAACAGGCTGCTGGCAAGTATAAGAACCTGCTCAACGACCGTCTTGCTGCCTCCCCACAGACCTTCTGTCTTCAAACAAAAGCTTTTTATTTTGCAAAGATAAGAGTACATTTTAATGTTAATCATTTTACCCAAATATTTGGTACCCACTTTACTTAATTTTTTTATCGTCATGATAAAACACCATGACCAAGGCAATTTAAAGAAAGCATTTAGCTTCAGGGTTCACAGTTCCTGGGTGTTAGAGTCCTATGACCATCACGGTGGTGAGCATGGCAGTAGGCAGGCAGGGGTGGCACTGGAGCAGTAGCTAAGGGGTTGCATCTGACCCACATGCACAAAGCAGAGAGAAAGAGTTAACTAGGAATGACATGGACTTTTGAAACCTCAAAGTCCAACCCCAGTGACATACCTCCCCCAAGAAGGCCACACTTCCTAATCCTTTACAAACAGTTCCACGGGGATCAAGCATTCAAATGCAGCTCTCTGTGAGGGTCATTCTCATTCAAACCACCTCAGCATCAAAACAAACCCATAACTTTCTAATATAACAAGGTGCAAATAGACATCATCTATCTGGCTGTCCTGCCAGGAAGGACATAAGTACTTGTGTCTAATGAAGACGGAGAAATCAGACACTATCAGATTAAGGGATATCCAGCAAAACAACGGGTGTGGTGATACATATCTGTTATCTGAATACTTGGGATACTGAGGCAGGAGGATTGTTATGCGTTAGAGTCAGCCTTGACTATATTTAAGTTCCAAGTCAGTAAGAGTTACACAGCAAGACCCTGTTCTCTCAAAGCAAGAAATCAGTCAACCAAACAAACAAGCAAATAGATTGCTTTTAAAAAAAGACATTAAAAAGCTAGCTATTCTGGTATTAAGAAACACTACAAGACCTCACCAAATAAATGCAAAGTATGAGTCATGATTAAATTTTGGGTTGGAGAAAACAACAATCTAGCTAATTACGATAAAATAAAGTAAGATTTAAATGTAATGGTATGTTTGGTAATAATGCTCTATCTCTGGTCATCTTCCCTGACCACTGTAATTTGATAATTCATTTATTTAGACTTTTTTTGAGACAGGGTTTCTCTGTGTTAATAGCCCTGGCTGTCTTAGAACTTGGTCTGAAAACCAGACTGGCTCAGAGATCAACCTGACTTTGACTCCCAAGTGCTGGGATTAAAGGTGTGTGTGCCACCACCGCCCAGCTGCAATTTGATTCTATGTTCAGGAAATGTTCTAGTTACTGGAAGGTGCCTACTTAAGTATTGGGGGAGGAAATGTCATGATACTTGTCCACTAACATTCAGAGGGCTCACATATTTCCCTGCCCTTGTGATAAACCTGCCTACCTCCATTTAGACTTAAAAGCCAACTTAGAGTAGACAAACTAGGTTCATTCCTGTTTATGATTAAACCTCTTTTTCTCAAGTACTGGGCTATGCTGCACCTGTAACCTTAACTATAAATCATTCTGTACTGCCTGTTCCAGAAAATGGAACCAGAGAAAATTGAAAAAAAAAAAGCAATGTCTTCGTTTCAAAAAGTTATTAAAACCATCTTGTAACTCTACCTTTGTTTCAAAAGGTTGTTATGACTGCCTTGTTATGATCACCTTGCAATCCAGTCTTTGTTTCAAGAGGCTGTTGTGACTAACTTGTTGTGCTTACATTCTGCTCCTGTAATCCCCCCAAGTTTGCCAGTCAAATTTTCATTTGGAAACTCCCTGCCCCTGAACTGTAAAAAACCTTGTCTTCCTCATATCTGATTCTGACCCCTTGAACTCTGACTTAGTGGGAGGTAGTCCCTGTATACAAATAAAAAACCTTGCTTTAATTAATTTGGCCATGAGAATTTGAATTAGTGGTCTTTCTTCTCACATCGTTGAGATTGACACTTGCCCAAAGAGTGGTTTACATATGATATATATATATATATATATATATATATATATATATATATATATATGTATGTATGTATATGTGTATATATGTATATGTGTATATGTATTTATACACATATATATAATATATGTAAGAACCTGGACTTGTGCTTTATTTTGTGTTTATATATGTATGAGTGTGTATGTTTGTATGCACACATGTAGAGGTCATAAGAGAACATCAGGGATAATCCCTCAGGTGCTATGTATCTTTTTGTTTGTTTGTTTTGGTGTTTTGGTTTGTTCATTTTTGAGAGTGTTTCCATTAGCTTGGAGTTAGCTCAGTAGGCTAGACTGACTGGCCAGAGATCCTCCTTTCTCTGCCTCCACAACACTGGGATTATGAATGCTGGGGCTAACCATCCAGTGTTGGGTATTGAACTCAGATCCTCACTATTGGTAACAGCCTCATGTCATGAAGAATTAAATCAGGCTGTGTTGAGCAACAGCCCCTAGACACAAGGAGTTGCTTGGTCCCAGCCTGACTGTTCTGCTCTGCAAACAACATGCCCAGGTGTCAAACAAAATCCTCCTTGGTCCGCAGTCACCCTCCTGTGCACCTTCCTGTGTCTCTGTGTACACATTCTTCTTATCACAAAGCAGCAGTCAGACTGGACTTCTTGCTAAATTTGGCCATGACTTTTAAAACCCAGTCTCCTAATACAGGTGCTGTGGCCTGAGATGGCACTCTTGAGTGGGGTGCCACTCTCGGGAGGGACACAGTTCAACGTGTAACAATGGCTTTTCGTTTGGGAAAACAATTCTCCAAAGTAAAAAGTTGAGAGAGAAAAAAATAGTAGAGAATTCTTGGTTTCCACACTTCTCTAAGATCAAATTAGTTTGAGAATTGGAAGTATTTCAGCATGTGCTTTTGGTTAAACTACTTGGAAAACCTGTGAAAGTTGTTAAAGAAATTTTCTTATTTTTTTTTAAGACTCAACAACAGACACTAGGCTGCATTAGTCAATTCTTATGTCAATAAGAAAGGGAGAGAGAAAAATGCAACATTCTGTATGCATACATAAAACACATTCTCAAAGCTAAAGCAGTTTTGAAATTCGAAATGAGAAACTCTCCCACTGTTTTGCAAAAATGTCATAACTTTTTCATTAACCTAATGGATTTAGTGTTTTGATAATAAAACAAAGCAAAATTAGTGCTGGGTATAGTGGCAAAAACCTTTAGTCCCAGTAGTGGGGAGGCAGAGGCAGAGGGATCTCTGTGAGTTCAAGGCTGGCTTGGTCTACAGAGAGATCTAATACAGGCAGTGCTACCCAGAGAAACCCTGTCTCAAGGCATGCATGCACGCATGCACACAATCTGACTTGGCTTCACTGTACACAGATAGCTATGTCATAGGTGGGTTAAGTACCTTTTTTCCCATCCTAAAACCCATAAGTGAAATCACTATCCCAGACTGCCTTCTCTCTTCATTTCTAATTCCTCTTGATGGCTTCTAGTCCTGATGCTTTCTCACCACAGGCTGTGATCTGACAGAATATTTGACCCTGACAGCTGTCTGTGTCAGGATGAGAAGCCTCTAGAAAAAAAAGCAGGCTCTGTGGGAAAGGGACTGGCAATTGGGCACAGAAAATTCGGTCTTCAGAACGTGCAACTGAATGCACAGGGCAAGAGATGCCATCCTTTTGAAAATTACATGGGACAGAGGTATTAATTTTAGGGTAAGACTCTTACTGAAGAGCTCTAGAAACCACCAGTTTCAGAGTTCATGAGCCAGCTCAAAAATTCTATCATGTAAAAAAATCATAGTTCCCTTCAGTTCCCAAGATCCAGAAGAGATTGATAATGTGCAAATTCGTCTTTGCTCATTTTTTTTTAAAGAAAATTTTCATAGTCCTGGCTAGCCTGGCACTCAGTATGGTGTAGACCAGACTGTCCTGAAACTTGGACTCCTCCGGATTCCGATCTATCTGTTCTGGGATAGTGGCTGCGTACCACCATGTCTGGCTGTAGATGTATCTTAGTTGCTTAGTTGGTACTTTTGTTTGTTTGGGAGGAGTTTTTTAAAAGAGTATTTTTCTAATTATGAGATTTAACAGCGTTTGTTGTTGACTCAGAGTTTAGGAAGATTTGCTGTCCCAACACCATAACCTCTATAACTCCAGTTCCACGGGATCAATGCCATCTTCCGACCTTTGTGAGCATCAGGCACACATGCTCTGCACTTACACGCAGACAAGCACTCATCTACATAAAAAATAAATGTAAAAAAATGTATAGATGAAGTGAAAACTGACGGATTTTCCCCAAAGACAGAATTGTTCACATCACAATACTCAAAATTCTAGTAAACAGCAGAAGAGAAAGAGTCCCATCTCCTCTTGAACTGTTTACTTTGTTAATTAACAGAAATTAATTTAGGGTCAAATACTTGTTGTCACGTTTCCGTAACTAAAAAGTGATATTTGTTGTTCTTCAATTCTAAATTCATCAAGATAATTCTTATTTTACTGTTTTAAACTATATATACATACCTGGATATATACACAGGAGTGCTGGAGCCCATGGAGGCCAGAGGCAAAGGATCCTCATGGAGGAGGAATTACATCTGGTTGTGAGCCGCCCAACCTGGGTGGTATGACCTGAACCCAGGTCTCCTGCAAAATGGCTGAGTCACTTCTACCCACCTTTAGAAACCCTTATCAAGCACAATGTCAATTTCCCTGAAAGCATGTTTAATAAAGCATTCATTAATGACTTGAAATTTATTGTATTATCAACACACCATAGGCTTTTTGTTTGTTTTCTTTTCTTTCTTTCTTTTGTTTGTTTTGTTTTGTTTTGTTTTTGTTTTTTTGAGACAGGGTTTCTCTGTGTAGCTCTGGCTGTCCTGAAACTCACTCTGTAGACCAGGCTGGCCCCAAACTCAGAAATCTGCCTGCCTCTGTCTCCCAAGTGCTGGGATTAAAGGCTTGTGCCACCACTGCCCAGCAACTCAGGACTTCTGAAAGAGCAGTCAGTGCTCTTAACCACTAAGCCATCTCTCCAGCCCTTCTTTTGTTTTGAAATAGGGTATTACTATGCAGTCCCAGGCTGGCCTTGAACTCATAGAACTCTGGAGTTCTGAGATCAAAGATGTATTTCAACACACCAGGCAACACACCATAATTGATCTTCAGAATGAATTTTAAGATTTCTTAATGTCTTGTAGCATGGGCATACATTGTTTTATTTCCTTGTTTACCTTATTACCCACGCTGTCCCCAAACTATGGATATAAGCTGTCTTCCAGCTTCAGCCTCCAGTGCCTGAGACTATACTTGGCTCCATATTATATATACATATATATATATATATGTATATATATAATGTTTTCTTTTCTTTCTTTTGTTTTTTTTGTTTTGTTTTGTTTTGTTTTGTTTTTGTTTTTTTGAGACAGGGTTTCTCTGTGTAGCTCTGGCTGTCCTGAAACTCACTCTGTAGACCAGGCTGGCCCCAAACTCAGAAATCTGCCTGCCTCTGTCTCCCAAGTGCTGGGATTATATATATATTATTATGTATATATAATATGGTGGGCAGGAAGTTCTTTGCATAGATAGTATTTCAAACATTGTTTCTTAGGGTATTTTTTTAAATGCCAGTCATCTTATAAATCATAATCTAAGAAGTACTTTAAATAGTTACGTATTTAAATTTATTTATGTGTGTGTATATGTGGAGATCAGAGGTCAACTCGTGAGAGCTAGGTTACTATTTCTGCTATGCGGATCCCAGGGATCTAACTCCAGAAGTAAGGCTCAGTAGCAAGAGCCATTACCAACTGAGCCATCTCACAGCCCTATATGGAGAGACGGCTCATGGAACAAAGGTTAACCTTGAACACTTAATCCTACTGTTTCAACCTTCTAAAGACTGGGATTTCTTGCGTGTATAACTATTACCATATATTTAAATAAAAGCAAATTCAGACAAATGTGAATTTGCTTTTGTGCTTCTCAGGATGGTTGCTAATGTACAATTTCATCCATCTCTGCCCCCACCATTACTAATGCAAAAATATTTAACAATACTGTATAGCTCACTGGTTCCTTCAGGGTCAAGATAGATTAACCTTCAGAGCTTTCCAGATCCTACACCTTTTGGGGTGTAGGATGGAGGATGAATCCTTAGTTAAGTGTGCATATTTCTCTTAAAGAGGACCTGAGTTTGATTCCCAGCTCTCATATCAGGAAGCTCAAATTCACCTGTAGATTCCAGGGGGATCCAGTGGCTTTCATGTCTCTGGGCGCCATGAGCCCCTGCACTCATGTGTGCATGCCCCCACATAGACATGCATATAAATGTAATTTTTTAAAAATAGGTTTTTTTGTTTCGTTTTTTAAACACACCATTTCTATTCTTACCCTTTTTACTCTGGATTACTAATTTCCAGGCCAGGTTATATTGCCTACTTGTCTTCATTTCTAAAGGAATATAATAATTATCAGTCAAATTTATAGAAATGATATGGGAGTAAGAGGTAGATATCTATTTCCCTTTCAGCTCCCAGAAGTCTGATTTTAGTGGCAAATCCAGGCATAACAAACACAAACACGGGAGGGAAAGCTGGATGTGCAAGCTTCTGAAGCAGTGATGCTTACATTGCCTGTGCCTTTTGACTCATTTTGTCTAACCTGCTGTTGAATGACTTAATAAACCCTCCCCAAACTCTATGATTTAACATTAAAATCATGTATGGAGCACATGATTATGGATAGCATCACTTTAGGCCAAGACAATGAGGACAAGTGTTTTTCTGACATTTTTTGTGACGTTATCTCCTGCATTTACTGTCAGTTGACAATGGCAAGGTCAGTCAGCGGACTCGCTGAGGCTGGCCTACCCAGGTGCCCCCACTCATCGTACAGCCTGTGGTTTTCTATTGACTCCTATAATCCAACTCACTCCAGACTCAGCTCCCACAGTGATAAGGAATGTTTTCACATGAAAGCAGAGTTACAGAATTAGAAAAGACAAAAAGACAAACAATTTTATGGGGGAGGGGGGTTGTTTTTCATTTTTGAGACAGGGTTTCTCTGTGTAGTCCCGCCTGTTCTGGAACTCACTCATAGAGTAGACTGGCCTTAAACTCATAGAGATCTGCCTGTCTCTATCCACTTAGTGCTGGGATTGAAGTCACCACCACCTAGTCAAACACATTTGTTGTTTGCTGTAGATCTAAATCCAAAACTGAATGGTTTACGTAACAACGGGACACCCTGTGAGAAGTGCATCCACAAGTCAGTTTTGACTTGGGAACATTGAGCTGAAGCAGCTGTGATGGCCCTAGGCATTCAACACATGGAATCACTGTTATACAGGGACCCCGTTCTCCATCATGACGTCACTATGAAGCACATGGATAGCGCAGGCAAAAACGATCTCAGCCCGAAAATAAATTGTATATATTCTACTTCTCTGAAACAGTACACATGCCGAGCAGTGGTGGCGCACGCCTTTAATCCCAGCACTTGGGAGGCGGAGGCAGGCGGATTTCTGAGTTCGAGGCCAGCCTGCTCTACAAGAGTGAGTTCCATGACAGCCAGGGCTACACAGAGAGACCCTGTCTCAAAAAAAAAATGAAACTTTCCAAAGAAGCAATAGGAAATAATCACCAAAGTCCCTAGACTGTCACTTAAGAAATAAAATAGAAGTCCATTTAAAATAAGTCCTAAAAGTCTGTGTTCTAAAGGAACACAGGTTAGAATGTGTGCATATCTTCCTATTTTTATGATCTTTTCAATAGATTTGAAACCATGAAGCCATTCCAGGGGCTTCAAGGTGGCTCAGCAGGTAAAGAATTGGAAACCCAGGGAAGCCACATAAAAGTAGGAGGGAGGGCTGAAGAGATGGCTCAGCAGTTAAGAGCACACACAGATAGCTCTTCCAGAGGTCCTGAGTTCAATCCCCAAAAACCACATTGGTGGCTCACAACCATCTGTAATGGGATCTAATGCCCTTTTCTGGTGTGTCTGAAGACAGCTACAGTGTACTGAAATAAAATAAATAAATCCTTAAAAAAAGAAAAAAAGGAGAGAGCCGATTTCACAAAGCTGTGCTCTGATTTCCAGTGTTTACTACCTGTGCATGCTTCCATACACAAACGATATGCTCACACATGGGCTCACACACACATAATAACAAGTTAGCAGGTTTCATGATTCCTTGAAGTATCATTTCACTGTATATTCCTGGATGGCTTAGAACACAGAGATCTACCTGCCTTTGCATCTAGAGGGCTGGGATTCATGAAATGTACCCACATGCTTTTAATCCCAGCACTTGGGCGGCAGAAGCAGGCAGATTTCTGAGTTCAAGGTCAGGCTTTTCTACAGTGTGAGTTCCAGGACAGTCAGGGCTATACAGAGAAACCCTGCCTTGAAAATACCAAAAAAAAAAAAATTACTTGTGTGTGTGTGTGTATTATGTGCACATGAGTACAGGTACCTGAAGAAGCCAAAAGACAGCATTGGATCCCTTGAGCCATCTCTGCAATCCTATCTATTGTTATTAATTATAATAACATTAATTAATATTAATAATAATACTAATAATTATAGCAAATTAAAAATTATAAAATTATCTCAGTTTACTCAAGTTATATGAATTGGATTGAGACGAAGATGCTAGTTGGTGGACTGAGATCAAAATGAAATTTACTTTTCATTGTTAATAATTCTGCCTTCCAAATTTTGTATTGTATGCATGCTGTATTACCCATTCAAAAATTAATTAACAGTTGGCAGTGTTTGGGGAAAGTAAACACAGCTAAAACCCCGTGTGTGGGTGAAAATCTGCCAGCTTTGCCAAAAACGACAAGCTTGAGCCTGGTAAACTGGAATAATCAGTGACCATGCTACTTAAGCCAGAATTTAGAATGGCTCGCTATGCCTGGTAGAGTTCCAAAACTGATACCACCTTAACATTTGACTCATACCAAATAATACAGCCAAGGTTTAAAAAAAATAAAAAAAAGCTAATGGTAATAACAACTGCTAAAATCTAAAATCTTTCTGTCTTGAAAATTGAATATTATTAGCTGAACTTAAAAAGGCAATTTGATGGTGTTAACTGGCATAGTTCTTTCCTAACTAAATAAGACTTTTACTACTATATTTTTATATTCCTAAGACCAAACCTGCCTAGAACATTACTGGAATCATGGTGGTCTCTGACGAATAAATTAACTTATGCTCCATCTTCCTGATTTATATAATCACAGAACTTGGCAATTTTTCCTAGCTTTTAGATTAACAAGTGGAATTATGAATTGGAAGAGTTTCCAAATTACTCTTGGTGTGATTTTATTTACCAAAAATTTTCTAAGACCTTATAGAAAAAAAATATTCATGTGTAAAGCTTCAATTCTGTTTCTGAAGACTGGCTGACTCCATGACAAACATATTTCCATAGTGAGATTCTTAGGATGGTGGCAATATGTAATACTGACCTCTCAAGGTTATTTTTCATGATTACTGGTTTATGAGCAAAATGTGAGAAGCTTGACAGATTCTAACACTTTATAAGTTAAAAGTTTCTACAGCTTTGTGGACTTTTAGAAAGGATTGATTTTAGGATCAATGCAGTCAAATCATTTTATTTCATAAATGAAAACATTGAAGGGTCATAGACACAGGTAACCTGTTTGAGATCACTCAGCAATGCTTGGAGAACAGAAATAGATTCCAAGAGTCTTGCAAGGTATCTCAGAAGGGATGTGTACAAGCCTATATTAAGTGAATATTTGTCTTACACTGATATTAACACAATCCTTACAAACACATCTGGATAGAAGAGTACAGGCTGCACCAGTTCAGTGAAAATGAGATCCTGGGAGGAGTTTTGAGTCCTAGGAAAAACAAATTAAGGTAGATGAGCATTCTGTATCCAGTGCGCATCAAAGAATCTTTACTCCCTGTTTCCATCACTGCTATTCTGCCAGGATGACAGTCTAAACATGAGTTTTTATTTCAGTGTGGTACCTGAAGCTGACCATGGACCAAGGACCACTTCAGTTTTGAGACATGTCTGGATTTAAGCTGATTTTATTCAGGCTTGATAACAGCGCTGGGGAGAGAGAGTGATAAAGGTTTGGAAATAAAGAAAAGGGGCACAAGGCTAGGACTGAGAACATCAACACCCAGATATAGGGCTCATCACAACAGGAAAGAGTCTAATTAGTAAGTGCCTAAAGTCTTATCAAATATTACTCACTGAATTTTAATTATTCTTAAAAGAAGCTGGGTTCAGTGATGCATACTTGTAACTTGTAACAGGGCCAGTTCAAAGCCAGCCTGGGCTATATGAGACCCTGGTTTTGGTTTTTGTTTTTGTAAGAAAAACACAAAACAAAATCAAGAAAATAACAATTTTTAATGGGATGATATCTTGGTCTGTTCTATATTAAAAAAAGAAAAAAGAAACAAAGCATCTTGGACCAGATAATTTAGAAATAACTGTTCTCGAGGCTGAGGAGCCCCCAATATCTACTGAGAACTTGTTCTCTGCTGCAAGAACAGCACTTCCCCCACTGTGTTCTCACCGGGTAGATGGGTCAAGTCTGGTCCTTTCAAACTCATAAGAAAGGGCCTTCATTCCATTCCTCCCCTAGTTAGTTTTTTGCTTCTTTGTTTGTTTTGTCAATTTGGTATGAACTAGAGTCATTTGAAAAAAGGGATTCTCAGTTGTGAGAAAATACCCTCACCAGATTGGCCTGTGGATGAACCTGTGGGCGATTTTATTGGCTGATGATTTTTGTGGAAGGGTCCAGAGCACTGCTGGCAGTGTTACCCCTAGGCAGATCTTCCTGGGGTGTATAAAAAAGCAGGAAGAAAGAAGCATGGGAAGCAAGCTACTAAGGGGTACTGCACAAAGGCCTCTGCTTCAGTTTCTGCCTCTAGGTTCTTGCCCTACTTGAGTTCCTGCCTTGACTTCCTTAAGTGATAGATGGAGAGTTTTAAGCTGCAACAAACCTTTTCCTCCCCAGGTTGCTCTTGTTCAGAATATTTTACCACATCAGTAGAAACCATAAGTAAGACAATTCCTTTTGCCACAATCCAATCCTTATCATGTAACACTTCTTAATGAGGTTCTAGAATATTAATATTCAGATCATAGGAAATGGCTTATAAATATCAATATAATATACCCTAAAGATCCTTGGTCTCTATTGCCATACCTGGACTCATATTTTTATTAACTTTGCCTAAAACAATTATTTACTGTTTGTAGGCATTAATAGGGTTTGCAGGTAGCTAAGGAAGATGGCTCAGCGGGAAAGAGCTTGTTGTACAAGCATGAGGACCTAGTTTGGATCTCTAGCATCCATGTAAAAATCTTGGCACAGGACTGGGGTGGGGCAGAGACATGTGGATCCTGTGTGGCACCGTTCCTGGGGTGACATAACAAACCTTTACTTAGCCCAGATAGGGAACCGATGACAGATCACAGTTAGGATACCTCCAAAGTCTAATTCAGTGACCCTATGTGTTTTCTTGGGGGTAACTCGGGAGCAGACATGACAGCTGACTCATGAAAAGCCCACCTCGGCATGGATGATGGCTCTTGGTAGCTGGGGACCTGGAGCACACTGAACAGGCTGCAGGCAGCTCCACAGGTTGGAGACTGTGTCTTCCAGGCAGCTCAGTTTGCCTTAGAGTCTCTCGGCAGTCCTTACGGCTTGTATTTGCTGAGGGGTGGGGCATGGGAGTGAGAGCAGTGATTATATCTTGTCAGGCTTAGGAACTTCCTGAACCCTTGTAATTGGCCACTTTGTGAGCTTAATGAGCTTCCCTGAAGGACATTTCACCTCCCTTTAGAACACCCTGTATCTTAAGGCGCCTCTCTCCAAGTTAGAAGGTTTTATCATGGAGAAAATTGCAATACCTGCTAGTCTAGATGAAATTGTGAGTTCAGGCTTAGTGGGAGATCCTGTTTCAAAGAATAGAAGTAGAGAGCGATAGACTCCCAACATTGCCTTTACATTCACGTGCATAAATAAGTACACCATCATGTACACATACACACCCATAGACATGCACACACTCACACAAACACATTCACACTCATATATGATGCACACACACCCACATGCATGCACACACTCTAATAGTAAAAAGAATTTGTTAGCCACTTCCTTTACTATGGTACAGTGGTACAGTTTTACCACAAACACCCTTACCTGGATGACCTCTGACTACTATGCAGATTGCATATTCTGCCAAATCTGAGATATATCTCCAGAAATTGATTTCTGAATTGTAGCTACTTGCTGAGGACTGTCATCAGGTTTATTTGGAAATTTTTCATTTCTTAAAGACAAATATCTTTCCAGATGTGTTTTAGAAAAAATAATATGCTTGCTCCTTGAGAGAAATGAAACTAAGTCACTTTTTACTCTTGTATCCTGTAGCGGGTACAGTTTGGTACAGACAGTTTGCACACTTTGGTATAGATATTTTGTTATAGTTATTGTGAATTAATTAATTACTTAATCAAACTCTATTTATTGTGTGGGGAAGGTGCTTGCCACAGTACACATATGGAGGCTAGAAAAGAGACTGTGTAATTGTTTCTCTCTTTCTACCACGTGGGCTCCAGAGACTGTACTCCAGTTGTCCGACTTGGCAACAGGTGTCTATACCCACTAAGCATCCTTTCCAGTCCTCACAGTCTTGTTTAATATCTCCATTTTCTCTCCACCTACAAAACAATCGCTGAACTCCAACTTCCTACAAAAAAGCTTTTATGTTTTATATTAAAAAATCACACTTGAGAATGGATACTTGGTTTCATCTTTTTATAGTCCTCTGTATCCTGAAAAGCTACTAAAAGCAATTATTCATAGGGGAGAAGAGAGGTTGAACTTTTTTTTTTTTTCTTTTTGGGAAAGAAAGTAATAGTGGCTAAGAGCCAAGTCTAGCTCTGCAGGAAAGCACACCTTCAGGAACACTCATTATCTTCAAGGAGTTTGCCACATAACTGGAGAACAAATCTAACTTAAGTTAAATACAAAAATTGATTCATAATTACAAGCCAAGTTTTTGTTTCTGGGATTGAAAATGTTGCCAGTTGAAAGCACAGACCTTAAGAGCAGAAAAGGAGGCTCCAAAGCACAACGCCTCCTACCTGCTTGCTTTTCCCAGGTGAGGGTAACTGTGTATCCATTTGGCAGAGGAGAGAATGCCCAGGCAGATGGTCAAAGCTGGTTCCAAGTGTGTCTAGGAAGGTATTTCCAGAAGAAGTTAGTATTCGAATCTATGGTCTGCAGGAAAGTTATCTATCTCCATGTGGATGGGCATCATCCATCCACTGAGGACAATGGGAGGAAAAAGCCACGGAAGGTCGCATCAGCTCTCTGCTGAAGCTAGGCAGTCCATCTCCATATACACTCTGGGATGGTACTGCGGATTCTGCAGCCTTCATTCTTCAGGACTCACAAACTCCTTACTCGTTCACAGTTCTCAGGCTTCTGCCTCAGACTGCCTGTTATGGCCTCAGGCTGAATTATTCCACTGACTATTGAGGCTCTGACGCTTGCCAAAGGCATGTCCTGGGATTTTCTGGCCTCCGTTATCTCTGGAGCTAATTTCTATAATAAATCTCATTTTATATTAGTCTCCATAAACCTTAAATAGACCACCTGCTCCTCCGGAGAAGCCCAAGGAATAAACTAACCTTAGTGTGTGGATGAGAGCCAGAGGATGGGAGACATTTTCATCCCAGCTAACACGGGTGGAGAAGAGCAACCACAGAAATCTGGACAGCTTACGCTGAACTCTGAAACTGAAAAATAAAGATTTCCTAACCTGGATTAAGCCAAAGGGTGGGTGTTTTTTAAACACCATTTTTTTTCTATCTGTCCCTACATAAGAATGTATAAGGATATTTATACATGCATATAAACAAATCTCTACCTTTATTGCAATTGTGTGTGTGTGTGTGTGTGTGTGTGTGTGTGTGTGTGTGTGCATGTGTATGAAGGCAGAGACACTGGGTATCTTCTTCACTCTCCACATTGTTTACTTTTGAACAAGTTCCCTTACTGAGACTGGAGCTGTCCATTTATCTAGACTGGCTGGACAGCGGCCCCACAGGGCTTCTATCTCAGCGTCCAAAGTGCTGTGTGCTAAGCATCAAAACTCAGGTCCTCATGCTTGCCTGGCAAGAACTTTATTGGCTGAGCCACTGTACTGCCTGGTTTTGTGTGACAACTTGACACAAGCTATCACAGAGTTATCACAGAAAAAGGAGCCTCCCTTGAGGAAATGCCTCCATGAGATCCAGCTGTAAGGCATTTTCTCAATTAGTGATCAAGGGGGGAGGGCCCTGCCCATCGTGGGTGGAGTCATCATCCCTGGGCTGGTAGTCCTGGGTTCTATAAGAAAGCAAGCTGAGCAGGCCAGGGGAAGCAAGCCAGTAAGCAGCACCTTCCATGGCCTCTGCATCAGCTTCTGTCTCCAGGTTCCTGCCCTGCTTGAGTTCCAGTCCTGACTTCCTTTGGTGATGAACAGCAATGTGGAAGTGTAAGCTGAATAAATCCTTTCCTCCCCAACTGGCTTCTTGGTCATGATGTTTTGTGCAGGAATAGAAACCCTGACTAAGACAGCTACCATCCCATCAATCTTTAATATAAACAGAGCTAAAATTAATATATATAATTATGTATACACATGTGAATATTATATAAATTAAATTCTAACATTAAGGGACCACAAATTGGGGCTGCAGAACTACCTAAATGGTAGAAGACTTTGCCTAGCATGTGCGAGGTCTAGATTTAATCACAAATGAAGTTAAATAAATAAATAATGCCCTCATGTAACTTGTTGTATCTATGCATATATTTGTACCTGCTTCCAAATATACTTTAATGTAGAGGAACTCTAAAAACAATTTATTTGTAATAATATTTTGGAATTTTTTTCTGATGAATTCTATATGAATATAGTAAGTTGCAATCTTCCAATCCTACACCGAGCATAAGAACTGAGTCACATGTACTTAGGGTTTTTTTTTTTTTTGATGAGACTTATTGTTTTTATTTAAATTACCAATTAATTTTGAATATATTTTTAAAAAAGTACTTTCATAATTTTCCATGTAATAAGACTATCTAAACATTCTCAAGTTCTTTGTATCCATGCAGGGTTCTGTCTGGTACCCCACATTTCAGCTTAAAGGACTTCTTTTAACTATTTTTTTATTAGATATATTCTTTATTTACATTTCAAATGATCCCTTTCCTGGTTCCCCTCCTCCCCAAAAGTCCCATAAGCCCTCTTCCCTCCCCCTGTACTTAGGTTTTAATAATATAATTTGAATATGAGTCAGTTGAAAGAGTACTTGCTTAATATGCAAAAAGAAGCCCTAGGTTTAAAGCCAGTTATGGGGGTTCATGCCCATCATCCTAGCACTTGGGACGTTTGGACGCCAGGGGAGGACAGGCAAGGACATTGGCTCTCCTTGAGCTGGACTTACAGGCAGTGAAACAGCTGGTGTGGGTGCTGGGAACTGAATTCGAGTCCAGGAACTGGATTTAATTCTTGAACCATCTCTTCTGTCTTTCACGACTCTTCACATTTGCTTCTTATCTAATAGGCCTTTAAAGA